>JAJJMB010008334.1:6940081-7087418 GCA_023531105.1 Papaver atlanticum
GCGGGTGTTTAAAAGTTTACCTCCCGTACCAGACGGGCGAAGAACCGTTGTAGTCGACTCGGGCCACTGACTCCTGTGTCAATGTGCGAACCCGAGGGGCCGAGACGATATCGTAATCGTCGTCCTTCCCTGCAAACAGTTTATATATTTAAGGATACCCTTCCGTAGGGTATATAAAAAAATAAAATAATAATGTCCCAAAGTTCACAGTCCAAATTCCAAAAATAAAGTGCAAAATAAAAAAAAAATTACAAAAATAAAAGATATCCTAATATAATTTCTAAAAAGAAAATCTAAAGAAATAAAAACTAAAATAAAAATAAAATCTAAAAAATAAAATAAATTTTCTTTGTCTTTCTTTTGCTTTTCTTTTAGCTTTTATCCCTGGCTCAAATTCTTTTCGTTCCAAAACCTGTAGACAAAAGACAAATACCCAAAAACGTAAAATAAAAAAATAAAATAAATAAAAATAAATAAATCTAAAACCCTAAAAACAAGTCCGCGTCGGCGCCGCCAAAAATTGATGTGTTTTGTAGTTGTAGTGGTAAAAAGATTCGTTGCTCGAACTTGTGAAGGATAACTTTAGACTTAAATTCAAAACTAAATAGAAAAATCACTAAAAATTATAGCAAACACTGACAAAGTTGATATCAATATTAAAAGAACACTGAGGCTGAGATTCCACTATTTTCCAAGTTCAAAGTGATTTAATCTAGTATTTATATTCATGCAATTTTCTCATTCAATTTGATTCTAAACTATTGCAACATGTAGATTTTCAAAATAACAAGTGTAAATCCAAAGTATAAAGCATCAAAAACCTATGGCTAAGCATGCTCTATCAAAAGAAATAACAATTGCTTAACAAAAATCATTCAAACAATTATAAATCAAGGCAAATAATCATAAAAATAATTGAAATAAAATAAATATAATATAATATACCACTTTTTGTTGGAAAAATAGCTTCCTCTATCGCCTCAGCAATGGGGTTTAGCTCCTCATATTAATCATAATCTCAAAATACATGTTTATGGCTCAAAAGTTGATTAAAAGGGAGAAAAGTGTTAAAACATCGGATTCTGCAGTTGCTGAAGGTCTAAAACAGAAGTCGGAATTGTTGCTGAAAGGCTTAGGTAACTGCAGGAAGATGCAACCATACCTCGTTGTCACTGAAAATAAGTCTGCCTCTGCAACTGACTCTGAGGGTCTTATGTTCTTCGTCTTCTTCTTCTTCGCAGCAGCAGAAAAGTTTCTGTATCGACTCCAGTTGATTTTTTTACGCTTCTCTAAGGCTCTAAACTTCTCCAAACTCTCCCAAATTATTCGTATCCTTTTTATGACTCGAATCAACCTATATATAGCCACCAGACCCAAAATCTTTCGAGTTAATCCAAATATTCTCGTTTTTTTCTTATCAGCACGTTACGGGATTTTTCTTCCCTGTTTAATCTTTTTTTACGCGTCAACTTGGTTTCCAAACTCTCATAAACTCTCTCAAGACTGAATAAGGACTCCATACACTCCAATCTTGTCGTAGAATCTTCACAAACTTCTTTTACAAACCGAAAATATCTTGAAACTATAAATACTCCCTGTTTTGCTCCAACACGGATATACAACCCAATTTAGTCGAATAAAAACACCATACCAGGACTGTTTAGCTTAATCACGTTCATCCCAATTGTTTCCTGCGATTAAATCTCCTTCAAAATCGCTCAAAATCTAAATCTCAAATGCTGCAGGCGTGGAACACAGTTTCCCGCCTTTTTTCATTTTCAAATTTTGTGAAGAAATGTGACCTCCCCCTATCCAGTCCCGGTCTGTGCTTAGCAGCTGCTTGGAAATGGGTTACCCCTTATCCAAAATGAGATTCCGAATAGCAAATGTCCTCCCAGGAGCCTTTAGCAACTTTTTGAGCCAGTTTTGCCGCAAAAGCCTATTCCTCCAAAAACACCTACAAAGGGATAAAATACCAAAATTAGTACAAAAATGGGTACACAATATACACAAAAGAGATGAAAATAGACACATAAATGCGTCTATCAAATACCCCCAAACTTATTATTTGCTAGTCCCGAGCAAATTAAAACTACAAAATAAAATCCTAACTCACTGTCGCAGGCATCGTCGATTGCACTTAGCATGTGCGACAAGCCTTTAAACCCCTAGGTGGCCCTAGCGGCCGAGTTATAGTCTCGGGAGGGTTTACCAGAGGTGTACCCACAAAACCTTTACTCCAGACCCTAGCTATCTACGCAGAACCTTGGAATGCACTAAAGAATCTCCTTGGTTGGCATACTTATTGATTATGGGAGGAAGTACCCTGATGCGAAATTCCAATTGCTGTATATGAGTTTGCACTCAATTATACCAAAATTCATATATAAGTGACAGAGCTCTACTCAGATAGTCGCACTATGGACATCAATATCTGGAATCATACAAATCACATGAATAGATTAAGAAGATGGATATAGAAATAGATGGTTGCGAATGGACTTCAATGCCAAGATGAACCGATGACCTAGTGGATTGAGATACTGGTCTGGACTAATATCAACACAACTTGCATATACAAGGGAACCAGTGGTCGATAATCCTAATTCTATATCAACTCGTCTGGCATATACAAGGGAACCAGCGGTCGATTTATTGAACACAATTTTTATTTTTTTATTTTTTTTTAACGACATGATTAGATCTTTTGGATCCAAGCGCATGCTTCTTGTCAGCAGATTACATGGTAATTCCCGTGGATCCTGCATTCCATGCTTGTTTAGGCGACGGAGACAGGGAGAACACACACATATTGCTTATTCCGATTGGTCTATTTGGTCTGGTCTTTTTTTTTTATTTTATTATTTTTATAGTAACTCAATCACTCTATTTCAACCCAGCAGACATCAACATAAAAATTTGCAAAAACAAAAACAGAAGTAATAGGATGATTCTGAGATACGGTGAAACTATCATGTTATTTCTAACACCTGAGCTCCATGCTTATATGAATAGACTCTTATAGACGTTTCCATCTAATCAGATTGGTTCCTCAACTCCTAAACCAAAATGCTTCCATCCACTTAGATTAGTTAGTGCACTCCTTAATAGGCATAAATTTCTAGGCTTTGTAGATTATTTATTACGACAAAAAGGGACAAAAAGTTTCTACCCCACCCCCAAACTTAAATCTAACATTGTCCTCAATGTTTCTAATTAAAGAACAGTACCAAAAGTATAAATAACATGAGGAATCAGTAAAGAGAGAAGTTGGAAAGATAGTACCTGGGTGAAGTGGAATCAAAAACCTACAAAAATAATATACAACATACAATTCGCCTCGATGGTCAATCAAGGTAAACAGGGTCCTCCAGAGGGACCTCCTCAACATCACCTGTAGGAAAAGGCTCTAAAAAGGGCTTCAATCTCTGACCGTTAACCTTTGAAGAACTACTACCATCTGGTGTCTCAATCTCAATAGCGCCATGAGGAAAAATAGTACGGACCATAAAAGGACCGGTCCACCGAGAGCGCAACTTCCCGGGGAATAGATGCAAACGAGTGTCATACAGAAGAACTTTTTGACCTGGAGAAAATGACTTTCGTAAAATATTCTTATAATGCACAAGTTTCATTTTGTTCTTATACTCCTTAGCACTATCGTACGCATCTCTACGAATCTCGTCCAACTCATTGAGCTGGAGCTTTCTGTTAGCTCCTGCCTTGTCAAGTGAAAAGTTTAGATGCTTAATAGCCCAGTAGGCTCTATGCTCTAACTCAACAGGTAGGTGACATGCCTTGCCAAAAACTAAACGATAGGGTGACATTCCAATGGGTGTCTTAAACGCAGTACGATAAGCCCATAAGGCATCAGTAAGCCTCGACGACCAGTCTTTCCTATTAGGACTAACTGTTTTCTCTAGAATACGCTTAATTTCCCTATTGGAGACCTATACCTGACCACTAGTCTGTGGGTGATATGGGGTAGCTACTTTATGGGTAATACCATATTGTTTCATTAAAAGAGCAAACGGTCTATTACAAAAGTGTGCACCTCCATCACTAATGATAGCTCGCGGCGTACCGAAACGTGTAAGTATATTCTCTTTCAAAAACTGGACTACGACCCTGTGGTCATTTGTTCTACACGGAACCGCCTCAACCCACTTAGACACAAAGTCTACAGCGACAAGTATGTAAAGATAACCAAAAGAATTAGGAAATGGACCCATAAAATCAATGCCCCACCCATCAAAGACCTCAATCACTAAAATAGGGTTCAAAGGCATCATATTTCTACGGGAAATGGTTCCTAACCTCTGGCAACGCTCACAAGAAACACAATGACTATGGGAGTCTTTAAACAACGAACGCCAGTAAAATCCACACTGCAATATCTTAGCAGCAGTCTTCTTAGCACTAAAATGACCCCCACATGCATGTTCATGACAAAAGGAGATAATACTGGACTGGTCACTCTCAGTTATACATCTCCTAATAATATGGTCTTGACAATACTTAAACAGATAAGGATCGTCCCAAAAGAAATGCTTAACCTCGGCTAAAAACCTAGAACGATCTTGTTTACCCCAATGTTGAGGCATTCGACCAGTAACAAGATAATTCACTATATGTGCGTACCAAGGTGATTGGGAAACAGAGAATAATTGTTCATCAGGAAAGCTATCCCTTATAGGAAGAGAATCATTAGAATGATCAACAACTAGCCTAGACAAGTGATCTGCTACTACATTTTCTGCCCCCTTTTTGTCTCTAATGTCTAGATAAAATTCTTGCAACAAGAGGATCCATCTAATCAATCTAGGTTTCGTATCCTTATTAGACAAAAGGTATTTCAAAGCAGCATGATCGGTATAGATTACAACCTTAGAACCTAGTAGATAGGATCTAAACTTATCCAAGGCAAACACGATGGCTAACAGTTCCTTCTCGGTAGTTGTATAGTTCAGTTGGGCATCATTCAGAGTTTTGCTAGCATAGTAAATCACATGAAGTAATTTGTTTTCTCACTGTCCTAACACAACGCCTATAGCATAATCTGAAGCATCACACATAATCTCAAAGGGTAGGTTCCAGTTAGGTGCCTGGACTATGGGGGTGGTAGTGAGTAAACTCTTAAGCTTCTCAAAAGCCTCTAAACACGCATCATCAAAAACAAACTTAACATCTTTTGCAAGCAAATTGCAAAGAGGTCTAGAAATCAAGCTAAAATCCTTAATGAATCGACGATAAAATCCTGCATGCCCTAAGAATGACCTAATATCTTTTACGGTTTTTGGGACCTGTAAAGTCTTAATAAGATCAACTTTGGCTTTGTCTACCTCTATACCCTTAGAGGATACGATGTGCCCTAACACAATTCCTGATCTAACCATAAAATGGCATTTTTCCCAATTAAGCACTAAATTCTTTTCCTTACACCTAGTCAACACTAATGTCAAATGTGCAAGCACTCATCGAAAGATGAACCAAACACTGAAAAATCATCCATAAAGACCTCTAAAAACCGTTCTACCATATCAGAAAATATGTTCATCATGCAAAGCTGAAAGGTCGCAGGGGCATTACATAGCCCGAAAGGCATGCGTCTATATGCAAAGGTACCAAAGGGACAGGTAAAAGTGGTTTTCTCTTGGTCTTCTGGGGCAATAACAATCTGATTATATCCGGAGTAGCCATCTAAGAAGCAATAATGACTATGTCCAGCTAATCGCTCTAGCATTTGGTCAATAAAAGGAAGGGGGAAGTGGTCCTTCCTTGTGACCTTGTTCAATTTCCTATAGTCAATACAGACACGCCATCCCGTGGTCACTCGGGTTGGGATTAACTCGTTATTATCATTCTGGACTACAGTGATACCTGATTTCTTGGGGACAACCTGAACGGGGCTGACCCACTTACTGTCCGACATTGGGTAAATAATACCCGCATCTAACAACTTAAGCACCTCTTTTCGAACTACCTCTTTCATGTTAGGGTTCAGTCGACGTTGCATCTCCCTAGAAGGTTTGGAATCTTCCTCTAAATGAATCTGATGCATACACACAGTAGGACTTATACCCTTAATGTCTTCTATAGTCCACCCTAAAGCTTCCTTATTATCTTGAAGTACATTCGCTAGCCTACTTTCCTGATCACTATCCAAATCGGAAGCTACAATCATAGGTAACGTCTCAGATGGGCCTAAAAACACATACTTTAGAGTGTCGGGTAGTGGTTTAAGGTCCAACTTAGGAGGCTCTTCTAAAGAAGGAATTAAGGTAGTCTCAGAAACTGGTAATTGTTCGAACCTAGCTTTCCATCTATTAGTGTCTAACACAGGGGTAGAATCTAATAGGGCATTTACTTCTTCAATAGTGCTATCGTCGTCAAAATCTAAACCAAAATGGGATAGACAACTTTCTAATGGGTCTTCAGACAAAATGTTTGGTAATGACTCCTGAATTAAGGCTTCTATCATGTTCACCTCTTCAACACATGTGTCATCTAGCTCATAAGGTAGCTTACTGACATTGAAAATATTCATCTCCATAGTCATATTACCAAAAGACAAATTCATCACACCATTTCGACAGTTAATGATCGCATTAGACGTAGCTAAAAATGGGCGACCTAAAATCACAGGTATCTGGTTCTCTGGGTCGGGGACAGGTTGGGTATCTAGCACAACAAAATCCACTGGATAAATAAACTTGTCGACCTCAATGAGAACATCCTCGATAACACCTCGAGGAATTTTAACGGACCTATCAGCTAACTGCAGTGTCATCTGAGTAGGTTTCATTTCACCAAGTCCTAGCTGTAAATACACATGGTACCGCAATAAGTTCACACTGGCTCCTAAGTCAAGTAAAGCTTTTTCTACCCGGAATTTACCTATTGTACAAGCAATGGTAGGGGAACCTGGGTCTTTGTACTTTAGAGTTGTGGTGTTCTGAATGATTGAACTTACGTGACTAGCTAAAAAGGCTTTCTTATGGACGCTAAGTTTTCGCTTTCGCGTACACATATCCTTAAGGAACTTGGCATAAGCAGGAATTTGCCTAATTGCATCTAATAAAGGAAGGTTTATGGTAACTTGCTTAAAAACCTCCAATATATCATTAAAGTTCGATTCCTTCTTTGTTGGTACTAATAGCTGGGGAAATGGGGCTCTAGGCACTGAATCAGACTTCTCAGGGACCGAATTGACATCATCAGAAACTTTATCGGTCTCCTCAACTATGGGTGTTCCTGAGGGGTGAACTACAGTATGTCCACTATCAGGCATGGTTACTCCATTGTCTACAATTCTACCACTCCTAAGGGTTCTAATAGCATTCAATTGATTCGATGATTTTGTACCTACTTCATGAACTCCTCTAGGGTTGGGTTGTGTTTGACTAGGAAACCTACCTTTTTCTCTCAAAGACTCATTTATCAGACCTACCTGGGTTTTTAACTCGGAAATAGCCTGACTATTTTCTTGTCCTATCTTGTTACTAGCTTGTAGACTTTGTTCTACTGATTGCTAAAATTTTGCAGTTTGCTGAGTTAACAAAACGAGAGACTCCTCTAGGCTTAGGGTTTTCTTATCCGACTGATTCTGAAATTGAGCCTGTCCCGAAGGATTCTTAGCATAACTAAAGCCTGGGGGAGCATTAGAATTACTAAACTGACCTTGATTCTGGCCTTTAGACCATGAAAGGTTCGGATGGTTTCTCCACCCCGGATTATAGGTTTCTGAATATGGGTCAAATTTCTGACGATTATCGAGTCTAGTGTTATTATAAAGAGCATTGGCTTGCTCTTCATTATTATGGCCTTCCCAAAAAGGCTCCAATCTACCACTAGTGTGACCCACTTCTAAAGCTTCTAACCTTTTAGCTATTGCAGCTATCTTGGCATCTGATTCATAGATTCTTTCCACCCTATTAACGTTTCCACTGCTTAGAAGAATTGTTTTCTGGGGTTCCCTACTATTTTCCCATTGTTGGGTCTTTTCGGCGATTTCATTCAAAAATGTCATCGCCGCATCAACAGTTTGGTTCTCAAACCCACCTGGACACAGAGCTTCAACCGTGGATATTGTGGAATAATCTAAACCCTCATAAAGGATCTGAACTAGCCTAACCTTTTCTAAACCATGGTGAGGACATTGTGTTAACAAATCATTGAACCTTTCCAAATACCTATACAAAGATTCTCCCTCTTGTTATGAGAATGTGCAGATTTGCGTCCTAATAGACGATGTTTTATGCCTAGGGAAAAACTTATTGAAAAAGGCAGATGTAAGTTGTTCATATGTTTCAATTGACTCAGAAGTCAAACTATACAGCCACGATTTGGCTTTATCTTTCAGGGAAAAGGGAAATAACCTAAGTTTCAAAGCATCATCATCTAAGCCTCTAATTCTTAGGGTACTGCAAATTTCTTCAAAATCCCTAACATGGAAATAAGGGTTTTCATTTTCTTTCCCTAAAAAGATTGGGAGCATCTGTATGGTCCCAGGTCTAAGCTCATAATTGGCTTCTGTATCAGCTAACTTAATACATGAGGGACGAGTAGTCCTAGTCGGATTCAACAAAGCTTTCAAAGTAGCCATTTCTGGTGCTATCGGAGTATTGGGGATTCTCTCTTCAGTAAAAGGAGTACGTTCAAAACAGGACTCTCCGAAAATCGGTCCTTCTAGGTCAAGGTAATCGAGACGCTTTGAACTGCTAGGTTTTTCTTTAACAAATCTACCTAGGGCATCTCTCTTACGTTCAGTCATACACACGAATTTCCTAAATTGGGAAGGGTAAGCAATCGCAAAACAAGGACGACCCAACAAAATCAACCCTATTGATTTCTAGCAAACAAAAAGCATGATGGCTCCACTTAGATTGTTTCTAGACCAGCTTCTACTCTTCCAAGAGGCAACTGGGTAAAATTTTAGCAAACCTCGTAGGACGATCCGAATAAAGTAAGTCGAAGAGAAGTAGGAGAAGCTCAGAGGAGCTTTGATACCCCCCACCTCTTTGGCAACGCTTCCCTGGGTTACAAGGCGGCTCTAATCGACTTACAGTAATCTTCCTGAACTTTGAGTTAGGCTAACGAGATACCCAATACGATCCTTTTGAACGACTTTCCTATAAGCTCGTTACCCTATCGGTCTCGTTCTAGTCAATATTTTAAGCTTAGGTTCGCGTTCGGTATCGTTTTCCTAAGGCGGGCAAGAAGAGAACGGTGATGAAATCCGAACCCTTATCTTGTATGGCCAGGCCTTGCCCTTTACTAGGAAAATAAATGTTCGTATTCAATTCCTCAGCAAATATGCACCTTAAGGAAGACAGTAAACCCGCTGACAGGGGATTCGCGGGTGTTTAAAAGTTTACCTCCCGTACCAGACGGGCGAAGAACCATTGTAGTCGACTCGGGCCACTGACTCCTGTGTTAATGTGCGAACCCGAGGGGCCGAGACGATATCGTAATCGTCGTCCTTCCCTGCAAACAATTTATATATTTAAGGATACCCTTCCGTAGGGTATAAAATAATAATAATAATGTCCCAAAGTTCACAGTCCAAAGTTCAAAAATAAAGTGCAAAAAAAAAAAAATATACAAAAAAAAAAATTACAAAAATAAAAGATATCCTAATACAATTTCTAAAAAGAAAATCTAACGAAATAAAAACTAAAATAAAAATAAAATCTAAAAAATAAAATAAAATTTCTTTGTCTTTCTTTTGCTTTTCTTTTAGCTTTTATCCATGGCTCAAATTCTTTTCATTCCAAAACCTGTAGACAAAAGACAAAAGACAAATACCCAAAAACGTAAAATAAAAAATAAATAAAAAATAAATAAAAATAACATAAATAAATCTAAAACCCTAAAAACAAGTCCGCGTCGGCGGCGCCAAAAGAACACTGAGGCTAAGATTCCACTATTTTTCCAAGTTCAAAGTGATTTTATATAGTATTTATATTTATTCAATTTTTGCGTTTAATTTGATTCTAAGCTATTGCAACATATAGATTTTCAAAATAACAAGTGTAAATCCAAAGTATAAAGCATCAAGTACCTATGGCTAAGCATGCTCTATCAAAAGAAATAACAATTGCTTAACAAAAATCATTCAAACAATTATAAATCAAGGAAAATAATCATAAAAATAATTGAAATAAAATAGAATATACCACTTTTTGTTGGAAAAAATAGCTTAACATCTTACATGATTTGTGTGAGACATTCATTTGATGTAGACTCTGAATGTTTCATATTGATAATTCGATCACTTGAAAATTGCTTCGAAGCTAATAGTTTGGGTGAGATAGCTATTGTCGTCTTCTAAGAATGTTTTAATGATTGAAATGAGAGTTTAGAACAAATAACCATGATTGGATATAGCACAGTATGCGTACTTGTATGCTAACTGTTGCAAGATAAATGAAGTCACTTTTCATTTGTGTGTAACAATCTAAGTTCGTTCTAACGGTTGAAAGATATGAGCTTGAGCCTAATCAGGTTTTCATCTAACGGTGAATATTGAATACTTTGTTACCAAGGTAACATTGATTGCAAATCCTGATTTGAAGACTATATAAGGGAGAACTCTAGCAACTGGGAAACCTAATCCCCACACCTCTTGTGTGATAATAGTTGCGACTAGAGTTGATTCTCCTTTAACCTTAGGTTTTTCTAAAACCCTGTAGGTTAACGACTTAAAGACTTCATTGGGATTGTGAAGCCAGACCCAACTATTTCTCTGTAATTACGTGTTATGATCTTGTTGTTTTCTATCATGATTGAGTACTATCTTCTTTAAGATTTGCTCGAGATTTAATTTCCGATAGGCAAAATAAAAAGTAGTCACAAACATCTTCGTCTCATCGTTTGTGATTCCACAATATCTTGTTTCGCTACCATACAATTAAGATTATTGTGAGGTGATTGATATTACTAAGCTGTTCTTCGGGAATATAAGTCCGGTGTATCAAGTGGTTCCTGTTCACCTTGATTTATCAAAAGATGAAACAAAAACTCTTGGGTATTTCTGTGGGAGACATATTCATCTATTCAATAGACTTTTATGTGTGAGACAGATTGGTTTATCAAGTCTTCTACTTTGGGTCGTAGCAACTCTTAGTTGTGGGTGAGATCAGCTAAGGGAGTCAAGTGCGCAGAGTCATGCTGGGATTCAGAGGCGTAAGGAACGCGACTGTACCTTAGGACTCAACTACATTCCAGTACGAATTTAACTTTTAGTAGGCTAGTGTCTGTAGCGGCTTAATATAGTGTGATGTTCAAATCTGGACTAGGTCCCGGGGTTTTTCTGCATTTGCGGTTTCCTCGTTAACAAAATTTCTGGTGTCTGTGTTATTTCTTTTCCGCATTATATTTTCTATATAACTGAAATATCACAGGTTGTGCGTAAGTTCATTAATTAGATAATCCAACCTTTGGTTGTTGATATGACACTTGAACATTAGTCTTTGGTACCGTTCAAGTTGTTTCACATAATAATCAGGCTCACAGATTTCTATCTGTTTGATTTGCTGATTACATTGTGAAACAGAGATACAACTCTTGGATATATTTCCATTGATTTAGTCTGAATGTGTAGTTGATTCTCTTGGAATTATATTGGAGTTTGTCCATACAGATTGCTAATCGAAATATTGGGTGTGGTTGTTAGACCCCCGCATTTTTCAGTTGGTATCAGAACAGGCAAACACGTTTAAGACCTTAGAAGTCCGTGTTTGTAGCGATCTGACTCTATGGACAATAGTGTTATCTCTGACAACGCAACATCAGTCCAGAAAAATTCTTACTTGGTTCAAAGCCTTGAGTTTCCTGAGAAATCTCTCACGTCTTCTCCATTGACTGAAACTGAGTTCAACTGGAAAAAAATGCCTAGATGAACAGTTGGATGATCTTTCAGACGAAAGTGATTCGGATGAGGGACAAGATGTTGATGAGGAAGTCTCACAATATATTAAGCTTTTCGACCATCTCATAAAGAAAAAGAAGTCAACAGATTGCTTGCCTGAATTTCTAACTCCTCTCTGTCTAGAAAACAAGAAATTGAAAAAAATCATTAGGGGATATGATTGTGGTTATAAACTCTTACAATCTCTTCTTAAAGATCGTGAAGAAGATGTGCGTTCAAAAAATTCTGAATGTGATAATCTTCGTTGAAATCTCTTTGTGTTGAAATAAAGACTTGCAGAAACTGAAGCAAGATATTACTCTCAACAAAAATGTTTTAATGACAGAGAAATGGGCTTTCTCGCCAGAGAAAAACAATTGGAGGTTGATCTAGCTGCTGCTCTTGATAAGGTCAAATCACTGGAAGAGAATCTGAAAAGATTCAATGCTAGCTCTACAAAATTATCCACTATGCTGGGAGCATGTAAAGAACATCGTGATACACGTGGTCTGGGCAATAAAGGAATAGACGCTCAACTTTGTCTGTGCTTATGACAATTTCCTAAGTGAAAATTTCACTGACGTCAAAAGTGAAAAACTACCTTCAACAGCTGATGTTCCTAAGAACAAATATTGGCAACCTACAAAAACAGCTCACATGAGAACAGTCAAAAACATTCCCTTCAACTGTTATTATTGCGGAAACAAAGGTCATTTTGAAAGGAGATGTCGTTTTCGACTGCGGAATGAAAAACTTCATAACATTCTTGTATGGATGTCTAAAGAAGTAATCAAACCTGCTTCTCAATATGCTGGAGTAAAAGGTCTAGTCTGCAATCACGAAAAGTGCTGTGATGAGCCAACTCTTGATTGTAAATATGACACAAAACCTGTTTACAATTATAAAGTGAACAATGTTATATGGACGACGGGCACTTTAAATTACTATGCAAAGAGAAAAAGTCATCGAAGGAAGAAGAAAATTTCAAACTCCTTGTCTCTTGCTGAAGAAAGTCTTGAATCTAAAGTGTCTGTTCCCGAACACATTCACATCTATAATCGTGTCTCGGAGCTCAAGACCGATATCAATAGACTCAAACGCAGTATTAAGAAGGCGAGAAAAACTGCTGTATCAGGTAATACTTGTTCCCCTCTTATTAATTCTCTTGAAAAATCTTGTGATTTTTCTGATGTCAGTCAAGAAAGAAAAAGGGAAGATGTTAATACCTTTGATGAGCTACATGCTTGTCAAACTACATCTTGACTACTGACTAATGAGTATCCTCTTTGAGACCGTGTGAGGATGCTCATAATTCTCGAGAAGTTCTTCTTCTTGACAAAGTAGTCTTTGTTGTATATGTTTTTCGTTTAAAAATAAAATGATCATCTTACTGTTGAGCCTTGCTCCAGTTAATTATTACATATGTAATATTTTTGATCAGTAACTCTTGAGAAAATTATCTTTGTTGTTCACCTTGAAAACCCTCGTATTTCTTCCTAATGACAGTTAATTTGTTGTCTATCAACAATTATCTTTTGTTCTTTTGAGCTAAGATTTTTTGTCAATATGTTTAGAATTGGTCTTTGATTTTTATCAAAACTACTTATAAATTAGGCTCTTTTGCTCTCTTGGTTTTGAACCTAGTTCGTAACCATGAGTGTACGTGCACCTGGCCCTTTACCGAACCTAAATGAGTAACCCTAGGGTTTCCCAATGATTCTCTCATATATATATATATATCATGAACTCTTCCTATGATATATATACTCGTTCAGTAACGTCAAAATTCTCTTGTGAGATTTTGGAGTGCACAATGGATGGATGCAAAAAGGAAGACAATGCTGAAGGAAGCAAAGTTATTGAGTTTCACGAAAATCCTCTTTCCATAACCTGCTTTCATGCAGTTGATCACGAAAAAGATCTGCTAGTTCAGATTTTGTCTCAATTGGTGGGAAATCTTCTTCGAGATTTTGGAGTCGTTCGTGAACAACTTGAAATTGCAACAAAGAATCTTGAATTTTTGAAAACCGAACTAAAGAAAGCAACTGATGAACCTGTTTGTGTTCGATCTCTGGTTGCTGATCATGTCTGAAGACATTTAGTTTTGTTCTTCTTAGGAGTTATTTTATTTTATCTAGGAAACTTCTTATGAAAATTTATTTTTGTGTTTTAAGAAGGATAACTAGGGTTTGGAATAGCAATTATTGTGAGTACACATAGCTATTGCCAACGATTTTCATCTTGCAATGTTTTTAGATTGCAAGATGAAAATCTAAAGTTTATTTACAAGATGATTTTGCAGTACTAATCTTTATTGGTTTTATATATTGCAAAAATTGTTATGGGATATGTGTGTTTGAGTCTGTGAACTATGATTGTCCCATATATGTAAAAAGTTAAGCTTATTGTGTCATTATGCAAATATTGATGGAAGATAGGATGAACTTTTGATTACAAAGATTAAGTCTATTATACGTCTTTATGTAAATATTGATGAAAAATATAATGAATCTTTGAATATTCCGCAGTATTGATCTTTCCCTGATCCACTTCTATGTGAATGTACTGTGTGGCTCCGTAAGTTCTCTTATGTTGAGCATTTCCGAGTAAATTAATCATGGGTTCTCTTGTGGTTAATTTAATTGAGTTTTCTGGATACAAATTCATGTCTCATGTAATTTGTTAATGTCCAAAGAAATCCTTTTTTTCTTGTAAAAGTAAGGTCGCTGTTGTTGTTCTTTCGGGAATGACATTATATGGGGGAGAGTTCTTAACTGAACTTGTGCTTAGTTGCCAAATTTTTGTGGGGAGTACGGCTGTTGAATATTGTAGGAGTTTTATTGTATCTATATAAACTCCTTGATGAATACACTAAGTTTCGACTATGTGAAATCATCGAAACAAAGTTGATATGTTCTCTTTTAGTCATGAAGTATCTCTATGAGAATTTCATTATGATCCCACTAGTTTTCGTACTTTTGACAATTTATATTGACAAAAGGGGGAGAATTAATGTGTAGGTCACACTACAAATACATATGGTTTACGGATCATTATGTAAGGGTGAGTGGTTTTCATGTGAGATGAAGTATTGACTAAGAGGGAGTGATACATATCACCATAGTATTGTTTTCAAAGTTGTGATACAATTGGACTTTGATGTTGTGTAATGATACTATGACACTGTATAACAATGATTGAGAGCTACTGTTTTCTCATTGTTATAGCTACGGATCTTCAACAACTATGATGTTGAGTTGAACACGTTCAGAATCACTGGAGTACTTGGAATTGACGAAGATTTCGAGTAATGTTGAAGAACCAAGGAAATCAAGCATTTGGAAGAGAAGCTACAAAATTTATTTATTTTGTAATCCTTATCATTGTAATGAAAAGGTATGAGGTTTGTGTCCATGATAGCCAAGGCTATCAGACGGACGTCATTCAACGGGGACCTCGATCCGGCGGTGGGAAGCTCCGGATGCGTTTTTTCCATTGGACGGCTAGGAAAATGCCGGGAATGTTAAAAGGTGGGTTTGTGGGTGAAAGAAATATGGGGCGGGCGCGAATTCATCATTCTAAACCTAAATCACGCTCTCTCTTCATTCCTTCGCCTCTCCGAGCAATAAATCACTCAGTTCTGATTTGTGTTAGATTTTTGATTAGTTTGGTATGGTTGATACCGTGTTCTCTCTATTTAATGTTTTGAGTTTTATGTTTGGTTGTTATTCGTGATTAAAAATAGGTTGGTTCCGGGTTCCCTCTGATTTTTAGGTTAACTTATTTTGTCTAATTTTGTTTTTGCATACATGTTCTGTTTTTGTTACTGATTTACTTTCTTTTGAATAGATAATAATTAAGGACGATTACAACTCGGAGGGATTATCATCCGGTTAGAAATTACTTTCTTTTTGATAGTGCAGGTGATAATAGGTCGATTCCAGGATTAGGTTCCAATTGAGTTTTAGGCTTACTTATTTTGATAGAACATGGTCTAATAGGATCGACAGGCAACCAAAACTTACGTTACTTCCAGGGTGTTTCTCCTAAGCATTACAAGTTAGTTCAATTTCTTGATTTTATGTTTCCTAAATATTTCTTCTTCCATTTTGTAGTCTTTTTCTTGGTTTCAGTGTATTGAAGATCATTGAGAAATCAATTTTAGTGTATTAAAGATCATAGATAAATCAATGTTTTTTTTTTTTTTTTTTGGTTTTGTTTCTTCATCGGTAAGGTCTGTGTTATTGCTTTAGTTACACCTTTTTCTAATAATTTGTGTTATCCCTTATCAGGGTATGTTCAATTTGTTTGGAGTTGGGGTTTCTCTCACTTGCGAGCTTGCAACTACTTCGCAACAATTATAGGCATGTTGCTGTCAATGTAAGAATCTAAGTCAAATTTGCTTTCTTCTCCACTATTTTATACTTTAGTTAGGTATATTCGGTTCCTTTTCTGAATCTCTGCTTATCAGACATAGCTAAACAAACTCTCCTATATATGAATTTATATTTACAAAACAGTAGTGTTTGGGGAGTGGGTCACTGAAAGGTCTAGAAGCATACATATACTGTATTTGATTTTCAATTGATTTTCTGATCTTACTTCCAGGGTTTTCTCTTAGGCTCTGAAAATTTGATTTCTGAAATAGCAACCTTAAAATTTGTTCATTTTTCTTTTCATAGGGTAACTGTTTTTTCATTTCAGTATTTCATTTGGGTGGCAATGATTAATATATTTCAAGTTTTCACCTTGATTGTCATTCACTGGGATGCATATCCATAATCCATTCGCACTGTCCACTTTTTTGGATATACTATAAACATGAATTTTGTAGTTTTAAAGCTGTATAAAATTACAACCATTAGGCCAATTAAAATTTTGTTAGAAGGACGTCAGTGTTGCCTAAGTCATTATGACCTTGGAATATGCGGAGGACATTTAAGATGGTTATGGAGAAATCTATCATCTCTAGGTACAGTCTAACTAAATATTGCTCACTCTTTTTTGCTTACATTTGAAACTAATTTAAAAACCAACGACGTCAGCTTGATCCAAATATTATAATGATATGTAGGTTTGTGTCATTATGCACTTATGCTTGCATTGCCCACAATTTTGATATATGCAGGTATAAAGCCATCGAGAATAATTTATCGGGTTGTTCCGACTAGCAATCCACAGTATTTCAGTTTGCAACATGAATCAAAGGCGTGTTCTGCAACTGAAATTAAGGGCCTTTAGATGAGGAAAGCTATGGCTTTGGATAAAGTGTAAGTTACATACCTTTAAAATTGATTACATTTATGAAGTTGTGTTGCTCATTATTTTTCTTTAGGGTGCGGTATAATAGTTATAGCAAACGAACTAGAATGAGAAAATAATGCAGTTTTTTTTTTTTTTTTTTTTTTTTTTTATGTTTTCCTTCTTGACAGCCATTTATGATAAGATAGAGTTTGTATTAAGATTGTTTGGTTTCAGTCACTTTCTCTCTTTGATTAAGCTATAACCCTGCCATTGAATCTGTCTAATGCACCAGTGTAGTCTTCTCAGATGAATACGAAATGAAATTATGAGTTTTTGATGACAGAGTATCACTTAATAGAAAGTTTATCAGCCACTTGAATTTCTCTTGATGCCACTGTATGAGGAGTGACTTAGTTTTCTATAAGAAGCTAAGAAAACAACGACAACAATCTTAGCCTTAGGAATATTTGCTAAATGGGAACCAAGACTGAGCTAAATGTAACGAGTTCTTTAGTGGAAGGCAGTCAAAGTCCACTTGCTGACAGCAAGAAAAATGTGCATCCTTGACCCCATCTCTCAAAGAAGAACCTATTTTTGATCCTAGCAATGCCTCTTAATAGTTAATAGCACGTCTTCCGAGTGCAATGTAATCCCAGAAAATTATCAGCGGCAACATGCATATGCTGCTGCGAAAAAATCACGGTCACAATATAAGTCTCACATTAGTCAAAGAGTATAGGAGATGTATGTATACAGGTCTTTGCCCCCTTGGTCAAGATCGTAAGTGCAATCGGTACTGGCAGTTTGTCACACTTGCCACTAGAAATGATCCTGGTACTGGTAGGATATTTTACGAGTCTCAAGGTGGCTGCTGGAGGCTTACTGACACAGAAGAGGTGTTAATCTTTAATCTGTCACAAGTTGATTTACAAATTTTGGCTGTTAACAGCCTTCGCAGTAGAGAGTTTTGAAGGCTGGGCATGTCATGTGAACTTTTCATTTAACATTTAGTTTAGTGTTAAAATAAAATACAGTATAGATTTATCATTATTGTTGGCTCAATTCATCGTGGATTCACATTACATCGCCAGTAAGGATATAGTACAACTCTTTTGTGCATTTTGTTTTTCTAACCCGTTCATGGGTCTCAAATTTTCCGCGTCTTGGCTTCAGAATTTATCATTAGCGTGGATAGACCATGGGTGGCTATTGGTCATGAAGATCGGAAGGATTTCATTCTCGGGGTTGAAGAACATGGAACTGTGAATTCCGAGATATGGAATTTGATTAAGTTAGGACGAATTTATGGAATGTTGTGCTCATAATGTTCTGCAGTAGGCCAATGGAGCATACAACTTGAAATGGAGGTTGGTTTACGGTTAGATATTTGAGACTGTTGTTATCATTTCGGAACATAGCAATTCAGATCTTTCTTTTGAACATGGCAAGTTAGAGCAAGTATACAAGTAAGTGGCCCTGTTATCTTCATAATACATGTTTCATTCATCTTGCTTGAGTTTTACTGTCAACTGCGGAAGCGATAGTTTGCATGTTAATTTTCAATGATCTGATGTATGAGAAAATCAGCATGAATTGCAATATCTATGCATGCTTGCTGTTTAGAGGACTGTATTTGGGTTCGTTTTGAACGAGTGCCTTTTACTTTCTTTTACTTTAACCAGTTTTAGTTTCTTAAATTATTAGAAATAGACTTTTAATTATTGGGTATTGTGATACTGTGTTATGGTTAGAGATAGTGTATTTAAGAGGAAACATGAACTCAAATTTAGACAACATTTATGAATAGACAAATTATGTGTTGGTGTTTTGTGTTAGCCAAGAAAAGAAAAGCTAGGTGGACTAAGAAAACAAGAAGCTATAAAACTTGCAATCCTCTTTGAATCCCATATTCGAGAGTATGGAGTGGGAAGAAGATGATATTCAAAAGTTTCCATGGTAAACTAACTATAGAGTCAGAATGTATGTGAGTATAACTTTTTCTTTGGCCTCTTTAACTGTAGACATCCTTGAATTTTTTGCTCTCTTCTTATCTCTGGGATGTTGTATGTGAGTGAATATTTCCAGAGATGGGAGGAAAGGATATATGTCACACTCCTTTTGCCGAGGTTGCTACAGGGTTGAAAGATCTTGAAAGGGACCTATATTCTTTTGGTGAGACCTCTTAATTTTTCTTTCCTTACTGACACTTTATAAAGTGTAGTAAATATGGTATATTAGAGTTATGGAATCTGGGTTTCATTTCTGATTGATTGTATTAATGTTGATCTACGATTTTTTTGAAATTGGTTGATATTAGAATATGAAGAGAAAGAAAAAAACCTGACAATGATGAATGATGCTAAATTTTAGAGAAAGAAAAGAACCTGACAATGATGAATGATGCAAAATTTTCTTAAACATGTCTTCCTAGAGAACCCTAACTTTTCATGTACTCTACTTTAATGAACCTCTCTCTTTCATATGGATGTGTGATTTCTTCTTTGCTTTTTAATTTTCATGTTCTTCAATATATCAGCAGCGATATTTGTAAGTTTAAATCATTTCCTTTTCTTATTCCTTGCTTCGTTAATATGTGTGTTAAAAACTTTAGGAAATGTGTAAGAATTTAAGTTTTATGCTCTTTTTAGGTTTTACGAAGCCACTAGAGGTGAGGTATCTGCATTCTTTTTCTCCATTGTTGTGTCCCCTTTTGTGTCTTTCAGGGTCTATTTATTATTGTCATATCCAGTTACATCTTGAAATTTACATTATTGTTAGTAGGTGGTTCATTATTCTTTTGAAGGGAAGTAATGTGGATTACTTATCGATATGCTCAGATGTGCGCATTCAGCTTATCTTCCAATAGTGGAGTACGTACGTGCACTTCCTTAATCAATGTTTTACCGATGTAAGTGTCTTCACTTAAAAGTCGCAATATAAACTGAAGTTCGTGGCTTCTCTTTTCTCTTCCGTGATGAAAATTATTACTACAATTCATACTTAGTTTATCTCCTTTAGTGGACTTTAAATCTTCGGTGTTGGTACTTTGTTTCGAAAATTACTACTACAGGATGTACTTTGCTTATTTTGTTGATACTTCTCGCATATTTACTTTTGCGCTGTATATTATGGTAAATTCATTTGCATCCTTAATGGAAATGCAGGATTCCTAAAATAACATATGGATTTGATCTTAAACATATATGGATTTGAGACTGATGTTCTATTCCTTTAATATTTGTACTCCCAAGTTGCATTACTTTGGTTCAATTTGAATGAATATATATTCTGAATATTACTAAAATTGAACAACATTCTGAATTCTGAGCGAGACCAGAAGAAGCACTGGTATGGAACATATTAGGCTAGAAGCACTACAGAATCATGAGCAAGATGTTCCTTCAATTGTCTCTTTCATATCCTTGATGTTTGTCATGCAGTGTGGTTTATTAAAACATAATTAGATAAAGAATGGCATTTGCTGTTATTTTTACACCATAAACTTAGATGTTATTGGGATAAATGTAATATTGACACTTTCGAAGGTCATATCTATGTAGCAGTTAGTTGCACATAGTAATGTTAGATTCTGCATTGATAACATGGGTATGGATTGGAACATTATTGATGTCCACTCTACCACAGTGAAAATGCACCAAAATCACTTGGGAACAATGGCAGCTGAAGTGTAATTACTGTTATGAGTTTGTTTTACATAAGCATGGTACTCGCAGATTAATATGGCTTCAATTCAACATGGTACTTGAACCAAAACCATATATTGTGTTACATAGATCTGTCGATCAGCAAGTACGACAGCAACAAGCACTTCACTATTTTGGAATGATAGAACACGATGCTTGGAGGTTGCAAAGAGGTTTTCCAGAGAGAACACTTTTGATTCTTCGTGCTTGGCTATTTGGGTACTTTTTGCGCCCACGGGGTAGGCCTTTTTATTTGATCCGTTTTTATTTGCTTAATTTTAAGTCTTCTTTATACATATTTCCAATGTTTTAGTTGCAGATATTAACGTTTCCAATGTCTTAAAATGATGCTTGCAAAGCAGACAGGGTTTATTAAGAGTCAGGTAATCGTTAAGTTCATCTTTCAAAATTTTGGTGCTATTACAGTATGAGATATCATTAGAAAGTCAGAGAAGTAAACTGTGTTGCCTCTTCTTCCTCTAATGTAGTGATGTTGCATAGCCAAGAACTTCATCATAGTTTGGGTTTAGGTCAGCTGATTGATCGCTAACTGAAATGGTTTAAGGTGTTTAGAAGGCATGTCAGCAGTCAAAAGTGCTCCATACGATACCTAAAGACGGGTTGCTCAACCCGGTAGTACAGGGTTCCGAACAAATATGAATACTTTACCTGCGACCTTTCCATGTGGATGAACGGCGCTTCTCATGCTTCACATGCATAAGCTGATTAGAGGGACATAATGTAGGTTCCTTATTATTTTGTTATTCATTGTTTCTGAAGTGACTCATTTTTTGGTGCATACTATAAAATTTATCAGCCTTAAGTGAAAATTGGAGGTTATGTTGGTCTCCTTTGCATTTTTTCCTCTATTTTCTATAACGACCATCTCTTTCTTGATTTATAAAATAGAAAGCTTTGGTAATTGAGATAACTGAAGTGTTAGAAAATTAGTTTTTCGGTCGGATTTAATTTTTGGGTATCAAGAGCGTGATAATATGGGGGGAGCAAGTGCAGACCTTCATTTTTTATTTAATTTTTTTTTTTTAATTCCAGCAAACTTTTATGTGGCCTCAAAAGTATAAAAATTCTACTTTCCATGTACAAATTGGTGTTGTTTTCTTCATTATGCATCATCGTAAAGGTACTCCAAGGCAGTGCAAGCCTGCGGTAGTCAAGTGACTCAAGTACAACAAAAAAGGTAAACTTGGTTTCCTGAACTTAATAAATAATTTGAAAAGTGTGATTATTTGGTCTCCTTCACTTAGTTGATATCATCATAGATTGATTTCTTTATAACAATTATTATTGATCGAGTCGCTGCAGACAAAACTAAGCAAATGAGAGTTTTAGTAAACAAAACGCGCAATTGTTAATTGCGTGCAGCGAGGTATTATATACTGAAGATTGTGATGAGAAACTGTTTCAGAGATTCAAGTGTTTTTTTTTAAAGACAAGCAAATACTAGATGGAATCCTAATAGCTGGAAAGATGATTGACTCAAGATTCAAGTCAAAGCAACCTGGAGTTCTATGCAAGCTTGACATTCAAAAACTTTTTATAATGTCAGTTGACACACTATCAGTAATGGTGTGTACCCTCTACATAACATTCACTTTTGATTAATGGCAGGTCAACCAGAAAATTTAAACCTCAAAAAGGATTGAGACACACTCTCCCCTTTCCTTTTCATCTTAATTGCATAAATATTCTTCAAATTAATGAAGAATGTTGTGCAACTAAACATGATTTTAGGATTCTCAATAAACACTACTCAAATTTCAGACCTCCAATTTGTTAATGATACATTGGTGTTTCTTGACGGTATAGAGGAAGAAGCAGAGAATTTGGTGCTTATATTGCATATTTTTGAAGCCATGTTGAGTGATAACTTCAACAAAAGTGCAGTTATAAATACGGGGACAAACAACAAAATTGAAGCAGTTGCTGAAATTCTCAAATGCAATGTAGAATCATTATAACTCAAGTTGGGGATGGCAGTAGGTGCAATATCAAGAAACAGCTTAATGTGGGACTCTGTAGTGGAAAAGAAAATTCTTCACCAAAGAAGGGAGAGTACTTGTGATCAAAACATCTCTCTTAAGCCTCTCAATTTACTATATGTCTATATTTTAAATTCCTGCAAGTGTAGAAAAGAAGTTGAATCAAATCACGAGAAACTTCATATATGGGGTTAACTGCCGAAGAAAATAAAATAAATTAATTGCTTGGGATAGGGCTTACAAACCAAAGCATCCTGGTGGTTTAGGCATCAGAACTTTAAAGCTGACCAACAAAGCTCTCCTAGCTAAATGGTCTTGGTGATTTTCAAAAGAGAAAAACAACTCTGGAGAAAGGTCATTCAAGAAAAAATGCAAACTCCACATGGAGCATTCTGGATGAAGAACTCAAACAAACCTATACCTACATGAGGGTTCTTATTAATCAAAGTTTTTGTTGTTTTGGTTATAATATGAATTCAATTTGTTAGAAAAGATAGTGAAGTTTTGATGCTTTGGGTAATAATATTAAAAACTGTGAAAACATTGTTAGTTTGGAATATCTACCAAATCTAATACGGGGTGTTTTCCTCTTTCTTTTATCCAATTTAGTCTAGCTTTATATGATTTTACTTTGTCTGCATAGTGGAAGATGCTGTCATTGTGGTCTCTCATGCTCTTGGTCATGAATGAGACAAACACGAGTCTACGGACTCTACACGTATGACGTGTGTAATTCTATCTTATGTACAAGCATTGATTATTCTGGCAAGGCTTGACAAAGGGACTACGGAAAATAATCCATTTTGAGACAAAGGTCTATCCGTTTAACTAATTTAGAAGCAAATTATCATAGTGTAAACTAACACTTTATACTTTGGATTTTAATTTTTAATAGTCCATGTTTGTCAAGTGCATAGGAATAGTGCACATATTAGTTGTACCCCAAAAAATGTCTTCAGTTTCGTATATAGTTCATGTGTTTTTTATATAACCAGTAGCATATACTCATCGTCAGATTCACTACGACTTAACCAAAATAAATTAAATTAGATACTGAAGTTGAGACAAATCTGAACCTTGCGACTCATAACCTTATATGTAGTTGGAAAATAATTGGACTGTTCGGGAATGTTAATTATTTTGTCCTATCTTTTATTATATTTACATATTTCCTTAGTTTATTTTGTGAAACTATATAGCTCTTTTTGTCGAGACTAGATAGACGCCTTTCATGGTTTCTTTATTTGTGGTACCAAAATTTATTATCAACGTTGGAGATAAATGTGTCAGTATCAGTGAGGAAGTTTTCATATTATACATTAGAATGTAATGTATGAAAATTTTACAGCTGAACTCCAAAAGAGGGAGCGAGTAATAATGTCAAAAAGATCGAGAAGTTGAGGAGAAAATATGAAGATGGTGATTAGAATGCAATGTATGATTCATGAAAAGGGAAAAAAATGAAATAGAGACTATAATTGTTCTACCAATTAACGCCCTTGATGTTAAGCCATTGTTGCCGGTTCTTGATAGGAATGTGTTGGTTGAACTTTTCGTGATACAACACTATTGCAGCCACCCCTATTTTATGCAAGACACAGACCATATTTACAACACTAGCCTAGATAAAGCTTGGGCTCAAAAAAAGAATACAACTATGTAAGAATAGCGGAACTCTAAAGAGAGAATCTTGAAATTCATGGATTGGTCAAAAATATAAGCATTCACTTTTTGAGTTAGTTTTTAATGGATCTCAATTCTATTGTTATTAATGTTCTTGGAAAGCAATGCTATAGCTCCAGTTTATAATATTGTTCATATTATTGTGCGGTTCACCAGGTTTTTAGCTGTTTTAAAAGGCATTAACAACTTCCATGACAACTTCAATAGCTTATGCATTATTTACCTATTGTTTACCGAATTACTATTTGAAAATTTGACATGGATTGTTTTTTTATTATTATTATTTTAGACTTATTGCTTTAACAAAATTAAAAATCATTTTCCTTCAAAATAATTTAATATTTAGTTCAAGTTAACAATTCAACCTTGGGTAAACGACTACATGTATATTCAAATTACGATTGCGTATTCTAATTTGATAAATAAAAACCATGCATCATCCACGTAAGCTGGGTTGTGCGAATATTTCTAATAGCTCGATGGTGTTCACGTATTCTAATTAGATAAAATAGTTAATAAAATAAGAAATAAAAACAAATTCCTATTTCCATAATTTTTTTATGTTGTTTTCTTTTTACATTTTACCAAGTTGACTTTTGGTCAAAACCCATCATACTACTGTTCACATTTTAGACGTGAACCCACTTTTGGTCGAAGTGTCCTCCTTAACCTAAATACGTAACTATACATATCTATACTGTTTCTTAGAGAAAGAAACCTGGCCGACTCTTCTTCCTCCTTTCCCTTTTCGTTCGAATGGAAACGAACCCTAAAGAGCACTAGCTGATATCATCTGCATCCACACAATCTATAAATGATAGAAAACTCTCTAGCGCCCTACAGACTATTGTCGTTTATGTTGGATTGCGAACTTTGGAAGTACTGTTAGTTTGGTGAGGATGTGCATCCAGCTTAAACCTAGCTCATGGATTTATGCCGGAGAGATGGTTATTGGAAATGTCTTTACGAACCGATTTGATCAGCGAGTTGGATTTATAAGCGATTGAGGTAGGGGTTTCTACGTAATACTAAAAACTAAGCTATTTTGGCATGGTTTTTGTTTGCATCATAATCTCTATTTTTGATGTGTAGGGGATTTCCGTCTAATATAAAAGAAAAATCTATTCTTTGGCATTAAATCGATATTTGCTTTAGATGTAATATGAATTATGATTACGTTGTGTTTATATGGGCTGAGTTTAAAGTATATAATTGTCCACTGCATATAAAAGAAGAAGGTTTTGATTTGAGTCCGTTTTCTTGTTTTGATATACGATGGATACACATGCCTACTATGTCATCCCTTTTTGTTTGGCTAATCTTTAGTTGACTGATTTTAAAAGAGAAGTAATCAAAATAGTTTTGTTGACCTCTGTTTTGCAAAGAACACCTTACTATGCATGTATTTTGGTGTCGGTACTTTTTGTATCAAGTTCTTGAGTTTTTGCACAGACATCATGGTCACAGACGTCTAAATATAGTTTTGCACATACATTATTATTGAATATGAAACTAAGAAGATAATTGGTTTCACACTAGACTGTCACCAACGTCTAAATGTTTATAGAATGCACTTTTAGATGGTAGAACTAATGGAAAGTCTCTTTTGAATTACCATACACACTTGTTAATAAGCTACGAAATTATTAGTTGAAAATAATAATGAAGTTTCAACGTCCTAGTCTTCATGGGAAGACTAAGAAATGGTAAATGTTGTTAAGAAAACTAAAGTGAGCTTAGAGTGTCGAACTATAACGAAAAGTAGTTAATGGCAAAGCTAAAAATATACAGTTTGTAAGTAAAAGCTTTAAAAGGGGAAATTGATGATACTGTCTGGTCCGAAAAATAATCTTAAGAAGAGAATTAACGATAGTCTTTTGTCCGAAGAATATTAGTCGGTCGATGGTATAGTGAAGTTTCGTAATCTACT
Organism: Papaver atlanticum; assembly: GCA_023531105.1. Classification (NCBI taxonomy): domain Eukaryota; kingdom Viridiplantae; phylum Streptophyta; class Magnoliopsida; order Ranunculales; family Papaveraceae; genus Papaver; species Papaver atlanticum. Next base: position 6,966,554 of record JAJJMB010008334.1, read on the forward strand.
TGTTAAGAGAGCAGGGCCTCGACTATTCAAATAGTTCGTGTGTCGCGGTGGGCAGTAGATGGTGTTAGAGCCAAGAGATCAGGGCCACAATAGAAAGAAATACCTTGTGAGCACCGGTGGGCAATAGGTTGATTATGATTTGGGCTGCGGGCCATGGATAATGATAAGGGGTTGTCTAAAGGTTGATTGTGATTTGGGCTGCGGTCCATGGATAAAGATTGGGGTTGTCTAATGGTTGATTATGAATTGGGCTGCGGTCCATGAATAATGATATTGGGGTTGTCGAGTTTTGCCGAGTTTAGGGCCACAACTATTCAAATAGTGTGTGTCGCGGTGGGTAGTGGTTGTAAGTCTAAAGTATTCAAAGATTTGTTGAAAAGATTATATAAGATGAAATCTTTAAAATGAAAAGTTACAAAGTTTGGAACACGTATAAAGAAATCGCTAGTGATATTTGGTTGAATGAAAAATTAATAAATGTTCAAAAATAATTTAAGAATCTAATTACATAAATTGGAAGTGTGATTGAGTAAAAATTTGAAATAAAAATCAGTAAATAATTGAAAGACTGTACTTGTTTAATTATGTTTTTGATGCATCGTTTGGTTTGTTTTTCCGCTGCACAATATTATTTTTGGAAATTTCCTACTGGGTTGTGGTTGCTCACCCTTTTTTCCTCTCTCCCTACAGAGTATACAGTGACACTAGCTAAAGAAAAGAAATTATAATTTATCACGGGGATTTGGGCAACAGTATTTCAATATTGTCGAATTTGTTATTTACTGAATTGTTTGATTATTTGAATTATGGATTGTAACCATTTAAATTGTTTTGTAAGTATTTTAGTTATTCAAAATATTATTGGATTTTGTTTCGTAGTTCTAAATTATTCTTATTTAAAAAAGAAGGAAAAATCTGGACCTACGATAGTGACGCTCCGGGATTCTGGACTCGGTTCTAGTGCCAGAATTAGCGGGGTGTGACACACTCACTTTGAAATGCTCAACTGATTTCAAGGTTGTGCCCCTAAGTGGCATGAAGACAGGGTTCTTCTGAAGAACATGACAGAATTGTTTGAGTATGGTCAGGGATGGTCCCATATCACTCAAGTATGGTCAGGGATGTTGGAGTTCTGTATCTAAGCAAGCAGGTTGGTTCCATACACTAATTGTTTATTCACTAGAATGTATATGATATATATTGCAGAATATTTTGTTGATGTTTATCAAAATGGCAAATGTTTGCAAGTCTTCAAAGGTGTGGCAGAACCTGTTCACTTAGGTGGATGAACTACATGCCTTATTTTAGTAGAGGCACATTCTCAAAACAGGCATGACATTTCATAATTGAAGTTCATTTTGTTTTGGGCAACATGTAAATGTTGATAAAATGTGTCGAAAAGCAGTGGTACTCAGTTTCATTGTATGTTGGCCCAACATGTAATTACGTTTGGCTGGGTATAATAAATGTTCTAGGATATGTTATATCAGGATATCACATTTTTCTTTTTCAATAACTCAAAAGTCCTGATGAACTTTCATGCCATAAGTCCTGAAAATGGTACACTCAACATTTTTTAATAACTTCTGCAAATGGTGGGAATTAGGAATCGGGCCATTCCGGGAATTTATTCTGAACTTTATGGCAAATTAAGAAAATTGTTGAGGTGTTCAGAGGGTTTGTAGATTGAACATTCTAAATTTGGCCACAATTGCAGTCTTAGGCAAATGTAATGGTTAAGGTCTGTCATATTGAGCTAACTCTACACTGTTAATCTATTTTGGGTTAACCTTTTTTAAATTGCGGTGTTATTTATTGTGCAAGATTAATGAACCATCATAACAGGTTGCCTAGCATGTCAATTAGCGATTGTGTGTGTTCGTGTTGATTGACATGGTATAGTCCATTAGTTTTCCTAGCATCTTCACATAATTTGGCCAGACTAATGAACCATCAGATTTTTCTATTGTATAGTGGCTTAGGGAATCTGGGATGGTGTTAATATTGAGCAACAAACCGTTGTCTGTATATACTTAGGTTTATCAAGTAAAAAAGATTATTGATCTCTGATAATTTGGCCAGCTTTCAGAACTAATTATATGGAGCAGCCACAATGGTGGAAAATTTGGACCACAAGTGGTGTTTTCTTTGATCCTCCTAGCAGTGAAAATTTTGATAAGGATGAGGTTTGCTTATTTTTTTGTATTGAATGAATACCATGATATTATCTGTTTTTTAGCAACTAATTAAGGTGAATATAAGGGATAATTATGTACTACAGATGAATTGTTTGCTTTGTTTTAGTACGCTCCTTTATAGTGATTTTGGGTAATATTCTCACCATTATATGGAAGTCAATAACCCATGTTCTATGATTAAGTCTTAGAATGAATTTTGGGAATACTATATATACGGGGTGCTAGATCGGTTTTGCTGCCACACAAAAATTGACAGTCCTTATTTGTTCTTCTTCGCTCATTTTAGGCATTCAGATCACTACAACGAATGAAGATAATATATTTTTTCCCATTAATACAGTATTACCCATATGTTGGAGTTTTAATGTTTCATTTACTGTTCTTGCACAATTTGCAGAGGTGTTGAGCAATTATATAGTTTCTTCAATTGTAAGCTAAGCGGGATTATGTGTCCTACGTTATTCGACATAAAAATGTGATTTGCATCATATCGTTCACAGGTTTGAATCTCCACTTTATTTTGTTTTTCTTATTTAATTAGTGCAATCCTTACTTTCTCCGTCAAAGCTGTTTAGAGAACCATAATAATAGTTAAGAAAATAAGTTGCAAAAAAAAAAAGTTAAGAAAATGTATGACGAAATGACTTTGCATTATTCAGTGGGTACATGATTATGTTGTTATCTTTGAAACTGTTCTGCATGCTCCAAGGCTGTAAAAATATAACCAGACTTTGAAAGTGCATGTAACCAGAATCTTGATATCATGAAAAATTGAGACTTCATTTTAACTACTAAATTGATCATAGATACGTTGCTAATAATGCCCACCATATGACTTCTACAAATATGAATAAAATTGTGTAATCGAGTCAAAGATCAAACCTTGGAATTGGAGGTGAAACATTAATAGATCCAGGCTTTCTCCAGCTCCTCTTTAATGTGTTTTGGGCTTAGCGCACGCTCAAGTAAACCTTAATCAAATTCAAAAACAACCAAAGACAGTAAGTGAATTGTTGTTAATCGAAAATAGAAAAGAGTGGCCAATAGCTAATACTTGATAACAAAAAACAGAAGAATATTATACCTTCCTTTTGTGGTACACAGAACTACCATGAACTGAAGCACGACTAATTTTGGTTTTGGACACTAATATTACATCATTAGCATTAACATCTGTGTCTAATCTTAACTTAATTCTTACATCATTAGAAATGATTTCTCTTGCTTTTGCTTATTTTTCTTACATTTTTTTATCTCTATCTTTGTCTTCGAATTAGACAATATACATGGTTCAGGGTCCTAGACTTTAAAACTTCGAAAATTTGTGACTCATTGATGTCAGGGATAGCAATACGTCGCGGATGGCGTTATATTTATCTCTGGAGAAAAGTCTTAGAGATTGCTGTTAGAGGAGACCTGTTGGGAGTCATGATTTGGAGTTTGCTAAAATGGTCAATAACGGATAAGTCGGTAAGGACACTCAATCACAATTCTGTTCATTGTTTGAGTCATCATCTTGGACATTCTCCACCTGACTGCTAATATTCAATTCCCCCCTCATGGGAGAGAGATGAATCTTTTTGGTGAACTCAATCAGATTCAGTTCCTTTTTGGTTTATCTCGATTAATTTACTCTCCTGACTTATCTTATTTACTGATTGTGTTGTTCAGACATTGTGTTGTATAGTTTCAATAAAAAAATAAGTTTGTGTAGTCTTGAAAATATGTGTAGTAGCATTTCAGTAACCACTAAAAGGATTAAGTACCTAGAGATATTGTTGTCATCTCCATGTAATTTGGTCGATAATGAAGTATGGTACAGAGTTCATGTACGTCTTCCATCATATATTTAGAGTACACTGAATTTGTATCTTCATTTTCTTCTTCTTGCTTGCATTTTTCTCCTGGGAAATTTGGTTTCATAGTATAAATTGCAACAAAACTAATTGTGAAGTTGTGCGTGGATTATAAGTTGCTCTCCTTTTTTCCAGTTCAACCAATAATGCCAAGAATTCAATCCCTTTAAATTTTTGTTGGGTTATTATCTATTTCGTCTCTTTCTGTTCATTTAGTTTCAATTTTAAAGTTTTGAGTAAATTTTTTTTTCGTGCATCTGTACCCTGCAGAATGTTGAAATGTATACCATCCACCTGAGGTATCAATACTATTTCTTCACAAAACATATTGATTTCTTCTAAACAAGATCTACTTCTGTTTGCTTTCCCATTTATTCTTACATTATCCATCTGTGAAATGAAAAGTTGTTGAGCTCAACACTAGGCTCCAGTTGTAGCTTTCATCTTGGTGAGGTGGGGAAAAAAGATGAGGTCTTGAAGTACCTAGATTCTTAAGTTCACGTTTTCTAAGGATTATATCTAGATTCCATTGGGAATTTGTGTCACTCAAAGATTTTAGATTGAGCCTTCTGTAGAGTTTTAGGGCACTAATTTTACTAAAACTTTGGCTTTCTTTTAGCAGACATGAAGATCAGAGTATCTATTTACTGATTTTGACGACCAGCAAGCAATTGACACCCTCAACAACACTTATTTTACTTTAGCAGGATGCTATCATGACGAGCTCAAGATGTTCTAGGAGTTTCTTTACCGGGGAACTTGGCTAGAGAAAAGTTTGAGAAGCCTTTTTACTCCTTAACGGTTGCAGCTGACAGTACGTGTTCCCATAGTTACAGATGTTTCGTGAGCAACGGATTTTAAAATTATTGTTTTCGTCAAATGCACTAAAGGTTCCGGTGATATTAAAGCTTATTAACTGTGAAGAATATGCAAAGCAGAGTCACCTTTATCGGTGTGGATGTTTAGTGATAAAGAGTGTGAAGCGTGCTTTATCTAGAATCCTTTTTACCTGCAATGAAGACTGGAGAGTTGAGTTGTTTTTATGCTCTTTTTGAAGGAACAAGCAAAAACAGATTGTCGTGTAATGAACACCTGGGCCAAGTGTTGTTTCATGTATAACGTTACCTACAGAGGTAGCTACTTATGGTAAACAAAATATTGTAAATAGCTACGGGGCGTGAGCGATGTAATATTTCCACTTATATTTAAATCTCTCTAATATAGAATATTATTACAGGGGCTTTTGCTTCAAGCTTTTGGTTTTGCTTCAACTATTAATTTTCTAATCCCTTCACCTATTATTTTCAGGGACAAAATATTTCTTGAAAAATTTACGGTTGGGAATTTATGTTTTCCCAAGCGTTAAAAAAATATCCCAACTAGTTTACGGTTGGGAGTTCGGTAAAAAAATATCAGGTTGGGAGTTCATATTTTTCTCAACCGTATAATTGGTTTACGGTTAGGAAATCAATATATCCCCACCGTAGAGTCGGTTTATTTACGATTGGGAAAATATTGGTTTCCCCAACCGTATGTAGTTTTGAAACTAATTTCAAAATCTTTAATTTGATCGAACTTAACCTATTTATGCAATCAAAAACAATAAAAAATTGTGGGTTTTTCGGCTCTTACCTAATTGAAGTAATTACTGGTTAATTAATCGCCATTGAAGAACCAAAAAAAAAAATGGAGAAGAAGAAGAGAGGAAGAGTCGATGATTTGTTTAGGTTTAGTTTTTGGTTTTTAATTAGATTTAGGTTGGTTATTTAAGGGTAGTAAGGTAGTAATAAAACTAATCAAAGGGTATTTTTGTTATGGATTAGGTCGCTCCTCATCCACATTTTGGACATTTATATCCATTGGAGCCCTCAAAATCAAATCCTCAGAGCCCCCTATAATAGGATTCCTAATATACGGTTATGTGAGGTAATTGCAAAGCCAAGACTTTGTGTTAAAATTTGTTTTGCAATGACACTCAGTCTTTGACCTTCGCAAATAAATACATAAACAAATGTGAATTGAATATGTAGATTGGATCATGGCACTAGAAGTAAAAATCCGCTTCATTAAACTGAGTATAAGGTCATTGCCTTCATCTTAGAGTCTCGACTTAAATGGCAACCTAATGAGGAGACCATCAATTTTCTTGGGTCTTCACCATCCTATGAACAAAACAACCCTAGAAGCTCCTTAATGGAGCCAGGATGACCAAACAGAAATGCACCTTTAAAGATGAGGGAGGATCCCCTCAAACTCTTATATTCACAACTCATTTTCGGCGATATTTTTCTTAGCAAAACCTAAACGTTAAACGGTAACGGATTTGAATATAATATTCTGAGGATATTTTCATGTTACAAAGATCTATATACCTACCAAAAATGAGCACGTTTAGAAATCCCAAATTCATTATTTATCAATCTTAAATTCAAAGGTTAAAAATAAGTTGATTTTCAAGTGTCATAATCTTGGAATGTGCTCAATTTTAGGAGGAGCCTAGAGCTTTGTAAGAGGAACATATCTCCAATATATTAGCTTTAAATCCGTAACTTTGCCAAAAATGTGAGATAGTGTGAATATATGAATGTAAGAGTGGATCATCCCTCAAAAAAACTGTACCGGTTAAGAAGATGAAAATATAATAACGAAAACGTGATAAATTTGTGTTCATTCTAACAACAATGTTGTCGGATTTGTTCAATTTAACCTCTACCAGAAATCAACACACTTGCATTAGACTGCTTATTGTATATGTTAAGTACAATGTGGACTTTTGTATGTCCTTATCTCTAAGGTTATGATATGTTAGAATTTTATATTTTGGAAAATTATTTAATTAAATTTACAATCTTCTCTTCCACTGTGAACAACTCTCATTTGAGCATTACCATGTTTGTTCATTTGAGTCAAAGTAACTTAGTAAAGCATCGATCGAACTATAGCAAATGAATCTCATTGACATCCAAAAACATGTTGCACACTGAATGTCGTTGAGCATTGAGTGTCATTGCATCTTGATTTTCAGTTTACTTGACCATTGTCAAGTATTTTACTTAACCTTATGTACCGAGCATTTACCTAGGAGTGAAGAAGGTGGACTTTAAAATCAGGTAAACATCCAAAATCTATAAAATTAAGAACCCTCATATTGGATAACCACAAACATATAACAAAATACCAAAACCAAAGTTTGAGAACGTAACAAGTAACAACATGTCGAATCCTCTCTTCTAAATTAAATACGTTCATTATGGACTAAATTATTATTGAATGTAAATGTGATCGCATTATTCATTATTGAATTAGCAAACTTATATTGAATAACCATGGATAAAATAAAATATACAATGATGAAAGATTGAGCCAGAGACACAGGCAAGATGATGCCCGAAGATAGAGGAAAAGACAATCATCTCTTGAAAACAAGGTAATTAAACTATGTGAAGGATCAAGAGCTCTGAAAGTAATGCTGAAAAACAACAAGAATGCATTAGATAATAAAAGAAAGAACAATCAATTCCCACAGGATTCTTATGGCTACTTTTATCAATAGTCAAAATATTTAGATAATGAAGACAAACTAAAGAACTTCTTGGAGGATCTAGATCAACAAAATGATGTCGATTTAGACCTTTTGAGTCATTAGAATCTAACAAAGAATTGTTTAAACATGAATTTGAAAAGAAAAAGTGTTTGGAATGAGCTAAAAAAATTAGACAATATAAAAAATGATTCTTTTTTTAGAATGGTATCACGTTTTCTTAATGTTGCATGACTTTGATCAAGTTAAGAGTGACGAGAAGTGTCATCGCAGCATATGCATCTTACTATCACATGACAATAAGACGCCTGAGGTTTATTTGAAGAATGAAGATTCCATTGAATATGGGGAAGATAACCGCGATTTAATACTCAAAGAAATCGACAAGGACATGATTACATTTTGAGGAGATCAGGTTATAGAAACGGTGTGTAAACAATGAGCATGCGTTCTTTTTCTACAACATGGGTTTGAACAGGAAATTTACAAATACATGATATCAATCCACAAAAATACAGAGAAGTTAAAATCAAAACAGAAACACAGGCTACGGCGATTCAAACAACGTCTAGAAAGGATATTCAAAGCCGAAGTAGAAAAATATTGACTCGAAAAAGAATACAACCATGCAAGAATAAAGGGATACCCAAACAAAGAAGCTTGGAATTCATGGACGGGCCAAAGACATATTCATTCATTTTTTGGAGTAGCTTTTAATGGATCTAAATTCTTTTGTTACTTTTTGGAGTAGTTTAGGTATGTAATAACTCCAGTTTATGTAATGTTCACCTTATCATATGGTTCACCAGGTTTTTGGCCGTGTCAAAGGCATTAACAAACTTAAATAGCTTTTGCAGTATTACCATATTATTGTTTTGGTAATTTAAATTCTTATCCAAATGAGACCGTTTTTCTCTTCGAAATAGATTTCTTATATTGCATTTATTAAATTTTAGACTTAGTCCTTTAAAGTTCTTACTTTTTTTTTCTTAATAATTTATTAAAGCGAATACAAGAATTGTTCATTTGTTCGTTTCAAATAAATAATTCAATTTTGGTTCAAACCACGCTTAAGCTTGCATGTTCGAATTTGTTAGATAAAAAGCTCAACATCATCCACTTAAGTTACATTATACTTTGACGGCCGTCTTTCACAGGTGATGTTCATGGTTAATCAATGGACACTATTTTGATATCCTGAAATCAATAATGAACCAGCTATTCGACGGAAAAAATTTAAGAAATCATCAACAGTGATACCTAGATATATAACATAAACCAAACAATATCAATGAACATACCTAGATAACAATCATATTATTGATGTTTAATAATATTTTTGCGGGACATATCAAGCTAAAAATCAAGTGTCCAATACCAAAGACTACGATGTAACCCAGTACACAATCAACAAACAAATTGACGCATTTAACCACGATCTCTTAATATCTTATGGTGTTATCATCATATAGAGATAAAATACCGGTATGTACGAGATACTGTTTTCTATATCTATTTCTTGGAAGATATTCGTATGATATAGATGGCAACATAGATAAAACCTGGGATCAAGAAGAATGCAAATATGCAAACAAAGGCTTATAATATGTAAATTGAAGATAGAAACTTGGAAGTCGAACACAATTCAAAGACATATAAACTCGAGTTCGGGTTAAATGACTAGCGGAAGTCAATTACGATTAAAACCTAACAATTCCAGAATTTATTAATCATGCTGCATGGAATGCAATACTTCGTTTACATTAGAAATACTGGTGTATGTACGGAATAATCTTTATGGATTGAATAATTAACTTTTTGTATATGCATGTAGGTACAAGGTACATCTGAGTGGTGGTTGACACGTCCGATGCACTATTTGTTATCAAAGGAAAATTAGCAGAAACATTCATGAATTATAATGTCGAAGAACATTGTGATAAGGTGCGAGAAAACAAACCAGATGAGGCATTGTCACTGTTTCATTCAATGATGGGAAAGACATATGTTTTTGATGTGCTGATTGCATAGTGCAATAAAGAAGTCAAAACAAGTAAATTCGTAGTCATGGGTGTTTACAATGACACAAGAATTTTACCACGAGGTGTTTCCATTTATGGTACACTGGACTTTTACCATGGTGTGATTCCATATATGTTTGATTGAAAAATATACATTTTACTAATCCAGCTAAAGCTGAAACCCAGTAGTACTTTATTTTTGTTGTTTAATTTAACTAGGATTATTCAATTGTTATAAAGCAATTTTTTATTATTATTACAGTATCTTCTACACTTTAGATTTCCAAATAGCAGAGAAACTAAGCAAATTTCCGATGTTATTACCAAATTTTGATCACCGTTTAAATTTGCTTATGAAAAAATATACACAATAATACATGTATAGAACACAAATATATTTACTTGGTTTGTTGAGTTAGTTGCTAAACGTTAAGGTTTAAGACCAAATCGACACACCAATTCCAAAATACCTTAAAAAAAACGTGTCAAACAATCAACACAGTTTGCTAAAACTAGACGATTTCCAAAATCATATAGAACTTCGTACAATACTCAAGCATATGAATCAAAAACTGACATCAAAAGTAGGAAATATAAACAAACAGGATAACAAGGTTTTCTGTTACATAAACCGAGAAAGTAACAAAGTTTTCGTATTACAACAACTGAAGTTTGAGAACAATATAAGATACGGTTTTGGAGATAGAGGAAAGAGAAAAATATCTCTTCACAACAAGATAGTTCATACTTCGGATCAAAATAGCTCAATAGATGAACAACAGATCATTATCAAACAACCAATGTTAGGTACGGCACAAGAAAAGAAACTCTACACATTGCGCCCTTATTTCCTTAATGGAAAAGCGAAAGACAGCGATGAAAAATATGAGTTGCAATAATATATACATGGAGAACAGTATGGGTAAGAGACCACGTATTTTAGTACTATCCGATTGAGTTTTATGAATCTAAAAAATATTGGATGAAAGATCATTACAATAGGATCATATATATGTAGAACGAAAAGAGAATACAAAAACACGAGCCGAAAAAGTTCAGAAAATATCAAAAATAAGAAAAACACTGGAATGACATCCCGGTTAGCCAATTTTAATAATTAGATGACGCTGACGAAATCAAACAATGCATTAAAAAATTGTACAACTCATCTGTTGTTGTGTGACAGTACAATGCTTGAAGCTTATTTATTGGGGAAACTTTCAAAAAAGATTCATAATCTAATGAGGGGCTAGATGCAAAAGAACTACATAGACATCTTTGCAACGTTAAAAAAATAAATAGCCAATTTATGTTTTCTAGATACTGTTTTCAAGAAGATAATACTGAAAAAAATAAATGGAGAGTGATTTCATTCCGAGAAAAACAAGTAATAGAAGATATATCATATTACTCAATGAGTTCTTTCATTTGTTTGTTGTCATATTGGTTTGCTAATATCAAGCCTTTTAACACCTGTCTGTTTGTTGATGAAAAATGATTTATGAAACTCAGTTCAAAACGAAGTGCTATACACTTTTAAGTATGCAGTAATTTGCTCTTTTCCTTTAAAAAAACTAACCTAATTCTTTATGTTTGAAATACTATAGAGTTCTTTTTTTTCTTCCTTGAAGCATATATACCAATCTTTGGATGATAAGCAAAAGCCGTATTACATTATTTTTTTCTTCTATTGGCATGTATTTCATGAAATACTTTTTGTTGCTATAATGTAGATGTATGTTAGGTGTTTAATAACACAGTATCACATTATTTTTGTAATACCGGGATGTATTTCATAAAATACATTGCATCATTAATGGTCTTATAATATGTGTTTTGATGATTGGGAGCATCATAACTTCACAAAAAGCAATATCGTCAATTAACAATAAGGATCTAAATAATTTTGTCCTCTTTTAACCAGTGACAGTTACTTATAAATTGGAATACATTAACTAAGATGTAGTCTTTTTAACATATTTGGATACATTAACTAAGTTGTAGTCTTTTTTTAATGTACGTACACTTAAGATTAAAAGCAGAGGTTGAGCCGGGGCCGTAAGGCCCCGGTGATACCATATGTATTGATAGTTTTGTCACTAAAATTGACAAAGGGGGAGATTGTTAGAGCACTGCTCGGTCGAACTCGCAAGCGTTGCTATCTCAAGCTTGTTGTCAAGTTTATTTGCCAAAACTATAAGTATTGATTTCTAGTCTACTTATTGCTAAGTCTCAGATTAGGATAGAAAGTGTAGGTGAGCTTTAGACTTCACGGTGTTCAACGATTGAAGACAAAGAACTACTAAGGGGAGCTTGTGGAACTTCATCAACAAAAGGTATGTGGAGACTTGAACTCATCTATCACTCAAAAGTCTATCTACTCTATCTCTTATTTGAGACAAAAGTCGTATAGCTATATAGACTTCGATTATACACATTTGATATTTCGAGCTGAGTTTAACTCGCTTACATATTTATCGAAATATGTGTTGGTAAGATTTCGCTTTAACCAAGTTCATCTTATATTCTTGACGAAAGTCAAAAGATGATCATGTGAAAATCGCCATGTAATATCTTACATGATTTGTGTGAGACAGTCATTTTATGTAGACTCGGAATGTTTCGTATTCATAATTAGATCACTTTAAAATTGCTTCGAAGCTAATAGTTTGTGTGAGACAGCTATTGTCGTCTTCTAAGAATGTTCCAATGATTGAAATGAGAGTTTAGAACAAATAACCATGATTGGATATAGCACAGTATGGGTACCTGTATGCTAACTGTTGCAAGATATTCCAAGTATGGGAACCATAGTATGCATACCCGTATGCGTACTGGTTGGTTTATGAAAGTCCGGGAACTCAGTATGCATACCGGTATGCGTACTGGCGTGAGTTTCAAGTTCCGAGATTTAACTGAATTTGGATGGTATGCTTACCCGTTCGCATACTGGCAAACCCAAACTTGGTACGACCACTTAGGTATGTGTACCCGTTCGCATACTTGAGTAGGTTATGTTCTAAAGTCGGTTTGTTCATGAACTAAAACATTTATATAATAAGGAATGCAATCTTTTGCAAACTGTGGCTATAATGTTCATGAATTGATTCGAGTGAATCAAAATCGAATTTGCTTCAATTGTGTCTTGTATACTTCTATGAGAATATAAACAATTGAACAACTCTAGAACTAGTTTCATTTGAGTAATTTTAACTAGTTATGGTTAAGATGAATAAGGTTGGTATGAAAGTGTTCATATAGCTACCTTCGGTTAAGTATTGTTGAGCAAACAAGGTGTACACGTTTAGGTACGGTTACTCATATCTAAATGAAGTCACTTTTCATTTCTATGTAACAAGCTAAGTTCGATCTAACGGTTGAAAGACATTAGCTTGAGTCTAATCAGGTTTTCATCTAACGGTGAATATTGAATGCTTTGTTACCAAGGTAACATTGGTTGCAAACCATGATTTGAAGACTATATAAGGGAGAACTCTAGCAACTGGGAAACCTAATGCCCACACTGAAAAAGCGGGGGTTTAACAACCACACCCGATATTTTGTTCGGCAATGTGAATAGACAAACTCCAATATACTTTCAAGAGAATCAACTAGACAGTTAGACTCAATCTATAGAAAAGTATATCAAAGAGTTTATATCTCTGTTTCACAATGTGATCAGCAAATCAAACAGATAGAAATCTGCGAGCCTGATTATTATGTGAAACAACTTGAACGGTACCAAAGACCAATGTTCAAGTGTTAATCAATATAATCAACAACCAAAGGTTGGATTCACAATTGATTGATCTTAACGCACAACAAGTGATATTTCTATTATATAACAAAATATAATGTGGAAAAGAAATAACACAGACACCAGAATTTTGTTAACGAGGAAAACCGCAAATGCAGAAAACCCCCGGGACCTAGTCCAGTTTTGAAAACCACACTGTATTAAGCCGATACAGACACTAGCCTACTACCAATGAACTTCGGACTGGAATGTAATTTAGCCCTAATGAATCTCATACTGATCAAGGTACTGTTGCGCTCCTTACGTCTCTGAACCCCAGAAGGATTCTACGCACTTGATTCCCTTAGCTGATCTCACCCACAACCAAGAGTTGCTACGACCCAAAGTCGAAGACTTGATAAACAAATCTGTCTCACACAGATAAGTCTATTGGAATAGATAAATCTGTCTCCCACAGAAATACCTACGAGTTTTTTTCCGTCTTTTGATGAATCAAGGTGCACAGGAACCAATTGATAAACCGAACTTATATTCCCGAAGAACAGCCTAGTATTATCAATCACCTCACTATAATCTTAATCATATGGTAGCGAAACAAGATATTGTGGAATAACAAACGATGATACGAAGTTGTTTGTGACTACTTTTTATCTTGCCTACCGGAGAATCAATCTCGAGCAAATCTTAGAGAAGATAGTACTTGATATGATAGAACATGGCAAGATCAGAACACGCAACTACAGAGAAAATAGTTGGGTCTGGCTTCACAATCCCAATGAAGTCTTTAAGTCGTTAACCTACAGGGTTTCGTGATAAACCTAAGGTTAAAGGAGAATCGACTCTAGTCATAACTAGTATCACACAGGAGGTGTGGGGATTAGGTTTCCCAGTTGCTAGAGTTCTCCTTTATATAGTTTTCAAATCAGGGTTTGCAATCTAAGTTACCTTGGTAACAAAGCATTCAATATTCACTGTTAGATGAAAACCTGATTAGATTCAAGCTAATATCTTTCAACCGTTAGATCGAACTTAGCTTATTATACATAAATGAAATGTACCTTAATTTAGGTTTGAGTAACCGTACCTAAACGTATACACTAGGCTGGCTCAACAGTAGTTAACCGAGGTTAGCTATATGAACACTGTCATATCAACCTTATTCATCTTAACCACAACTAGTTCAAATGACTCAAATGAAACTAGTTAAAGAGTTGTTCAATTGCTATATTCTCATAGAAGTATACAAGAGCACAATTGAAGAAAAATCGGTTTGATTCACTCGAATCAATTCATGAACATTATAGCCACGGTTTGCAAAGAATGCATTCCTTATTATATTAATGTTTTAGTTCATAAACAAACCCATTCTAGAGCTTTAACCACTCAAGTATGCAAACGGGTATGCACACTTAAAGTAGCCGGTCTGAGTTTGGGTTCGCCAGTATGCAAACGGGTACGCATACTTCCAAACACAGCAGAAATTTCCGGACCTAAACCCTTCGCCAGTACGCGTACGGGTATGTGTACTTAGGTACTTAGAATTTCACAACTAACAGATACGCATACGGGTATGCATATTATAGTTCCGGTCATGGATCACATACATGCAAGAATGCATACTATGTTCATAATCCAATGATGGTTAAGTGTTCTAAACTCTATTTCAATCATTTAAACTTTCTTAGAGGATTACAATAGCTGTTTTCACGAACTATTAGTATCAAAGCAATTTTCAAGTTATTGAAATAATCATAACGAAACATTCCAAGTCTACATCAAATGATTGTATCACACAAACCATGTAAGATGTTACTCGGCGATTTTCACATGATCATCTTTTGACTTTCGTCAAGAATATAAGATGAACTTGGTTGAAGTGAAAGCTTACCAACACATATTTCGAGAAACATGTAAGCGAG
Source organism: Papaver atlanticum (assembly GCA_023531105.1). Taxonomy (NCBI): domain Eukaryota; kingdom Viridiplantae; phylum Streptophyta; class Magnoliopsida; order Ranunculales; family Papaveraceae; genus Papaver; species Papaver atlanticum. The sequence continues at coordinate 6,981,846 of JAJJMB010008334.1, forward strand.
TTAATCTCAGCTCGAAATCTCAAATGTGTATAATCGAATACTATATAGTAATACGACTTTTGTCTCAATATAGGAGATAGAGTAGAAATAGACTTTCCAAGTGATAGATGAGTTTTGGTCTCCACATACCTTTTATTGATGAAGTTCCACAAGCTCTCCTTAGTAGTTCTTCGTCTTCAATTGATGAACGCCGTGAAGTCTAATGCTCAACTACACAATCTATCCTAGTCCGAGACATCAGTATAAGTAGGCTAGAAATCAAGACTTATAGTTTTGATCACTAACATTGACAAACAAGCTTGAGATAGCAACGCTTGCGAGTTCGACCGAGCAGTGCTCTAACAATCTCCCCCTTTGTCAATTTTTGTGACAAAACTATCAATACATATGGATTACAAAATAAATAAACTTTGTAGCTTCTCATCCAAATGCTTGATCTCCTTGGTTCTTTAACATTACTCGAAATCTCCGTCACTTCCAAGTACTCCAATGATTCTAAATGTGTTCAACTCAACATCATAGTTGTTGAAGATCCGTAGCTATAACAATGAGAAAACATTTGTTCTCAATCATTGTTATACAGTGTCATAGTATTATTATACAACATCAAAGTCCAATTGTATCACAACTTTGACAACAATACTATGGTGATATGTATCACTCCCCCTTAGTCAATACTTCATCTCACATGAAAGCCACTCCCCCTTACATAATGATCTCTAAACCATATGTATTTGTAGTGTGAGCTACACATTAATTCTTCCCCTTTTTGTCAATATAAATTGGCAAAGGTACGAAAACTAGTGGGATCCTCATGAAATTTTCAGATACTTCATGACCAAAAGAGAACAACATACCAACTTGTTTCGATGATTTCACATAGTCGAAACTTAGTGTATTCATCAAGGAGTTTATAAAGATACAAGAAAACTTCTACAATATTCCACAGCCGCACTCCCCACAAAGATTTGGCAATTAAGCACAAGTTCAATTAAGAACTCTCCCCCATAAAACTCACAAGAGAACCCATGGTTAATTTAATCGTAAATGCTCACACAAGAGAACTTATGGAGCCACACAGTACATACATAAAGATGTGGATCAGGGAAAGACCAATACTACGGAATAATCAAAGATTCATTCTATTTTTCATCAATATTTGCACAATGACATATAATAGACTTAATCTTTGTAAACAAAAGTTCATCATATCTTCCATCAATATTTGCATAATGACATAATAGGCTTAACTTTTGTAGTCAAAAGTTCATTCTATATTTTATCAATATTTTCATACCGACATATAATAGAGTTAACTTTTGAGCACATATGGGACAGTCAAGGTTCACGGACGTAAATAACATATCCCATAACAATTTGCAATATATAAAACCATAAAGATTAATACTGCAAAAATCATTTTCCAAATAAACTTTAAAATTTAAATAAATAAATCTAAAAACATTGCAAGATGAAAACGTTGGCAATAGCTATGTGTACTCACAATAATGGCTATTCCAAACCCTAGTTATCCTTCTTAAAAACACAAGAATAAATTCTCATAAGAAGTTTCCTAGACATTGAGACCTCTGAAAAATTCTTTATCGTCCCCGAACTCCTTGTCGTCAACAGCCATGGGAACATAAGGTTCATGAAGAAAGGAGTCAATTCCAACAAAACTTTTAAACTGATGCTGAACCAGGGCCTTCTGAATTTCAAGAGTTCTCAAAACAATAGCCTTTATTTGCCGAATCTCCTTTCTTGTTTCCTTCAACTCTTCAAGAACACCAGAAAACTTCTGAGAATTTGAAGGAACATCTCTTTGCTTCCTCACATTCCTTCTTTTTCTTTTCAAAGTTGGAGGTAATGGAGATTTATCTTTTTCCTTCATAGTTGATGGCTTAACAATCATATTAACACCTTTTCTATCAGAAGACATAATGCTTGGAGTATCCATACGTACGGAATTGTGAGAGGAAATCAAAAAATAATCTCAACAAGCAGTCTTATGATAAAAATAGTTACCAGAGGAGGAAAAAGGAATGTAGGGTAACTGAACCTTTAAACACACAAGTTCACGCATGCACAACTCTCAACCCCAAAGAGGGTAGAATTGTCGAGAATAACCCTCTTTTATTGACTAAACAGGTAAGTCCCTTCCGATATCAATTAGATATGAAAACTGGGAGAATTCCAAATTTACATAAACAAAGTAAAACCAAAAAGAGAAGAAAAAACTAAAACATTTTTCTTTTCCCAAAGCCTGAGGTGTGCACAATCTTGTCCCTTTTTATCAGGCACATGAGACAAGATGCACAAAACAACACAATCAAGTTGTGCTGAGGTGAACAATAATCTGTCCACCATATCCTTTTTTTAAGGAATTCATAGTACCCTGTTTCTCAGACACTTTGGACCGTACCCTTCTCTCTAGTGGTCTAGTCCTTTCTTTGGAAACTAACTTCTTTGAAGATGAGATGGGTTTACATACCTCAGGTGTTTTTTGAACAAGTTTGAGCTTGTTTGCTAATCGATTTGCTATTCGTTGAACTTTGTTGACGTATCTTATTTTGTGTTTGTACTTGAAACACTTTGAGAGTTCATGACCCTTGATTAAACAATAAGAACATGTCAACATGGAAGATGGTTCAGACGCCAGATATGTGTACGCAGCTAGACACATAGTGGAACCTGAAAAATCAGACATAGAGTTTCCGGCAGAAACAGATAAATCAATTTTTTCTTCCAGAACGGTTGAGGTTTCTTCTGAAAGAATATCAAGATTAATGTATGTATTGCTACAATTATCAAAATCAATATTTTCACAAAGAAGTGCAACACTTTACTTTTCGTCCTCATTAGAATCGTAGTGATCAAACATTTCAGAAAGAGTTGCAGCAAAACCTTTGTTCCCAGTGTATTTTCTGCAATTCGGACACTCAATTACAAAATGACCAAATCCTTTACACTTAAATCACTGTGGCGTATCCTCGTCATCAGTTTCGTCAATATCCCTGTTTTTAGGAGGAACACGATTATGAGGTTTAACTGATGACATAGGTTTATCTCTGGAGAACCGTTTACTTCTCTTCAAAAGAAGATCTCTAAACTGTCTTGTGGTCATGGAGACTGACTTGTCAAGATCTTCATCCGATGAATCAGTCTCAGAAAGATCATCTTCAAAGACACAAACACTTTTACTTTTGTCAAGTAATTTAGTGTTCTTTTGTGCTTTGAAGGCAACATCCTTTTCAGATTTGGATGTATGCTCATGATCAAAGATCTTTAACTTCTCAACCAGAGAATTTCTGGAAAGAGTTGCAAGGTTATTTCCCTCAACGATGGCATGCTTCTTAGAATTGTATCTAGATGGCAACGATCTGAGAATTTCATCACTATGTCCTTTTCAGGAATAGTCTTACCCAATGCAAAAGAGGCATTAACAATTTCAGACACTTTGTGATTAAACTCATCAAATGAATCTTCATCTGCCATACGAAGGTTTTCCCAATCAGAATTTAGGTTTTGAAGCCTAGTTTACTTTTCATAGGTATTCCCTTCAAATATTGTTTTTAAGATATCCCAAGCATCTTTAGACGTCGTGCAAGTAGTCACATGATATTGGAGATCTGGGGTAATGGCAAGGATGATAGCATTTAACCAGTCAGAATTTTGCTTTGCAGCAAGAACTTATAAAGGTTCATACTCACCAATATCCTTTGGAGTAGTTACACAATTCATTGTAACTAAGGGAGGATCATAGCCATTAACAACCATAACCACTGATTGAAATTCACGAGCTTGAAGAAAGGAACGCATAACAATTTTCCACCATAAGTAATTTTGAGCCATCGAAGACTGGCGGTACGTTTATAGAGATAGCACTTCTGTCCATATTCAGAGCGCTACAAACATAGACTTATGAGGTCTTAAAGGTGTTTGCCTGCTATGATACCAATTGAAAAAGCGGGGGTCTAACAACCACACCCAATATTTCGTTCAGCAATCTAAATAGACAAACTCCAATATACTTTCAAGAGAATCAATCTATAGAAAAGTATATCAAAGAGTTTATATCTCTGTTTCATAATGTAATCAACAAATCAAACAAATAGAAATCCGCAAGCCTGATTATCATGTGAAACAACTTGAACGGTACCAAAGACCAATGTTCAAGTGTCAATCAATATAATCAACAACCAAAGGTTGGATTCACAATTGATTGATCTTAACGCACAACCTGTGATATTTCTATTAAATAAAAAAATATAATGCGGAAAAGAAATAACACAGACACCAGAATTTGATTAACGAGGAAAACCGCAAATACAAAAAAACCCCGGGACGTAGTCCAGTTTTGAACACCACACTATATTAAGCCGCTACAGACACTAGCCTACTACCAATGAACTTGGGACTGGAATGTAGTATAGCCCTAATCAATCTCACACTGATCAAGGTACAGTTGCGTTCCTTACGTCTCTGAACCCCAGCAGGATTCTACGCACTTGATTCCCTTAGCTGATCTCACCCACAACCAAGAGTTGCTACGACCCAAAGTCGAAGACTTGATAAACAAATCTGTCTCACATGGAAAAGTCTATTGGATTAGATAAATCTTTTTCCCACAGAAATACCTACGAGTTTTGTCCCGTCTTTTGATAAATCAAGGTGCACAGGAACCAATTGATAAACCGGACTTACATTTCCGAAGAACAACCTAGTATTATCAATCACCTCACAATAATCTTAATTGTATTGTAGCGAAACAACATATTGTGGAATCACAAACGATGAGACGAAGATGTTTGTAACTACATTTTATCTTGCCTATCGGAGAATCAATCTCTAGCAAATCTCAGAGAAGATAGTACTTAATATGATAGAACAGGGCAAGATTAGAACACGCAACTATAGAGAAAATAGTTGGGTCTGGTTTCATAATCCCAATGAAGTCTTTAAGTCGTTAACCTATAGGGTTTCGTGATAAACCTAAGGTTAAAGGAGAATCGACTCTAGTCGCAACTAGTATCACACAGGAGGTGTGGGGATTAGGTTTCCCAGTTGCTAAAGTTCTCCGTTATATAGTTTTCAAATCATGGTTTGCAATCTGAGTTACCTTGGTAACAAAGCATTCAATATTCACCGTTAGATGAAAACCTGATTAGATTCAAGATAATATCTTTCAACCGTTAGATCGAACTTAGCTTGTTATACACAAATGAAATGTACCTTCATTTAGGTTTGAGTAACCATACCTAAACGTGTACACTAGGTTGGCTCAACAGTAGTTAACCGAGGTTAGCTATATGAACACTGTCATATCAACCTTATTCATCTTAACCACAACTAGTTCAAATGACTCAAATGAAACTAGTTAAAGAGTTGTTCAATTGCTATATTCTCATAGAAGTATACAAGAACACAATTGAAGCAAAATCGGTTTGATTCACTCGAATCAATTCATGAACATTATAGCCACGGTTTGCAAAGAATGCATTCCTTATTATATTAATGTATTAGTTCATGAACAAACCGATTCTAGAACTTTAACCACTCAAGTATGCAAACGGGTACGCACACTTAAAGTAGCCGGTCTGAGTTTGGGTTCGCCAGAATGCAAACGGGTACGCATACTTCCAAACACAGCAGAAATTTCCGGACCCAAACCCTTCGCCAGTACGCGTACGGGTATGTGTACTTAGGTACTCAGAATTTCACAACTAACAGGTACGCATACGGGTATTCATACTATAGTTCCGGTAATGGATCACATACATGCAAGAATGCATACTATGTTCATAATCCAATGATGGTTAAGTGTTCTAAACTCTATTTCAATCATTGAAACTTTCTTTGAGGATGACAATAGCTGTTTTCACGAACTATTAGCATCAAAGCAATTTTCAAGTTATTGAAATAATCATAAAGAAACATTCCAAGTCTACATCAAATGATTGTATCACACAAACCATGTAAGATGTTACTCGGCGATTTTCACATGATCATCTTTTGACTTTCGTCAAGAATATAAGATGAACTTGGTTGAAGCGAAAGCTTTCCAACACATATTTCGAGAAACATGTAAGCGAGTTAATCTCAGCTCGAAATCTCAAATGTGTATAATCGAATACTATATAGTAATACGACTTTTGTCTCAATATAGGAGATAGAGTAGAAATAGACTTTCCAAGTGAAATATGAGTTTTAGTCTCCATATACCTTTTGTTGATGAAGTTCCACAAGCTCTCCTTAGTAGTTCTTCGTCTTCAATTGATGAACGCCGTGAAGTCTAATGCTCAACTACACAATCTATCCTAGTTCGAGACATCACTATAAGTAGGCTAGAAATCAAGACTTATAGTTTTGATCACTAACATTGACAAACAAGCTTGAGATATCAACGCTTGCGAGTTCGACCAAGCAGTGCTCTAATACACACCTCCTGTGTGATACTAGTTGCGACTAGAGTCGATTCTCCTTTAACCTTAGGTTTTTCCAAAACCCTGTAGGTTAACGACTTAAAGACTTCATTGGGATTGTGAAGCTAGACCCAACTATTTCTCTGTAATTGCGTTTTATGATCTTGCTGTTTTCTATCGTGATTGAGTACTATCTTCTCTAAGATTTGTTCGAGATTTAATCTCCGATAGGAAAGATAAAAAGTAGTCACAAACATCTTCGTCTCATCGTTTGTGATTCCACAATATCTTGTTTCGCTACCATACGATTAAGATTATTGTGTGGTGATTTATATGACTAAGCTATTTTTTGGGAATGTAAGTCCGGTTTATCAATTGGTTCCTGTTCACCTTGATTTATCAAAAGACGGGACAAAACTCTTAGGTATTTCTGAGGGAGACATTTTTATCTATTCCAATAGACTTTTCTGTGTGAGACAGATTGGTTTATCAAGTCTTCGAATTTGGGTCGTAGCAACTCTTGGTTGTGGGTTAGATCAGCTAAGGGAATCAAGTGTGCAGATTCCTGCTGGGATTCAGAGGCGCAAGGAGCGCAACTATACCTTGATCAGTGTGAGATTGATTAGGGCTCAACTACATTCCAGTCCCAAGTTCATTGGTAGTAGGTTAGTGTCTGTAGCGGCTTAATACAGTGTGGTGTTCAAATCTTGACTAGGTCCCGGGTTTTTTTTTGCATTTGCGGTTTCCTCGTTAACAAAATTTCCGGTGTCTGTGTTATTTCTTTTCCGCATTATATTTTCTATATGATTGAAATATCACAGGTTGTGCGTAAGCTCAATCAATTAGATAATCCAACCTTTGGTTGTTGATATAAATTGATTGACACTTGAACATTAGTCTTTGGTACCGTTCAAGTTGTTTCACATAATAATCAGGCTCACGGATTTCTATCTTTTTTATTTGCTGATTACATTGTGAAACAGAGATACAACTCTTGGATATATTTCCATTGATTGGGTCTGACTGTCTAGTTGATTCTCTTGGAATTATATTGGACTTTGTCCATACAGATTGCTACTCGAGATATTGGGTGTGGTTGTTAGACCCCCGCGTTTTTCACTTTGGATTACCAATATGTGTGATATGGTAGAACCGATCGTAACTATGTTATGTATGTTGGTATAACTAATCACAATGCCCAACTTATGATTTGGTATGACTAGTTTTTATTAATTGGTGTAACCGATCCTAAGTAATCACCATGAGATGGTATGATCGATATTTATAATTGGTGTGAGCGATCCTAGTAATTGGTGTGACCGATCACAGAGTATTGTGTAATCGATCCTTGTAATTGGTAACTGGTCCTGGTAATTGGTGTAACTTATCCTGGTAACTGGTGTGATCGATCACAAGCAATACCATGGGAACATGGTAACCGGTCCTGGTAACTTGTGTGACCGATCACAAGTATTTCCATATTGAGATATAACCGATCCTAGTGATTGGCAGAACCAATTGAACCCATATATGTGATTTGATATTTGATCAATCACATATTTATCTTGGAATACTGGTGAACCAATTCTAAACTTGTTTGGAAGTGTGGAATAACCGATTCCAAGAATGTAAATCCATGTAAATATGAATAAGGATTTACAGTAAAGAGATGTCAACATACTTTGAACACGTACAATAACTCTTATCATTTATTGTTCAAAGATATTCCTTAGTACTCAAGGAGATCATGTGCCGAAAAAAATTGATAATCTTTTAATTAAGGTTTTTGGTTTTATATGCTTTAATTACTAGCAATTAAATGCATATCTCTAGAGAATAAAAATTAGTAATGTGCATTTACTAATTGGAGATTTTCTATTGAGAGATTTCGGAAATTTTGGGCAAGTATTTATTGGAAATAGGAAAACCGAATTTTTCTATTCATTGCATATCTTGAGAATATTTTCGGTTTTGGAAATTCCTTGGTGTCCAAACATCCTTGGCCTATAAATACCTAAGTTTGCATTTCTAGAAAACTATCCTAAGAGCCAGGCAAACTTCATTTCTTGTTGTTTCTAGTGGAGTCGTCTAATCGGAGATGAAAGTATCCTAATTAGGTGAAATCTCTTAAGACCTCTCGTTTAACGACTTCTGTGGGATCAAGAAACTCTAAGAGTACCGTTGGTGGGAAACTAAATAATTGCAGTGTTATTAGTTTTCAATTGATTTGATTGACTAGCGGTTGTTGAAACTTTGATTGCACCTAGTTTGTTTATTATTGAGAGTCTTCTCTTTTGATATAAGATTCACTCAAAATAGATCGAAGTATCGATGGGATCTTTAGAACTATTTGTAGATCTAAAGATATCTTGTGATAATCCATTATTAACAGACTTCGTTCTGTGTGTAATTGATCACAAGATATTCAAGTGGTGTTGTGCAGATTATTATTGAAGATTAAGAAGATTTGAAAACAAAGAAGATTTCTTATTAGTTCTCATATCTTTGTCTGTGCACAAATCTTGATCGGCTGTGATCCAACTAGAATCGTATTTATTCGATTGATTAGTTGCGTGAGATCGGCATTACTCTATAGCTTCTCATTGAGATCTATATTGATTGATTGCGAATATAAACTTAACTGCTTTTGTAGTTATTGGATAGATTGATCTAACCAGTGAAAGGAGTTTATTAGATTAAACGGAAGAGCCTTTGCGTATGACTTTAGATATCTTTATCTTGAAAGAATTAATAGAGTTGTTACCAAACAGATTTGTTGTTCCTTTACTGTTTGGAATACGATCCAAAGGAATCGTACCAGTGTGTGACCTTCGAAGTCGGAAGCGCAGGGATACTGAGGAAACTAAGTGAACTAGGTGTAGTTGCTTGGTCTTAACTATACAAAGTTGGTGTAGATTTTGTATAGCGGCTTAATTCTGAGAGTATTCAATTCTGGACTATGTCCCGTGGTTTTTCTGCACTTGCAGTTTTGCTCGTTAACAAAGTCTTGCTGTGTGATTTACTTTTGTTTTCCGCAATTATATTTGTTTATATAATTTAAAGTAAATTACACAAACGTTAACTCTGATATACTTGATAGTGATCCTATAGAGTTTGGTTAAGTCCGAACCTATTATCAAGTATCACACTTTGGTAGTCGTATTGTCTCGATCTCGTATCCATAGACAATCACACAAAGTGTGAATACCGATTGGTTGTATTGTATCGACTCTGTTCATAGATGATCACTTTCGGTAAGAGGACTTATAGGTTGAGAACAAAATGATTATGGTGTATTTGGGTACCCTCGTCTTTTCATGGATGGATGAGGTATATGTTCAGCAATGATCATGTCAGGGCTAATTTGAATAAGGCACAAGTGTTGAAGCTGTTAAGGCATCTGCAAAGCTCTACATTAAGAAAGACGTGCCAGGTTTGATTACTTTCATCTCTCAATGGTGTATTCCTACTCATACAGCCATATGTAGATGGGGTGAGATGATTATCACTTTGGAGAGTGTAGCTGCGTTGTTGAACCTTCCGATTGCAGGAAACCTTGATATTGAGTTGTCTGATGAAGAAGAGACATGGCGCATCACTCTAGTTAAGAAAATAGCAGAATGTAATATGAATGATGATCCTACAAAGTTCTTCCACACTTGGTGGGTGTCTGAGTGGTAGCCTTTGGTACCAAAACTGGGTCAGGTATTGAATGACGCGCTCAGTTGTTGTCGCGTTCTTATGTCTGTGGCTATCTATAGATATTGTTGATGATGGTTCTGGTATAAAAATAATAAGATCAGAGCTAATTCCAATCTCCATCAAGAGTGGCACAAGGCGTGGTTCTGCCTATAGGTTGCTTGTTCCTTGGTTTCCTATACTCCCATCTTGATTCTTTAGTATCAGACATGTATGTTTATAACGGATATTTGAAGGTAGAATCATATGTTCATATTGCATTTCTTCAAGCATGCTTATGGTAGCATTTCAGTGATTATGCTTTTATTCCCAGTACTGCATTCTCAAGCATATATGGTGGTGCTAGAATACTCTGTTGGTCATACAAACGCCCGAAGCCTGGCAAAAGACTCGTCAATTTTTTGGACGATGTGCACACTATGAGTGTTCGTCCTTGGGATCCAGTCCATCCATCTTTGGTTCATCCAAACGTCTTTGCTTTTGCTTCTGGTTTGACGCTGCATTTAGGTGGAGAGAACATGAGTATCGAAGAAATTGTGTTCATGCAGAGCTGCACTCCTGGGTATGTTCCATCTTTCTTCGTGGGATCCTTCAATGTGGAATCTTATAACATTGATAGAGCTGCTCGTCATATGGGTTTTGATTAGGGAATCCCGTCTCTTCGTCCATCAAAACTCTTGATAGAGCATCTAAAATCTGTCTTAGATACGAGCGTTTACATAAAAGAGAAAAGTCTTCCATTTCTGCTCCCATGAAGAAAGCCTGTGGTGACTCTTAAATATAGAGAATTCTGGCGGAATGAGCTTCTTGGTCTTCATCAATTCGTACAAGCAGCTGTGACAGTACCACGAGATAAGCCTACTTTCGAGATCTTAGAGAATCATCCTAGGTTGAAGACTCTTCCTTTGAGTAAACGGAAATCCTATGACGAGCCGATTCAAGTAAGAACTCGTGTCTTCAGTTACCAATAAGATTAAATACTGCAAGTTCATCTTCCAAAAACTTATAATTTAAATAAATAAATCTAAAAACATGCAAGATGAAAAATATTGGAAATAACTTGTGTACTCACAATATATGCTATACCAAACCATAGTTATCCTTATCGAAACAAGAATAAATTCTCACAAGAAGTTTCCTAGACATTAAGATTCTTGAAAAATTCTTTATCGTCCCCGAACTCCTTATCGTCAACAGACATTGGAACAAATGGTTCATGAAGAAAGGAGTATATTCCTACAAACTTTTTTGACTGTTGTCGAACCAGGGACTTTTGAATTTTCAGAGATCTTAGTACAATAGCTTTCATCTCCTGAATCTCCATCCTGGTTTGTTTTAGCTCTTCAAGAACAACAAAAAACTCTTGAAGATTTGAGATGTTAGTTCTTGATTTATTCATATTCTTCCTTTTTCTCTTCAAAGTTGAATTAGAGGAATGAGATCTCTCTTTTTCCTTCATGATTGAAGATTTGATTATCATACTGACATCTTTTCCATCAGAAGAAATAGTGCTTGGAGTCTCCATAATTTTGAAAAATGGGTTTGTGAAAACACAAATAAAACAGCTCTACAAGCAACTTTTGATGAAAAGAGTTTCAGAGAAGGAATAGGACTGCAGGATTACGGAACCTATATACAGGGTAAGTAGGGTTCACGTACAATCAACACAGATAACCCTAAAAGGGTAGAAATGTCGATTTTAACCTTTTATTCAAATAGGGTGAAATATTTTCAATACCATTACTTGAAAAATAGAATATTATGAATAAAAAAGATGGAAATTCAAGTAATAATATTCAAGATACAAACTAGGATAGTTTCTGACCCTGGAGCCCGGTTGAACACAGTTTTTATCTCTTTTCAATATTCGGGCACATGAAATAAGATGCACTTTCAACACAGTTAGCCTGTGTTGGGGTGAACAATAATTTGTTCACCACAAGGTTCCTGCACGGATTTATCAACATCCCCCTTTATAGGTCATTTAGACCTAGTTCTTTTCTGTAGAGATCTAATCTTTTCCTTAGAAATCAACTTCTTAGGAGAAGAGTTAATTTTACATACCTCAGATTGATTTGACTTTAGAACGAGTTTGAGCTTGTTTGCTAATCGACTGGCTCTCCGTTGCATCTTGTTGACATACCTTACTTTATGTTTGTACTTGAAACAATTAGATAGGTCGTGACCCTTAATAGTACAGCAAGGACATGTCAATATGGAGGACGGTTCAGACACTGTGGCAGAACATGCTTCTAGACAAAGCTGAGTACCTGAAACATGAGAGGTAGAGTTTTCATTGGTAAAAGAAAAATCCATTACATCCTCCAGTGCTATTGATGACGTATCATCAGGAAAAATGTCAAGATTGATATGAGTATTGCTACAATTATCAAAATTGATATTTTCACCAAGGAGTAATACACTTGATCTTTCATCTGTAGAATCATAGTGATCGGATGTTTCATTACGAGTTGCAGCAAGACCCTTGTTGCCAGTGTATTTTCTACGATTTGGACATTCATTAACAAAAATGACCAAAACCCTTACACTTGAAGCACCGTGGCATATCCTCATCATTAGTGTCGACAGTATCCCTGTTTTTAAGGGGAACACAATCATGTGGCTTAACCGATAATCTGGGTTTATCTCTAGTGAAGCGTTTACTTCTATTCAAAATAAGATCTCTAAAATGTCTTGTAATTAGAGAAACTGAGTTATCAAGATCTTCATCTGATGATTCAGTCTCAATAGGATCATTCACAAAGTTGCCAACATTTTTACTTTTATCAAGTAAATCAGTGTTCTTTTGTGCTTTGAACGCAATATCCTTTCCAGCTTTGGATAGCCGTTCGTGATCAAAGATATTTAACTTCCCAACAAGAGTGTTTCTGGAAAGTGTTTTAAGGTTATTTCCTTCAACGATTGCATGTTTGTTAGAATCGTATCTAGCTGGTAGAGATATGAGAATTTTCATCACAATATCCTTTTCAGGAATAGTCTTACCCAAAGAAGGTTTTCCCAATCAGAATTTAGGTTTTGAAGCCTAGCTTCCTTTCAAATACGGTTACTAAGATATCCCAAGCATCTTTAGACTTAGTGCATGTAGTCACATGGTGCTGAAGATCTGGGGTAATAGCATGGATACTAACATTTAATCCGTCAGAATTTTTCTTTGCAGCATAAGAAAATGCCTTCACTACCTACAAAAATTAATTTAATCTATAGCGGGTAAAAGACTTTCTGGCTAGAGCATGCTTCACACCGTTCCTTTTCCAATTTAGTATAAGTAATAAAATTTGTATGACAACCTTCCAGAAAGATCTAATGTCAATACCAACTGGTATTATGCAAATATATGCGGATCATTCCCCATGATACTTCAACCTCATACGGCTCCTCGATGGCCTTAACTAAAAGTTATAAAGAAAGAATAAAATTAATAGCAAAAGAAAGAGACAGGTGAGAAAGGATTTGGGGTTAAGCTAGAGTCAGGCAAAACTAAGGTTAAGAGTTAGTCGGATACGGTAACAGTTCATTGGTTAAAATAAGTCCTGAATTTTTTTGGAGGTCGCGGTTGACATGGGTTGTGGATGATCTCAGCCGTCCAACCTATACATAATCTTAACCGTCTTTTGTTCATCATAAAAACCACAATTTCTTAGAACATTGATACTAATTTAAAAACTAAACTAATTTTCTCTACTTTTTATTGGCTGATTTTAATTTTGAGCGATAATTAAATTAAAAAATTTAGTTAAATTGATGAAAAGGAGGTTACCTTGAAGGCCTAGATGAAATCTTTTGAAGACCACTGCGTCATGAAAAAAAGAAAACTTCCGCCTTCTATTGGAGAAGTTCTAGTATACTTCCAAGAAAAAGAAAAGAAGAATGGACCAGCCAGTAAACAGGCCCATTAGAAAATCCGTATATGGAAAAGCCTATCAAAAACTGTGACGCGGTCGATGTTCTGTATATAAATAAATACATCGCAGCGTTTTTCCTCTTGTCGAAAAGAGTTTTAAACTTGCGTTGAGAGCGAGACGATTCACATAAAATTAGAATCCTCTTTTGATCAACGATTCAGGTACGCACCATGTAAAACCCGCAAGTTTCTGCCTAATTTTGTGTTCTAGGGTTCAAATTGTTGTTCGATAATCATCGGAATGATCTCTTATATTACATGTATACATGCTCTTATAGCTTATTTTCAGCTCATAATTTGTATACCAGTAGTAATTGATGTCGGTCTCTTCTGAAATTCACCCTTTTTGTGTATATGTAAATATTTTTGGCTCGAGGTGCTAACACACTGAGATTACATATGTGTGTCTGTATTGATTTTCTTACTAAATCTTGTCTTTCTCTTCTGTTTCCAGACACAGAAACGTATATGGACCGTAGACAAGTGCAGACGGGTATTCTGCCCACATCTTCAGTACAAGATATTTTGCGTGCTTTGGGGATGGATCAGTTTGAGCCAAAAGATACAGAATATGGAGGCAAAAGACTGGTATGTGGACATACGTGGATGGAAGGGGGTGAGATAGAACATGTAGTATCAAACACCAAAACACTGCTGAGGGAGGAAGAGGCCAATGTTATAACTTTAGCTGGCCTTGAAATCTTTCCCAAGATAGAAGAACAAGGTGTAGAGACCATTCTTGGTACCCTTGAAGTCCATGTAAACGGGTTCTACTATGCAACCTCCAGTCCCAATTTCTGTTTTTCTTTCTATTACGCAGATGTAAAGACAACTTTCTATCGATTTGGAGACGACAAGACGCCGCCTCTCTTGCACTTCCATTTTCATGAAGGCATCAAGGTGGGGACAGAAAAGAGACGGGATATCCAATTCCGTTTGGGGCAGGCCTCGGTGGGACAGAAGAGATTTTATGATGATTCATGTAAGAGTAACGAAGATTTAAAGAACTTTGTCCACAATGTTTTAGAAAAATGGAGAGGCGTACCTGTATTAGAACCATTTGTTGATGCCGATGTTCATAGGGCGTATGAATTTCAAGGAAATTGTCCCTCCAAGGCACCAACCGTCTTTGGCCTGACATTTTTTATGCTAGTTGGCCTTTTAGATGAACCTTTCATTGTGGTCAACCTATACGAGATACGGGTTGTTCATCTGAGACGTGACGAGTTGTCTAAACCTGTGGAAATAGATACGACTATTGTTTTTCTGGACTCCGAGCGTGATCCGGTTCAAATCAACTCAATTCCCATTGACAAGCTCAATCTCATAAAAGACAGCTGTAACCGTGCAGGCGTGAAGTGTTGTGAGAATGATTATGATATCGGACGGTGTTCCATAGGGAAAGAGAGAGCAGATTCTCCTCCGCGGATGCTCGCTGACTGGAACGCAGAATACTGTGAACCATATGGTGAAACATTCTATACTTCAGATGGTGAAGAATTCTGTGACTACAGATGGGAGGAGTGAGAACCATGCAGAGAAGAAGGTTGAGTTTAGGCAAAGCAGTCACTGGAACCACACAAATGCTGCTTTCGTTAACAATACTGTATATATGCATATCTGGATAGGGGAGTGTCCTTCCAGATTGTGGATTAACTAGATATTCATTAATTATGTTTTTTTTTTCTTGATACAATTTCTTTAATCATGTTTGGCCAACGCATATGCCTGGGATGAACAGTGCGCAACCTATAATGTTGCCACAAAGGCAATTGGCATTCTATAGCTCTCAAGTGATCGGTAGAATCGCGCATGTCCCAACTCCCAATACCTTATAGGCTTTTGCCCAACGGTTTTGAGCTTGAACCCCTCTGTCTCTCTCACAAATTCACAATCTTTGCTTCCCGGTTCTTCGTTCCTCAGGAAAGTGCTCTTTTTAGATCACATAACTTTGTTTGGTTGTTTTCTTCAACTTTCTCTCCCAGCTTCTCATTCAGAGGGAGAGACCTGGTTAGGTTAAAATTTCTTCCATAACCAGGTTTCGAATCATTCATTCTCTTTAAAAGAAATTTCAGCTATTAATCCTCGATTGCAGATCATATTTTGCTAAGATGAACGATCTCCTTACGGTATTTAACCATATCCTAATTCATTATTGTTAATATAGAATTTTGGATTTTAAATGTGATAGATTTTGATGATACATTGTTCATCTTAACAGTATCTGCTCATCTTAAAATATTGGGGAAAACATGGAAATTGAAACATTATAATAATATATCTATCTAGTGAAAGGGGACAATCAACAATTATTTTTCATAACTTTTGATTTCCACTTGCATGAACCCTATATATATTCACGTCATATTCTTAGAATGTTAAGCATCTCTCAGGGAAATAGATTGGTAAATTAAATGTAAAATGATTTTCCTTTAACAATTAATCCATGTGGGTATAATCACAATCATATAAGATAATCAATCTCGATTTAGTTTAGTACTAATGTGTTATTTTTCAGCTTCATTTGCCTTTGAGATTTTTCTTTTTTATTATTGTTTAGACATCAAAACATAAACAACAACTGCAGAACATAAACAACTAAGTAGTTGTGGCCTACGGGTATTCTGAAGGCATCAATTTTTGGTCGGTCATAGCAATAGATATACTGCGGCATTCTACATACTAATATGAGTTAAATGGTCTCTGATATGACTTCTGAAAATTTTCAATCTCAATTACGAGTTAGTATATTGCAGTAATTTAGATAACTAACAGTGTCCAATACATGTATAAATTGTGCATGATGGTGTACATGTGCGAAAACAAAAAAGTGGGTCGGAAATGTATGTTTCTGCACTGAGAACTTCGAAGAGTCAGAATCTTACCATGTGAATGCAGCTACTTGCAGAAAAAATCGTTGTCCTCCGTGCAAAGAGAACTTGAGATTCTACATTTTTCAGTTTTGTGTATCATAAACTTGCAGAAGATTCTCCTTTTATATCTTGATGTTCTTTTTTTTTTCCCCCAGAACTCCTTCGAGTTTCCTCGAGGAGAAATACAAAGGAATGCTCTAAAGAATTCTGGAGAGTTAGGGTTGGATACTTATTTCAAACAGGTAGCTCAACAGAATATTTATGAAGTGTCCAACGTCTTTGCAGTTTTGAAATGTGTGCAGATTTTAATGTCTGTGTTTGATGTAATATGTGATACTACGTTATGTTTTCACGATAGGTTGAAGACATTGAGAAAGAAATCGATAAGCTTAGCAGGATATTAAAAAAGCTCCAGGTAATGCGCTCCTTCTCCTTAATTCTTCTGCTTCTTACTTCTTAGGTGTTCTCTTTTCTTTCTTTTTTCTTTTCTTTTACGATGATAGCTATGTTTTCTTTGTCACTATCTAAAAACATGAGTTCTGTTTTGTTTGGTTTTCCATTTTTATTTTGCGCAACGTTAAGTTTTTGGGAAAGGATGGTTTCTACGGTGCTAGTTAAATCTTGTTTAGAACATCAATGAGGTGGAAACTAACAGCTTTACAGGGTTTCTCCCTTAAACACATAAAACTCATAGAATCTGCCATGATAACATCTTTGAAATGGCACAAGTGCTCCACATAGGGTTATGCTCGCCTACATAACTTTTGGTGGTTGTATCAGCCATGCAGCTTTCTTTTGCCACTACTTCTTTTATTACTTGTATATGAAATATTTGCGATGTTTGGTCATCAACGAGACCATCCAAAGTGTTACTTCAACCAGTGTATTCAGATGACCAAGTTAGCTTTTAGGAGTAAAAAGGAAACTATTGCTATTCTAAGATGTCCCTGGAAATGCTGCAGTGGAAGAATCCTTGAATTACCTTGAGAATAAAAAAGTATTTCATTTCCATTAACCTGCTTATAATAAAATGCAGGATGAAAATGAAGAGTCAAAGTCTACATCCAAGGCGCCCACCATGAAAGGTGATTCCTGCTGCGTATGATGCTATTTTACATACATATAAATGTGTACCGCTATCATTATGTTGTATGACGGGAATGCAATCCCTCTTTACTTCTTTCCTTACCATCTCAAAGTTCAAAATATCTGCTTTGTGGGTAGAAAAACTGTTTTTCTTAGTCTTTTTCCATGCTCTCTTGGAAACCTTAATGTGTGGTCATGCTTTTTCTCCCAGTGGTCATGACTGATTATATAATTGGCCACAGCAATCAAGCAGCGCATGGCAAAAGATGTAGACGAAGTGTCGAGAATTGCTCTTTTAGCTAAAGCTAAAATAGAACAACTAGACAAAGAAGTAATACTATCTGTCTGCCACACTTTTGAATTTATGACTGAACAATCCCTAGGACTGCCAACCTGACCTGTTATTCTGTTTTTCACTCCCCCAGAATTTAGCAAATAGGCAAAAGCCTGGAGCTCGAAAAGGAACAGCTATTGAGCGAACCAGATCGGCTAGCACACTGTAAGTTACTTTCAACTTTCCCTTTGTGAATGTTATGTGGTAGCTAAAGGTGACTCTTCAGGGCTTCGGAGTTTTAGAGTAAGCTTATGATATGATTTTTTACACTGCAAGGGACATCCTGCACAAAGTCAGCCTTTGACGTCACCATGTGTGCACCACAAAGTTTGTGGTGCAATATGCCGGCTCCCAAGTTGGATAGCTTGTAGAGTTTCGTACATATCTGGTGGTTCCTTAGCATTTAACTGAATGTCTCATTTTTACTGCAGTGCCTTAAAAAAGAAACTGAGAGATAAGATGTCCGAGTTTCAGGTAGTATCTATCTACCTAACTTTTATTTAATCATCTGAAGACTTTGAACTTCAGAGAGACATATATTCCAACACCAAGTTTTTCTTCCTTTCGAGTTATAGTGTAAATCATCTATTCTTTGCAGACTCTAAGGCAAACCATTCATCAAGAGTATCGAGATGTGGTTGAAAGAAGAGTTTTTACAGGTTTAATCTTAACATAGTGAAGTTTCTGTCATGCATTATATTTTTCTTCTTTCTAAGACTGATTCTGTCTGCCGTTTTCAACACTGCTGTCACACAATCAGTAACTGGTCAACGAGTTGATGAAGATGTAAGGTTTCTTCCTGGACTAAAACTTTCCATTTCTAAGATTTCTATGTAATTTTGGTTTCTTATGAATATGACATTTATTTTTTCAGATAATTGACCACTTAATAGAGACTGGAGAGAGTGAGCAAATTTTTCAGAAAGCAATTCAAGAACAAGGCCGTGGCCAGGTTTGTCTCTGTTTTCTCCTTCTCATTCTCTATGATTTCCAAGATATGGAAAGTAGATCATCAATAGAACTCTCTTATCAAGATAGCTTTATAAGTCTTTCTAATTACAGAAATGCATTTTATCTGCAGATTCTTGGGACCTTGGCAGAAATTCAAGAACGTCATGAAACAGTTAAGGAGTTGGAAGGAAAACTTCTTGATTTGCAGCAGGTTTGTTCTCATTCCCTTCCTAGGAACTGATTTCATCTAGTCAACCTAGAAATTCATGTATATGTAACGGAGGGCATGTTGTATCCTGAGTTTTTACACCATGCTTTAGTTATAATTTCTGTTCTATTGAAGGAGATTATATAACAGACATCACTTTTATCCAATACCCGTTTTTAATTTTCGCTGACGAATCAGGTCTTGAATTTCAGAATACTTCTCTACAAGAACTCTAAAACCTACTACACTTTCAAATCCTGTGTCCTGCACCTTGACCTTTTTGCTCTCTCTATGTTTTGTAGATATTTCTGGACATGGCGGTGATGGTGGAAGCACAAGGTGAAATTTTGGACAATATAGAATCACAGGTATTGAACAAACCCCTCCTTGCAAAAATGTTGTGTAGATTAAGCACACCATTATTTCTATCTGATTTTCAAGCGACATTTATGATGCAGTAAATAGAGCTGTGCAAGATCATTATCCACTGCGAGATGCTCGTTAGTTAGGTGGCTTCTTTTTCGTGATTCTAATTTTTTGAAAAAAGATATTTTGGTTAGATAGTCTGCAGAATTGGGTGTCCAAATATAATCTTGCAAACAGCCCAAAATCTGCAGAAGAGCAACCACACAAGGGTGGAAAAGTTACAATATTTCACTTTTCACCCAGTTTGAGTAGATTTGGAGATTGTTTTGAACCAAACAAGCAAGCACATAATAAGAAATTGTGAGGAAAATCCATGTTTGTCTGTTGTATATTCCTCTTAACTCTTCTCTTTTTTCAGGTGTCTAATGCAGTTGATCATGTGAATTTGGGGAATAATGCCCTCCTGAAGGCTAAAAAGAAACAGAAGAGCTCAAGAAAATGGACTTGTATAGCTATTCTCATCCTTCTTATAATAATTATCATCGCTCTTGTGTCCGTATTCAAGCCCTGGACCAGTAAAGATGGTGCATAATGTGGAAATGTTTCTTAATGTTAGTATTGATTCTTGATAATATAAATAAACATTTTCAGTAGTATCAAAAAGAAAAAGAAAAAAAAAAACATTTTCAGTTCTCTTTCAAGAGTTGCAAAGTTTCTCTACGTTACTGGTCGTTCGTCAAATCAAATATTTCTCTTATTGTAATATCCATTGCCCTAAAGTTTGCCAATACTCATAAATATGATATATTTTAAAATAACCTTGCTAATCTATATTACAGAGTCAGCTTGCTGCAGTTGTATAATATTGTGCTTTTTCTTTTTGTCATTTGTCATAAATATGAATTCACATTTCCAATATAATGCAGTCACAACTCACAAGTACAGTAGAGGAGTATAGACGAATTTATGGGTTACCTCTTTTAAGAGCAAACATATTCTTCATGTAGTCACTCATCAATGTCTAATGGCTTGAAATGCTTTCCGTCAATTAAATAAGTACCCATTGTAAGCCTAACTGCCCAGACATCTTTAGGCTTTCTTGCTACAATTCTGTCAAAGAAGAAGAAACCAATTAGTATGGCCAAATTGAAAAACATGTCATGCAAGACTCATTTAAACATGACTAGATTGAGTTAAGTTTACATACCTTCCAACATCACCTGGCTTGACAAATCCAGTATTAACTCTAAGACATGGAATTGAAGTTGCTGTTTTGATTGTTTGCGGAGCATCGACAAAGATAATTGCAGACCCAATCTCAAGTTTTGAATTACTGGAGGATGACTCTGATGCTTCACATTTAATTGCATAATTGAATTTTCTGAGTTTGTTATTTAAATCTTTTAATTTTAGTGTTGAGTTACTTTGAAATGTAGATGATTGAATTATTGTACTAGGGAACAGTGAAGAAGCCATTACTAGGTAGTAGGTAGTAGAAATTGTACAGAGATAAGAATTTTAATTATGGCTAGTGTGCGTCTGTTTTGTGGACGCAACTTGGAACTAACGTAGGTAACCAAAACTCACGTCTACCATGGTCCAAAATCCCACCGCCCTCCTGAAGAGGAAAAACAAGCCGACCTGGCTATATAGTTCTGACTTGAGTTGGAATTTAAGGACTTCACTTTACCCTCTGATTTTCCGTTTACTGTTTGCACGGTAGTAGAATAAGTTTGATACACCTTAAAGCAAAATTTATCTCCGATAGCTAAAAGTCAAGTTGACAACTCAATTTCAGAATGATTTCTAAAAGCAAAAAGGTCACTTTTTGGTGAGACTCCAGTTTTTCTGCAACTTTTTCTGGTTGCCAAACTTTTTGTTGATGAGAAACTAGCAACAAACCGTTGGTTCAATGGAGTATACCCGAGTATGAAGAGTAGAATGTTAGGACTTCAAATCTCAGCGAATGTTACGACTTGGAATCTCAGTAAACACTTTTAGTATCAAGAAAAAAAAAGTTTATGATAAACTCGTCATAAATTTTCAGAATAGTATTTCAAGTTTCCCCATTTGTTCATTGAATGGACATTGTTTTGAACGAAATGCATATAATTTTCCAAGGATTATCATGAGAAATTCCTATATGGACTAAATACCAAGAAGATCATTTAAACTCTTTTATGAGCCTACAATGATCTTTCTGAATTTATAATTGATATTTTCTGCTGATACAAATTTCAGTTTTAGATCCAACATATATGAAAAAACTAAATTAATACAAACTCTCCAATATATAGATACTAGTAGTCTATAAAAAATAAGAACTTGAGTAATTATTCATATTCTGATTTTCTTCTAAACTAGTTCAGAAGCTCACAGAATAAACACCTAATTAACATTCAAAACATTTCGTCAAGCAGTTTGTTGTCGCTATTCTCCAGGTACTTTTCCAGGTCTGATTCTGATCCCAATGCAAGTAACTTCGACCGCAACTCATTTTTCAAGGTTATCAGCCGTTCTTTTTCCCCTTTCAAACGATTTTCTGCTACACTAACTCTCTCCTTTGCATCTTGGAAGGGCTCACCATGCTCCAATAATCCCATGTTAAATTTCTCAACCCCTTTAACATTCTCAAACTGTTGTCGAAGCCACCCAATGTTGAAATTGAGATTTTCAGCCATCTTTATCTTGTTCTCCCATGAATCAATCATTTCATCAGATACATCAACATAACGAGAACGATGCATTTCCATTACAGAATCCATAATATCATTGACTATGCAAACTTGGCTAGCATATGATAAGCTTGTAACAAATTGCCCGGATGCGATATGACCATATTTTAACCATATCTTTTTGTACAAGGACGATTGCGCTTTCGAAACGCAAAAGCCTCCAATGTCATCATGAGGAAAAAGAATTCCTCCGCGTTTCTGTGTTTTTGTTTTATATGGATGCCCAGCTTCTAGATACTCCACAATTTCCACCTCTGAGGAGGATTGTTTCTTGCAATTGCAACAACAATGACTAATTCCATCAGCTGTTGGATCCTCCACAACTTTCGACTCTGAGGAGGGTTGTTCCATAATATTTTCACACTTTTTAGCTTCTGGATTCTTCTTTGCCACAAGCGTCATATCTTTGACATCCGAATCTACATGTGGTTCTGCTTCAGTTTTCATATTTGAGGCCACCTAAATATTTTTATCAAGTTAGTCATATAAACACAATATACAGTAATATATACATATATTAGTACTCTTAGGGATGCACAAAACTATTAATATAGGGAGATTATCAGCATAGTGAATACCAAAAAATAAATAAAGGTGCACCTAAAAAAGCTAAGATTTCACAAGTTCAATATATGTTAGATACTATCTTTTTTTTTGAAGCATGCTATCGGATAATGTACATACATATTTAATTTCAATAAACAAAATTCTCTATGTCGTAATTTAGTTGTTATATTAAGGTATAACACAAATATAAATAAAGTACGAACGAATTTTTTTTCCCACAAATACCCTACGCCAATATTCATTTTCCTAGTTTTTAGTTGCTAGCTTGGTGTTTAGAAAGTTGTGATAGAATTTGTTTTAGTCATAGTAGGAGAAAACCAAAAAGTAAAACTATTAAGGAATATATAAAGAGTAATTAAGAATGGTGTTTAGAAAGTTGAACATACACACTTCTCTAAGTTAGGGGCTATTTCTAAGTTAGTGATAAATTAGAAGAAAAAAGGGAAAAATATATAAACCATAACAACTAAATCAAAACAAAAATAAAATCCTAATATAGCAACTAAATTAGGTCGGATGGAGTATATATGCGTATCTAGGAACTTGTATGACCATTAAGAATTCTTTGATGTTTTATACAATTATAAATAGTACTACATTTTTAAGACAAATGTTATGATGTTTATGCCTTTGCAAGTTAAATGCTACAGTAACAACCCAAAAAATTATGTCTTTTTAAAAAACTATTGAAAACTATTTTATTATCACAAATTTTAACATAATAAAATATGTCAATCTCAAATATAATGCTGATTATTATTATATGGAAGTAAATTTTTTAAGACGGGACTAGGAAAAATATTTTATCAATATCAAAATGTAGAGGTTATTATTATATAACTGTTCTAAGTTGGGACCATGAATTTTTATCAATTTATGGAGATTTTACTAGACTAATGAGAAACTAACACCAAGGTTATCATGTGCTAATTATGAGAGCAGATTAATTAGTGATTTTACTTATTTAGCCTTATTAGAGCTACCTTTTGAGCACTTCTTGTCAATCGATTTACAAGAAACCTCAACCATAAAAATATAAGTATCATTCACGAGTAAACCTTTATAGGGATCTCCTAATATGCAATAATGAACTCCAGCCCCAATCCTTAGATTCTGAAGTGAATTGGCGTGTATCATCTACAAGAAAATGAAAAGGTACATGTTATAAGCGTTAAAACCGCAACAATAAATAGTGCAAATCTAGTCGAATTACTGAAAACGGACAATTTTGTTGAGACAAAAGCATTTTCTCACAGAATTTTTCTTCACACAATATGACTCGGAAACCTCAAAACAGAGATGTTAATGACCCCACATGAGAGAAAGTTTGTCCAAGACAGAACTGTTTATAGTAAATTGTAAACAACACATATATAATTCACCCTCTAGAACTTGAAAACAAAATATAAAAGACAAAAAATAAACACTCAATAGAAGAATTAATTCACAAAATTAGTGTAACAAGAAGAAATGACCGGGATGAAGAAATAACTCACAAGATTAGTGTAACAAGAAGAACAAAAATAGTGCAGAGGACAGAAACATATACTGGGATGATGAGAATGTAAGGAGAATGGAGGTTTTTATAGATTATTTTGAGGACGTCGAATTAATGCACTTTATGACTAGCAACAAAACGGTCAATAACTATTCTGACAGAATGAACATAATATATGTCGTCGAGAGGTGCTTTTGGAAAGAAAGTTGTTAACGTCCGGGTCATACGCTGCCCTTTCAGAATTATTTTTGGTAAGAAATAAATTCGAAGATCTTTTATTTTTCAAAGAATCTTCAAAATAAAATTTGTCCAAACAATGACACCTGTACCGAACCCAACTCAACGTTTTCTGATGATATGCTTGTACGTATTTTTGTACTTAACTACTATAGGATAAATCTTTTCCTCCATACAAAATTGCATATATATATATATATATATATGAAAATGCGGGGTACCAAAATACACCACCAACTTTTTCTTAGGCAACCTGTATGGACTAAACTCAAACACAATTCTGAGAGTTACAACTTAATGGATCTCAATTAAGAATTATATGAAGAGTTTATATCTCTTTCTTTTACAATCAATATGTAAACGAAAACAAGTCCTTGAACCTGATTATACCGTGAGAGTACTTGGACTATTCCAAAGATCAATATCCAAGAACAATCAAGTCGTATCCAACAATTTCAATGGGCGTATCTACTTTGATTGATTTACGTACAACCTCTGATATTTCAATTATAAAGATAAACAATATAATGCGGAAAAAGAAATAACACATAAACCAGAAATTTTGTTAACGAGGAAACCGCAAATGTAGAATAACCCAGGGACCTAGTCCAGATTGAATACCAAATTGTATTAAGCCGATACAGACACTAGCCTACTATAAATAACTTCGACCTGGAATGTAGTTGAGACCGAATCCACCGTCACAATAATTCAGTTATAGTCGCTATCCTTACGCCTCTTGAATCTCGCAAGACTCTGTGCAATTGATTCCATTAGCTGACGTCCATTACATCCTAAGAGTTGCTTCAACTCAATTGAAGACTTTAAACCAATCTTCCTCCACAGATAAGCCTATATGTGAGTTCCGTTTTGACCAAAGATCAAGGTGAGATAGGAAATCTTTTGCAATAGACAAAGTCTAGCAAACCTCAAAATCTGGTACTTACTACTCCCGAAGAGAAGCCTAGATTATTATTCACCTCATAAGTAATTCCTACTTTGATTTCAACAAAGAATCGTTATAGAGGAATTTACCTGTGGAATCACAAAGTCTGAGACGAAGAAACTTTGCGATTTGTATCTATCTCGCCTGTTGGAGACTTTCAAGATCAAGGTTGTTTTAAATTTAAGCTAAGGTATCACCGTTAGATGAAAACTTGACTTGAAATTAACATAACAGAATATATACTCTGGTTAGGATGAATCGTAATCGGACCGTGTACAATGACTTGTTCATGAAAGGTTAGCCGAAACTAGCCAGACGAACTATAAGCTTAATCATTTTCATATAAAACTTTAACACTTTAATCTTAAGTCGCAATAATGTGATCAAACATGTCGATGTGTTTTATAGAGAGTTGTTCAAATGCCAATTATCTCATAGAAATAATTCTGATGCATCTGAAAACATTCGACAGGATAAGTACGTGTACCGGGTATGTGTACTTACTTCCAGTTTGTGAGTTATTTTGTCATGGTACGTGTACCGGGTTCGTATACCCTTAAGACAAAACGAGTTAAGGAGTCCACAAAACTTTTCCGGTATGCATACTAGGTATGTGTACCAACCTGAGTTCACGAGTCAACTGAATTTTTGGGGTTTGCATACTCGGTATGTGTACCGAAAGTCATTGCCGAACTATAGCTACGCCGATACGTGTACTTGGTACATGTACTACGACTCCAGACCTATAACAGTTGCGCCAGTATCTAAACTGTGTTAGAGCACTGCTCGGTCGAACTCGCAAGCGTTGCTATCTCAAGCTTGTTTGTCAAGTTTAGTTTCCAAAACTATAAGTCTTGATTTCTAGTCTACTTATAGTTAAGTCTCGGACTAGGATAGAAAGTATAGTTGAGCTCTAGACTCCACGGCGTTCATCATGCAAAGACGAAGAACTACTCAAGGAACTGGTGGAACTTCATCGAATAAAAGGTATGTGGAGACTTGAACTTATCTATCACTCAAAAGTATATATACTCTATCTCCTATCTTGATACAAAAGTCGTATTGCTATATAGACTTCGATTATACACATTTGCTATTTCGAGCCGAGTTTATCTCGTTTATCTATTTCTCGAAATATGTGTTAGTAAGCTTTTGCTATGGCCAAGTTCATCTTTACAAGTGACGAAAGTCATGTTGAATATTTCAATATCTTGAAAATTGCATTGATGAAAAATAATGTGTGAATAACCTCTATTTAACATCCTCTAAGAATGTTTCAATGATTGAAATGAGAGTTTAGAATATATAACCTTGAATGGATATAAACATTGTATGTGAACTCATACTTGTGTAAGTCCAAAATCCTTGAACTAAAGTATGCGTACTACCGGAAGTTCACATCCCATGAATTTCTGCTGGAGTTTGTGAACTGAAAACAAACTTAAACCGGGTACTTAAGTATGCGTACCGGTATGCATACTTGAGTGGGTTATTTTCTAAAAACGGTTTATTCGTGAACTAAGACATATATAAACTAAGGAATGCATATTTGCAAACCGTGGCTATAATGTTCATGAATCGATTCGAGTGAATCAAAATCTTTTTTGCTTCAATTGTGTCTTGTATACTTCTATGAGATCTAAGCAATTGAACAACTCTCTAACTAGTTCTTTTGAGTCATTTGAACTAGTTATGGTGAAAATGAATAAGGTTGATATGAAAGTGCTCATATGGCTAACCATTGGTTAACTACTATTGAACCAACTAGGTGTACACGTTTAGGTACGGTTACACAAACCTAAATGAACGTGCATTCATTTGTGTATAACAAGATAAGTTCGATCTAACGGTTGAAAGATATTAGCTTGAATCTAATCAGGTTTTCATCTAACGGTGAATATTGAATGCTTTGTTACCAAGGTAACTCAGATTGCAAACCCTAATTTGGAGACTATATAAAGGAGAACTCTAGCAACTGGGAAACCTAATCCCCACACCTCATGTGTGATACTAGTTGTATAAGCTAGAGTCGATTCTCCTTTAACCTTAGGTTTCTACCGAAACCCTGTAGGTTAACTACTTGAAGGCTTCATTGGGATTGTGAAGCCATACCCAACTATTCTCTTTGTAGTTACGTGATCTGATCTTGTTGTTTCTATCGTGATTGAGTGCAATCGTAAGATTGGCTTGAGATTAATTTCTCCGATAGGAAAGATATAAAAGTAGTCACAAACATCTTCGTCTCATCGTTTGTGATTCCACAATATCTTGTTTCGCTAGTCCATTAAGATTATTGTGAGGTGATTGATAATTCTAGGCTGTTCTTCGGGAATATAAGTCCGGGTTATCGATTGGTTCATGTTCACCTTGATTTATCAAAAGACAAAACAAAACTCGTAGGTATTTCTGTGGGAGACAGATTTATCTATTCCTGTGGACCTTTCTGTGTGATACAGATTTGTTTATTAAAGTTTTCGAATTTGGGTCATAGCAACTCTTAGTTGTGGGTGAGATCAGCTAAGGGAATCAAGTGCATAGTATCCTGCTGGGATCAGAGACGTAAGGAGAGCAACTATACCTTGGATCAGTGTGAGATTGATTGGGGTTCAACTACAGTCAAGACCGAAGTTAGTTTGTAGTAGGCTAGTGTCTGTAGCGGCTTCATATAGTGTGTGTTCAATCTGGACTAGGTCCCGGGGTTTTTCTGCATTTGCGGTTTCCTCGTTAACAAAACTTCTAGTGTCTGTGTTATTTCTTTTCCGCATTATATTTTGTTATATAATTGAAATATCACAGGTTGTGCGTTTGTATCGATCAATCGGTAAATCCAACCTTTGGTTGTTGATTGAAATTGATTGATCCTTGAACATTGGTCTTTGGTACCGTTCAAGTTATTTCTCTTGTATTCAATCAAACTCGCAGATTTCTATTTGTTTGAGTTGGGATTGAATCGAGAAATTGTGATATAACTCTTTGATATACTTTTATTAAGATTGAGTATGACTGTCTAGTTAATTCTCTTAAAAGTATATTTAAGTTGGTCCATACAGATTGCTAAGCGAAATATTGGGTGGGGTTGTTAGACCCACGCCTTTTCAATTCGTATCAGAGCAGGAAAACACGTTTAAAGACCTTATAAGTTTGTGTTTGTAGCGATCTAACTATATGGACATTAAAGTCTCTCTAAACGCTTCACCATAAATGAATTCTGATCACAGAGAAAGTTCTGAAAAACTTGTTATTCTCCAGAAAAGGTTGGATGAACAAATCCAGATCAACTCTGATCTTGTTGCAGAAATTGCAATGTATAAGGATTTGAAATCTTTCAAAGGATTTGAATAACTCTATTTATTCTTCTATGAAGAATGGTCGTAAGTCATATGATAAACGAGGTCTAGGCTTTGTGAAACCTGATAGGACTCAGAACTACTCAAACGTGATTAAAGATGTTGGTCCATGTATGTTCTGTGACTCTTACAATCACTTTCAACATAAATGTATGTCCTTCCGGAAAAGCCTAAAAGTTGCAAGTAATCTTCATAAGAAAGCTGAACAACTGGTTGCTTCTCTAAAAGGATGTACAAAACTAACAAGAAATCCTAAACTGGATAGTAGTGTTAGTATGGGAGCTTTTGCTTTAAAATCAACATCACCCTTTCAATGGTTTCTTGACAGTGGATGTAGCCGACATATGACTGGTGATCTCTCGTGGTTTGTTACTTCAAACGACTATGAAGGAGGTCCTGTAACATTTGGATATGGAAGTTGCTGCTACATAAGCAAGAAGAGGACGATCAAACTTCCCGGCGTACCTGAAATCCATGATGTAGTATACGTAAAAGGTATGACTGCAAACCTTATTTCTATTAGTCAAATTTGTGACAAAGGCCATAGAGTTGTCTTCAATGCGAATGGATGTGACATTGTAGACAAAGCTGGGAAAGTAATTTTTCAGGGAACTCGTGGTAAAAACAACTGTTATCTTTTGGATACTCAGTTCAGTAACTATTGCAATTTGATTAAGGTGGAAGCGTTTTGGCTACATCAATTGTCGTCTTCTAACTAAGATCATTAATAAAGAACTTGTTATAGGTGTTCCCAAAATCAATGCAAAGATTGATGGTGTATGTGGTGCCTGTCAAAAGGGTAAACAAACGAAAGTTCAACATAAATCATCTCGAGATATTCTCATTAAAGCTCCAATTGATTTAATTCATATGGACCTCTTCGGACCTATTCAACAACCTACGATTGCGGGTAAGAAATATGCTTTAGTTATGGTAGATGATTACACCAGATTCACTTAGGTTGCATTTCTAACTCATAAGAATTAAACCCTTGATGAATTCAAGATTATTTTTAATAGAATCCAGAACGAATAAGATCGCAAACTATAGAAATTAGAAGCGACCGTGGAACTGAATTCAAGGACACTAAGGTGTTTGAATTTTGTGACGAACTGGGGATTATTCAACAATATTCACCACCCATTACTCCTCAAGCTAATGGAGTTGCAGAAAGAAAAATAGGAACATTTAGGAAATGGCCAGGATTATGCTCCATAACAAAAACTTACCGTTAAGGTTTTGGGGAGAAGCTGTCTTCACAGCATGTTATTTGATCAACCGTGTCTACCTACGGTCTAAAACCCTAAACACTCCTTATGAGTTATGGTACGGTAAAAAACCCAACTAACACTATCTCAGAGTGTTGGGAAGTAAGTGCTACATTCTAAAAGATCGAGAACAGAGAGGGAAATTTTATACTAAAAGTGATGAAGGTATCTTCCTTGGCCATGCCTTTGATAGTCGTGGTTTTCGAGTGTTTAATCTCAGAACCCAAGTTATGATAGAATCTGCTAATGTTATTATCGATGTATTAGTAATTTTCATTATAATAATCCTCTTACTGAATTGCCTCCAACTGAGACAATTGAGAAAGTCAAAGAAATCCCAGAATCAGTTGAAGTCATCCCAACTGTTACTGATCCTGATATTTCTAGTGACGAGGAGAAGAGCACTGATCAGGATACTCCTGTTGAACAAGAACGTTTCCCTCCTCGACACCTATGGGTTCAAAGGAATCATGATCCCAATAATATTATTGGAGGTAGAGATTCTACTGCTAAGACAACTTCAAAATATTTGCAATTTTGGTTGTTATCTTTCACAAGTAGAACCGAGAAATATTGATGAAGCTTTTAGTGATGTGAATTTTAGTTGTAGTGAAAGTGGTGGTAATAGGATTCGATTCTCGAACTTGTGAAGGATAACTTTAGACTTAAATTCAAAACTAAATAAAAAAATCACTAAAAATTATAGCAAACACTGACAAAGTTGATATCAATATTAAAGAACACTGAGGCTAAGATTCCACTATTTTCCAAGTTCAAAGTGATTTTATCTAGTATGTATATTTATTCAATTTTTGCATTTAATTTGATTCTAAGCTATTGCAACATGTAGATTTTCAAAATAACAAGTGTAAATCCAAAGTATAAAGCATCAAGAACCTATGGCTAAGCATGCTCTATCAAAAGAAATAACAATTGCTTAACAAAAATCATTCAAACAATTATAAATCAAGGCAAATAATCATAAAAATAATTGAAATAAAATAGACTATACCACTTTTTGTTGGAAAAATAGCTTCCTCTATCGCCTCAGCAATGGGGTTTAGCTCCTCATATTAATCATAATCTCAAAATACATGTTTATGGCTCAAAAGTTGATTAAAAGGGAGAAAAGTGTTAAAACAGCGGATTCTGCAGTTGCTGAAGGTCTAAAACAGAAGTCGGAATTGTTGCTGAAAGGCTTCGGTGACTGCAGGAAGATGCGACCGTACCTCGTTGTCACTGAATATAAGTCTGCCTCTGCAACTGACTCTGAGGGTCTTATGTTCTTCGTGTTCTTCTTCTTCGCAGCAGCAGAAAAGTTTCTGTACTCGACTCCAGTTGATTTTTTTCGCTTCTATAAGGCTCTAAACTTCTCCAAAGTGTTCGTAACTCTTCCTTAGCCTCTCTAGAGCTTATATATACCTCACAGCTCGGTTTAAACTCGATCAAAATCTCTTTTTCTTCCCAAATTTTTTTTTTTTTTCTCGGCCAAGTTTTGGATATTCTAACCTGTTTAATCACTTCACCTCCTTCCTGAATTATCCAAACTATCCTCTTATGCTTCTACAAACGAATCCTTGCAAAATATAGCATGTAACTTCTAAATATAATTCGAAACTTTTATATGTTTCCATTTTTATTTTTATTTTTCCTGTTTTATCAAAACCCGATCATTCAGGCCATTCTAATCGATATAAACAGATGTACCAACCTTGTTTACTCCATTCAAGTCCATCCCAACTTATTTTGGCGATTGAATCTCGATAAAACACTTCCAAAAATCGATCCAAAACTTGCCAGGAAGTTACGCAGGTGACTTTTCGTTTTCCCGCCAAAACAAAATTTCAAACGAAGGGGATGACCTCCCCTTATCCAATCCCGGTATGTGCTTAGCAGCTGCCTGGAAATGGGTTACCCCTTATCCAAAGTGAGAGTCCGGATAGCAAATGTCCTCCCAGGAGCCTTTAACAACTTTTCGAGCTAATTTTTTTGCAAAAGCCTATTTTTCCAAAAACACCTACAAGGATTAAAATACCAAAATTAGTACAAAAATGGGTACTAACACTATACATAAAAGAGATGAAAATAGACACATAAATGCGTCTATCAATTTCATGAATCGAGAAATATTGATGAAGCTCTTAGCGATCCCTTTTGGGTGAATGCAATGCATGAAGAGTTAAATCAATTTCAAAAACAAGACGTATGGGAACTTGTACCTTGTCCCTCCAATATCAATATTGTTGGTACCAAATGGATATTCAAGAATAAGTCTGATGAATTTGGCACAATTGTCAGAAATAAAGCCAGACTTGTCGCTCAAGGATATTCACAGATTGAAGGTATCGAATTTGACGAAACCTTTGCTCCTGTGGCACGCCTTGAGTCCATTTGGTTGTTATTATCTAATGCTTGTTTTCTTAAGGTTAAGCTGTTTCAAATGGACATAAAATCCACGCTCCTAAACGGAAATTTAAAGGAAGAGGTCTATGTCGCTCAACCTAAGGGTTTTGAAAATCCTGATTTCCCAGATCATGTCCTTAAACTTAAAAAGGCATTATATGAGTTAAAACAAGCACCTCATGCCTGGTTCGAAAACCTAACTACTTCTCTTCTTAGGAAAGGTTTTTCGAGAGGAGGGGCTGATAAAACCTTGTTTACCAAATGGATTGGGAAAGATGTTTTCATTGCTCAAGTCTATGTAGATGATATCATCTATGGTTCAACTTCTGAGAAACTTGCAAAAGATTTCCAAGTCTCTCTTGGCAAAGAATTTTAAATGAGCAATGTTGGTGAATTAAAGTTCTTCTTAGGATTACAAATTCAACAACATAAGGATGGAATTTACTTATCTCAAGAAAAATATGCTAAGGATCTTGTCTCAAGGTTCAGTCTGGATAAGTATATGCCCACCACTGGTAAACTACACAGAGATGAGAAAGGAGTAAATGTGGATCAAAAACTGTATCGATCTATTATTGGTACCCTTTTATATCTTACAACTACTAGACCTGATATTGCATGTAGTGTTGGTTGTTGTGCTAGATTTCAGTCTAATCCAAAGGAATCTCATCTTGCAGCTGCAAAAAGGATCATACGATATGTTAATCACACGGTCGGGTATGGTCTATCTTACACCTTTGATACTAACACTGATCTTTCTGCCCATTCAGATGCTGATTGGGCAGGATGTGTGGAAGACAGAAAAAGTACGTCAGGAGGTTTCTACTATGTAGGACTGAATCTTGTGGCCTGGCATAGCAAGAAACAAAATTCACAATCCCAGTCTACATGTGAGGAAGAATATATTGCTGCTGGCTCATGTTGTACTCAACTTCTGTGGATGAAACAAATGCTTGCTGATTATGAAATTGATACTGGAATAATGAAGATCTTTTGTGACAACTCTAGCGCGATTCGAATCACAGAGAATCCCGTTGAGCACTCAAGAACTAAGCACATTGATATAAGGTACCATTTTATTCGAGATCTATATGAAAATGGTATCATAAACATGGAATTTGTGCCTTCCGAACAACAATTGGCTGATATTCTTACCAAACCATTAGATACTGCTACATTTCAACACTTACGACAGTCTATTGGTGTTGTTTTGGTTCATTAATCATTTCTAAAACTCTTTCCCCTGTGCTTATCTCGACCTCTTGGGCAATTGAGTTTGCAATTCCAGTAAGTGTTGCTTCAATTCTACATTTGTTTCAGTAAGTTGATTTTCTGTCAAGTTTTCTTAGTGTAATGTCTAAAGAAATCCTTCTTTTCTTGTTAAAGTAAGGTCGCTCTTGTTTTTCTTTCGGGAATGACATTTTATGGGGGAGAGTTCTTAATTGAACTTGTGCTTAATTGCCAAATCTTTGTGGGGAGTGCGGCTGTGGAATATTATAGGGTTATCTTGTATCTTTATAAACTCCTTGATGAATGCATTTAGTTTCGGCTATATGATTGCATCTAAAAAGTTGATATGTGCTTTCTTTTGGTATTGAAGCGTCTCTATGGAAATTTCATTAGGATCCCACTAGTTTTGTTACCTTTGCCAATTTTATTGACAAAAAGAGGGAGAATTAATGTGTAGTTCACACTACAAATACATATGGATTTCGGATCATTATGTAAGGGGGAGTGGTTTTAATGTGAGATGAAGTATTGACTAAGGGGGAGTGATACATATCACCATGGTATTGTTGTCGAAGTTGTGATACAATTGAACTTTGATACTTTGTAATAATACTATGACACTGTATAACAATGATTGAGAGCTTTTGTTTTCTCATTGTTATAGCTACGGATCTTCAACAATGATGATGCTGCATTGAATATCTTTGGAATCATTGGAGTACTTGGAAGTGACGAAGATTTTGAGTAATGTTGAAGAACCAAGGAGATCATGCATGTGGAAGAGAAGCTGCAAAATTTATTTATTTTGTATTCCATATGTATTGATAGTTTTATCACTAAAATTGACAAAGGGGGAGATTGTTAGAGCACTGCTCGGTCGAACTCGCAAGCGTTGCTATCTCAAGATTGTTTGTCAAGTTTAGTTGCCAAAACTATAAGTCTTCATTTCTAGTCTACTTATAGCTAAGTCTCGGACGAGGATAGAAAGTGTAGTTGAGCTCTAGACTCCAAGGCATTCATCATGCAAAGACGAAGAACTACTCAAGGAACCGGTAGAACTTCATCGACTAAAAGGTATGTGGAGACTTGAACTTATCTATCACTCAAAAGTCTTTCTACTCTATCTCCTATCTTGATACAAAAGTCGTATTGCTATATAGACTTCGATTATACACATTTGCTATTTCGAGCCGAGTTTATCTCGCTTATCTATTTCTCGAAATATGTGTTGGTAAGCTTTCGCTTTGGCCAAGTTCATCTTTACAAGTGACAAAAGTCATGTTGAATATTTCAATATCTTGAAAATTGCTTTGATGAAAAATAGTATGTGAAAAACCTCTATTTAACATCCTCTAAGAATGTTTTAATGATTGAAATGAGAGTTTAGAATATATAACCTTGAATGGATATAAACATTGTGTGTGAACTCATACTTGTGTAAGTCAAAAATCCTTGAACTAAAGTATGCGTACTTTAGTGATTAAGGATGTCAGGAAACTAAGTCCGCGTACTCGTACGCGTACTGCCGGAAGTTCACATCCCATGAATTTCTGCTGGAGTTTGTGAACTGAAAACAAACTCAAACCGGGTACTTAAGTATGTGTACCGGTATGCATACTTGAGTGGGTTATTTTCTAAAACGGTTTATTCGTGAACTAAGACATATATAAACTAAGGAATGCATATTTGCAAACCGTGGCTATAATGTTCATGAATCGATTCGAGTGAATCAAAATCTTTTTTGCTTCGATTGTGTCTTGTATATTTCTGTGACATCTAAGCAATTGAACAACTCTCTAACTAGTTCTTTTGAGTCATTTGAACTAGTTATGGTGAAGATGAATAAGGTTGATATGAAAGTGCTCATATGGATAACCATTGGTTAACTGCTATTGAACCAACTAGGTGCACACATTTAGGTACGGTTACACAAACCTAAATGAACGTGCATTTCATTTGTGTATAACAAGCTAAGTTCGATCTAACGGTTGAAAGATATTAGATTGAATCTAACCAGGTTTTCATCTAACGGTGAATATTGAATGCTTTGTTACCAAGGTAACTTAGATTGCAAACCCTGATTTGGAGACTATATAAAGGAGAACTCTAGCAACTGGGAAACCTAATCCCCACACCTCATGTGTGATACTAGTTGTATAAGCTAGAGTCGATTCTCCTTTAACCTTAGGTTTCTACCGAGACCCTGTAGGTTAACGACTTGAAGACTTCATTGGGATTTTGAAGCCAGACCCAACTATTCTCTCTGTAGTTGCGTGATCTGATCTTGCCGTTTCTATCGTGATTGAGTGCAATCGTAAGATTGGCTTGAGATTAATTTCTCCGATAGGAAAGATAGAAAAGTAGTCACAAACATCTTCGTCTCTTCGTTTGTGATTCCACAATATCTTGTTTCGCTAGTCGATTAAGATTATTGTGAGGTGATTGATCATTCTAGGCTGTTCTTTGGGAATATAAGTCCGGGTTATCGATTGGTTCCTGTTCACCTTGATTTATCAAAAGACGGAACAAAACTCGTAGGTATTTCTATGGGAGACAAATTTATCAATTCCTGTAGACCTTTTTGTGTGATACAGATTTTTTTATTAAAGTCTTCGACTTTGGGTCGTAGCAACTCTTAGTAGTGGGTGAGATCAGCTAAGGGAATCAAGTGCATAGTATCCTGCTGGGATCAGAGACGTAAGGAGCGCAACTGTACCTTGGATCAGTATGAGATTGATTGGGGTTTAACTACAGTCTAGACCGAAGTTCGTTTGTAGTAGGCTAGTGTCTGTAGCGGCTTAATACAGTGCGTGTTCAATCTGGACTAGGTCCCGGGTTTTTATGCATTTGCAGTTTCCTCGTTAACAAAACATCTGGTGTCTGTGTTATTTGTTTTCCGCATTATATTTTTTTATATAATTGAAATATCACAGGTTGTGCGTTTGTATCGATCAATTGGTAAATCCAACCTTTTGTTGTTGATTGAAATTGATTGATCCTTGAACATTGATCTTTGGTACCGTTCAAGTTATTTCTCTTGTATTCAATCAAACTCGTATATTTCTATTTGTTTGAATTGGGATTGAATCGAGAAATTGAGATATAACTCTTTGATATACTTTTATTAAGATTGAGTCTGACTGTCTAGTTGATTCTCTTAAAAGTATATTGGAGTTGGTCCATACAGATTGCTAAGCGAAATATTGGGTGAGGTTGTTAGACCCCCGCTTTTTCAAGCTG
This sequence comes from Papaver atlanticum, assembly GCA_023531105.1. NCBI lineage: Eukaryota > Viridiplantae > Streptophyta > Magnoliopsida > Ranunculales > Papaveraceae > Papaver > Papaver atlanticum. The sequence continues at coordinate 7,019,178 of JAJJMB010008334.1, forward strand.
GTACGTGTACTGTCCTGTATTCATATTTACAGTAGTTCTATATCTCTGTAATAATCAATTTTAAACATTCCCGAATAACATCAATGACACATATCACTGTTCCAGGACATTTTCAAATGATAATCTTGAATCATGATTTACGTCATAAACAATAAATTGTTCTTAAACAAATTCATCAAGTATGAACAAATGTTCTTAAACTTAGTCAACATATTTAGAGAATGATTAACAAGATTAACTTGACTCGAACGTTGTATTATGCACGTAATGTCTAATTTAGTCATGAGACATAGTCTCATAGATAGAAAGGTGAAAACTTGAGTAATAAGTGGTTCAGTCTTCACCTACCTTTTGTTGATGAGGTTCTCCAAAAGCTTCGGTTGATCTCCGCCTTCAAGCGGTAGAACGCAGTGATGTCCGGTACTCAACTACACACTTCTATCCTAATCCGAGATTTGACTAAATGTAGACTAGAAATCAAGATATAGTTTTGATCAACTAAATTTGACAACAAGCTTGAGATAACAACACTTGTGAGTTCGACCGTGCAATGCTCTAACAATATATATATATATATATATATATATATATATAAACACTGTCATTTTTTTATTGCTAAATTCATGGTAGTTAGGAGACTTATAGCTTGACTCGAGATCTATCTGACTCGGTGTTTCACCAGACTCATACATTTAACTCGGATGTATTTGAGTTAGCTACAAATTTCTTGGATGGATTCAAAAGTTTTCTATAATGATATCATTTAATACTTTGGAATCAGATTACTTAGAAAAAAGTAAACAATCTGAACATGTTACCTGTTTATTGTTGATTTCAGATTTGAATCTGACTCGATATGTGTCAGATTTTTTTTTTTATAACTCAAGGTATAAGTCAGCTCAACCTTTGACTCGTATAGGCATCTGAATCAGATATCTTTATACCTAACTAGTCTGTTGTAATAATTCAACCATTCAGATAAGCCAGTTAAATTAGAAAAAAAGGTGAGAAAGCACATCCTAACTTACATAAATCAGTCTTCCCATGTACTGATTAATTTTATCATTTATAAATGAAAATAAGGCAAGTGACCCCTATAAATATTTCTACAAAATTCTGATACAGTTTTAAACTTTATTAATTTTTTATTAACAATTCAATCCTACTTTGGTAAAAATATTCTACAAGTTACAAATAAAAGGACAAGTGCATTGGGCCAGACTGCCCCCAAATAAGGATGCTTTGCTTGCGTTGCCTAAGAGTCAGCATGTTTATGCGTCAAAATCTGTTTTCTGCTCACCAAAAGTCAAGGACAGACATAAAATAGGGCTGAAACAACATTGATGCGAAGTTGCCGAAGGCATCAGCAAATTTTTTGAAACTAGACACATTGATAATGGACTTTTGTAATTTAGCTAAACAAAGATTAAAATTTAAAATGAATTAGTAACAAAACGTGATTCAAGAATATTTTTTATATTTATATATTTAAGAAAAATGAAAATATATATATATAGAAAAAAAATTATTTTTTCACCTGAAATACTTTTGTTTTTTGACACAAAGGAATAAAGTGTTTATAGACAAGAAACGATATCATATTAATACATGGGCTAAAACCACATTTCTATAATAAAATTTAGCTGGGCCACAATCATGGGCGGGCTTAACCCTAGGTTGGCCCCTTGGAAGGTTTGTCCTTGCCAAAAAGCCTTTCCACAGCCTAGACTCCCGCCCAAGATCCTTAAGAATGTCAAACGTTTAGACTTTTTTTTTTTTTTACTAAAAAAGAATTTATTAAAAAGGAATTAAGTCTTACAATAATCGTTTTTAACCAGGGAAGATATGAACTCTGGAAAATTATCTAGGAAAATAAATTTGGTTGCTTCTTGTCTAGCTTTTTGTGCTAGCTCATGAGCTACATTATTACCAAGTCTATTTATAGACTTGCAGAACCAGAAATTACTACTACTAAACTTGTTTTAATATATTGAATAACATTTTGATTGTACCAATGAACTTGCGTATCATTTCCAGTTATTGAATTGACCACAGCTTCACAGTCCATCTCAAAGATTGCCTTTGTTATTCCAAGATCCTCCATCCAATCCACAGCTTCCTCCAATTCTTTGCATTCAAAATACTCAGCCCCATAATCTTCTGCCACCTCCTCATTGAAGCACAAACCTTTAGCTCCTTAGCAGGTACCTGCAAATTTCGAAGAATTAGTCCAACACGTCCTTTCTTAGTTTCTGGTTTGTAAGAACCATCTATATTGATTTTAACAAAATCCCTGTATGGAGGTCTCCAATTCTTTATATGCAGATCATTAGAAAGAGGAGAATGAGTCTGATTATTTAAATTACTGCACTGATCATACAAAAGATTGATTTTTGCAATAGTAGTATGTAGATTTGGCTTCTTATCCTAGAAAATCACAAGACATCTATCTTTCCAGATGTACCAGACCGTACACATAAACCTGCATATTAGACTCTCATTACTAAAACAAGAAGAAGATATATTAGGAATTTCAGAATGAAACCAATCTACAGTCCATTGATCAAAATCAGCATGGTGTTCTTTAATGGCATCAATGTTAACATTCATAGCAAACCAGATGGCCCTAACATAGCTACAATCCATGAAAAGGTGATTCATAGTTTCCTCATTGTTCTTAAAAAAGGAGCACTGAGTTTCTATGCCTTGTTTATATCTAGCAATTCTAGTTCTAATAGGAACAATTCTCCTAATGCATTTCCACACAAATAAAGTAGATACCTCCATGACTCCCATCTTTACCCCACCAGAATTGCCTCTGAATAGATTCCAAATGGGTAATTGTATTTTTAGGTAGTCTAAAACACCCATTTGATGTGTAGGCAAAGCATTGAGGACATGTTTGATCATAGTAGATCTAGCAGCCTGATTCATATTTTTACCTTTCCATGGAATCAATCTGGCATTGAAACTCTGAATAATAGGTTTAAAGGCTTTAGTTTTATCTCTACCCATCAAAAGAGTCACACCTAGATATTTATCCGTGTCTTTCATTTCAGTCATATCAAGAGCTCTAGAGAGATCAGTACAGGTAGAGGGACTAATGTTGTTACTAAAGTAAACACTAGACTTACTGAAATTTAACATTTGCCCATAAAACTTACCAAAATGATTAAGATTATCAAGAATACCTATGACATTGTGCATATCAGCTTTGGTAAAGATGAGAATATCATATGCAAATAAGAGGTGAGTAATTGCAGGGGAATTTCTAGCAGCTTTAACACCAGAGATAACATGGTTAGAAGCAGCATTAACAAGTAGTCTGGATAAATATTCCATGGCAATGATAAAGAGATAGGGGGATAAAGGATCCCTCTGTCTTAAACCTCTAGTAGGACTATACTCACTAGTGAGAGAGCCATTTAGAAGAATAGAATTTTTTTTTGTTGAAATACATTGTTCAATGTATTTGCAAAATTTCTCAGGGAAACCAATTTTCTTAAGCATTCCTAAAATAAATGGCCACTCTAACGTATCAAAAGCTTTGGATAAATCCAATTTTAAATCCATAGTACCAGTATAACCTTTCTTATGCTTTATTGTATGAATCATCTCATGAGCAATGATTATATTATCCTGAATAGCTTTACCTGGAACAAAAGCATATTGATAAGGTGAAATAATATGCTTTAGATGAGGTTTGATCCTATTTGCTAAAATCTTAGAAATTATTTTATAGATTGTGTTACACAAACCTATATGTCTAAAATTTACAGGATTCTTAGCAATCTCAGTTTTAGGAATCAAAGACAAATAAGTCTATTAAACTCTCTAAGCATATGACCCGTGGTAAAAAAAATCTGAACAACATCATTACCAACAATGTTCCAGTTGGTTTGATAGAAACCATCTTGGAACCCATCTGGTCCTGGAGAGCTCCAAGAAGCCATGTCTTTGACAATTTTAAAAATATCATCAGCAGATGGTATTCTGACAAAAGACTCAGACAAATCATTAGTGATGATAGTTGGGATAATATCAAAAACATCATCAGAAATATGTTGTATAGTTGAAGAGCTCACAAAACTAAAATGATTGACAAGAATATTAGCTATATCATCTCTTTTACCATGCCAGTTACCATGCATATCATATAAACAATTAATGTTTTTCTTAAACATTCTTCTATTGGCTAGAGTATGGAAATATTTAGAATTATTGTCCATATCAATTATGAATCTATCTCCAGATTTTTGTGTATAGAATTCAGTTTTTATACTAAACTGCTGTTCTAATTGTTTATTAGTTTCAGTGAGCCTATCATGTTGAGTACTAGAAATGGGTTCATTCTGTATGGTATGAAGCTGTTCTTGAAGAGCATTAATATTATTGTCAATATCACCAAATTCAATCTTATTCCAATAAGATAATCTTTTTCTAGTAGCATTATTCTTTTCAATTAAAAGATGAGCAGGGGATCAAACTATATCAGAGTTCCAAGCAATCTCAAGTTGATTTTTAGAACCAGCATGTTTTATCCACATAACAAAAAACTTAAATGGTCTCCACAGATGTTTAGTTTCATGTTCAGTTTGCAACATTATAGGGCAATGGTCAGAGCCAGCCTGAACTAGATGATATAACCTAGCATTGGGAAAATCATTACACCACTGTTGGTTTCCCAAAGCCATATCAATTCTATATTTCCTAAGTCCGGTTCCAACATTATTACTAGACCAGGTAAAGTCTCTTCCTATATAACCTAAATCCAGAAGACCACATTCATTTATTTTTCTTTGAACAAATCTATCATCTTGTGAGAAAGAGGAACTAACATCTAAAGTATGAAGATGAACATTCAAATCCCCTATAACAAGCCAAGGTTGCATAATATTATCACCAATAGTAGTCATGATATCCCATTGTAATTTCTTAATATCAGAATAGGTTGATCCATACATAAAGGAAATCAAAAATTTGGTTTAGCAGGATGAATATTAGCTATCACATTAATAATGTTGTGGGATTTTTCTTGCACTTCACATTTAATCCCATCTTTCCACATCAGTAGAATACCATCAGCTAGTGCCATCCTATCTATGCAATCATAGTTACAATAATTTAGAGATTTAGCCAAATCAATCATTCGGTTGTAATCAATTTTTGTTTCAGTTAAAAACAAAATATCAGGAGATTGTTTTTTAATCAAAACAGATAACTGATCTCTAGTAAACTTTTTTGCTAATCCCTGCACATTCCAACTAAGCATCTTCATAGTTTTAATAAAATAATCTAATAAAACATAAATATTAAAAAGGATATGAGTTTTTGTGTATACCTGAGTAAAATCTCTGACACAATCATTCATGGGTGCAGTAATTTTTGCAGCTGTATCATACGAATCCATCATAGTGTTGTGTTGATAGTCCAAATTAGTAGCATCATTATCATGTATGATTACAGGTTGCTGAACATGGATATTATGAGGATTCATTGAAGGTTCAGTGTTTAGGTTTGAATTTCTCATTCTCTTGACAGTCCTTGAATCTTCTATATTTCCTTCATCAGCTAACTCCTCTTCCATAAAGTTGTTAGTACCATTTTCTTCCTTTTTAGTATTAGTTTCACTATCCGCCTTTAGAAGAGCTTCATACTCAGCAGCAGTGAGAGAGTCTAAGTAGAGTAAATGTGAAGTATATTCACAGGTCTCATCATTATGGTTGATCACAAAACACTTTGGACATATGTTCTTTGGTTGCAACTTCCAGTGATATCTAATCCATGCATTTTCCTCAGTTATAGTCTTCCACCATCCTCCTCTATGTAGAGGCTTATTTAAGTCGATTTCTATTATTGCTTTTATAGTATTACCTGCACGAGGCCTGCAATTCTTTATCTTGGTTGAAATCTTTTTCCCCATAAAACCAATGGCTTCATCTATTACAGCTACATTCATATGCTCCAGCTTCAAATATTTGAAATGAATAGTGAAAATCTTCTTATCAAATACATTATCCTTCAAAGGTATGTGATTATAGTATTTATGGACATGAAAAAGGACTCCATCAATCATCCAAGGTCCATCTGCTATCACTTCATCTCTTTCAGCTTCATTGTTTAACCTGACTAACATCAGATTATGTCCCATAATCCTAATCTCTTTGTTATGATACTTTCCCCAAAGAGCATTAAGTTCTTCCCTGATGACTCTCATCTTCATTTTAGTCTTCTCTTTCAGTTTACCTAAAACCCCATATGTCTAATGATATGCAGCTTCATTGACCAGTTGTGATGAACCCACTGTTCTTCTTTGATTAACTGATAAATCAATGTTTGCATTTCTCAGTTGTCTAGATAGTTAGTTGATATGATCACCTTGAGCAGAAGCCATTATTTTTCCTGAGAGATAGTTTAACTGAAAATTTCCAAAAGATTGTATTGTAGTTGATGAAACTTCAATCTTCTTCTAAGTATTAATATACATGTGAGGCTTAAAAGAGGGTATACAGATAAATGATAAACTAGTCAAGTATCTTTGAAATTGGGAAACCCTAGATTCAGTTGGTTATGGGAGTAAAACTGAAATTAGTTTGTAACCATAATTAGTTCCATAATATTGGAGAGAATGATTTAGGGATGTTGAAAAGTATGGAAACAAAAAATATAATTGATTTCTGCTAGATTGATTGCTAGAATCACGGAGAATAATTGACTGAGATTTGGGAGCCAATTTTTTTTTTAAAATTTTTGGATTGATTTACTGATTTGAAACTGTGATTGAAGGATATGGAATTTCAATGATGAGTCTGGTAAAATTGGGTTGAAGAAATCTAGATTTGTAAAGATAGGAGAGACCTTACTTGAATTGTAATACTGATTTGCTGATATTCTTTGTTTTGGAAAATGAGAACAACCTCCTGAACTACTAATTTGGACCATCATCACAAAGAAGATGGTTAGCACCACTGCTGGCCACACCACTGTTGTTTTCCCAACTGCAAAATCCATGCTCTCTCCACCACTGGTAATCCCATAGAATGATTGATCAGAGATCTGAAAAGTTCACAAACCCACTGAAAAGATTAAAATCAAAATGTAAAAACTAGGTTTCTGAAAAAAAGACGAGGAAAATCAAGTGAAATTAAAATAGATTGATTCCACAACCAACCATCAATCAAAAATCATAATAAACAGAGAAAATAAAATTAAAATTCACAGAATCATAAGTTTTCTAAAACCGATTTACGGTGTGAGTCGACTCGGTAGTCGCCCGATCCTCAGAGTACTTGGTTATTTTCTTTCCCAAACGTTTTAGACTTTAGTTCGTTGATCCAGCAATATTTTTTTTGTATTTTATTACTAAAATTTGTAAGGAGCTTAGCCAGTTAGCCACTTATGGACCGCATGTCTCTGCAACGAAATGGTTCTCCTAAACTTTGCCGCGTTTAAATCTAAAATATTTCTTTCGCGGGGAATTTTCCCTCCAATATCCTTCTTTTTTTATATAGTAGGTTATTTTTTTCTTTAAAACATTCCAAACAAACCCCAAGGCCATTTCATTTTTCTCTCCATAAGACCGTAACCCTAGTCTGGATAACTGTAATGGTTTCTGATATACTCTGAAATCAGGGTTTCGTTTGGTTCTCTTTCAGAAGGTAAATCTTCTCGCTCAATCTTTTCTACTTTTGTTTACTACTATTACGTTCGGCTATTTTCTTTTGGAGTGAATCTCCAAGCTAGGGCTACTTTCTCTGCAACAGGGTATGATCATTTTCAACCTCTATCCTATGTTAATCTCTCTTTCGTATCTCACATGGGGTGTTGATTTGATTCAAACAGATAGTTTGATTGATTTTGATCCTTATCACAATTCTAGGGTTTGGCTGATACTCTGGTTTTTGGATAATAAGTAAATTGAATTTGGTTACATACTGAGACTAGCATCCTACTTTTCTGACGCAGAGTTGATTTTTCACATATGGCAGTTATACACACTTAAGAAATGCTCTGCCCTCTCTCTTCACCCTTACCCACCTCCTCCACCACTAACCACCACCTAGACACCTTTCTCTCCTAACCTCCGTAATCATGCCTCCCTCACCACCAGTGTCCTCTTCCCCACTCCCTACTCCACCTCCAATATCATTCCGGATAGATCATAAAAACTTCACCTTTATGCTAAAAATTATAGGCGGCCTGAAAAGAAACACCTCTTCTCAGATCATTCTATCTGAAAATGGATCCAAAGCTGAAGCTTATGCAGCCATAACAATGAATCTTGCTATTAAATTGGAATCTGCCATGATTGAAGCCATCAAAGATGGAGAAAATGATTATGCTTACTGGCACTTTACTGATAATCCGGCGTGGTTAACAATGCAAAAAAGCTTCAAATAAAAAAGGTTTTTTCCTTCGTCTTACTCTATCTAGGATCGACGGCAAAGGAATTCTTAGATCTTTTTACATTCCTGCTGGTGAGTTTTTCTCAGGTTGGTCATCTATGGCATCTGCACTGCATTCTTTACTTCATCCATCTTCATCCCATTCGAATAAAGCCGAGACTAATATCTCAGATCCAACTACTAAAATCTCAACACCAAAACCTAAAACCACATATCAAAATGGTGCTCCAATTTTTCTTCAAACACCAATCCCTTCTCCCCAACCCCCTCCAACCATCCATAACACCTCACGTCTCCCTTCTTATCCTACCCCAACCTCAATAACTTATGCTTTACCATGTGACTTGGTCACAATCCCAAACCATATCTATGTTACAGAAATCCAAGACCCATCCCCACAATACGATGGATTTTTTCTAAAACTACAAGATTCTCTCAAAGACCACAAACTCTCATTAGAAATATGGGAAAAAGGGTTGGTATGTACTGCGGCTAACCCCATCGATGCATGGAAGGATATTGAACTAGAATTGGTAAACTCTCTAGAAACGCTAGAACCCTTCGACATGATGCCTATTGACAATCATAGAGCAATCATGTTCTTTGAAGATAAAAAAGTACGAACACTCTTCTCCAAATCATCATCTGTAGCTCTGGATAATAACTTTCTTACTTTTTCTCCCTGGAAACCATCCTCATTAATACCTCATAATCATAACAGAGAAACATTATTCAATATTGGGTTTTATGGTCTCCCCATGCATTTATGGTCCTCTACAACCATCAACGCTCTAGCTAATAAATATGGAGAACTAGTTGAAGTTGATAAATCAACATTAAACCTAACTGATATTTCGGCAGCAAGAGTTAGAATCAGAAATCTCAAAGGGATCAATGCAATCCCCAGATGGTTGAATTTGCAAACGGCGGTTGGGTTCGCCGGAATTCTAGTTCAAATTGAATACGTGGTCCCACGTGACCCTTTCTGGAAATGGCCTCTGATCTCAGTTGATCCTGTCCAGCTAACAAGGGGCAAAAACGGAAGATCAAAGCATCAAAAGAGACCGAGAAAAGAAGTCAAAGAAAAGAAGAATGCGTCCCCTCCAAGAGAGTCTGCTCATTCACCTACTCACTCTGCAGAATCTGGTAATACAGCTAAGGCTCCATTAATGACTGGTAAGAAAAGAAACTTTAAACCTAAGATAGAAAAGAAGTCTAGGCATCACATGGGGGACAAACCTTCTCCAATGGAATGGAGTCCATACCTGAAACCTAACGTCTCTCTACAACAACCATCTGCTCCTCTTGGACAGTCTCATTCAGTCCCTCGGGTATTTAATGCTAATATTGAGTACGGTACGAGAAAGAAAGAAGCTTTCAAAATTTCTGTCTCGGATTCGGATAATATAGACCCACCAAACCCGCCTTGGTTCACTTCCCCCCCTTGGGCCATTATCAATTCAGTATCATACCCATTTAGCTACACTAACTTATTTAATGGCCCAGGCCCTTGTCCTTCTTTATCCCCCACACCCAATCATGTGACTAACACGGGCAACTCTTCTCCATTACCTCTTACAGAATTTTCACATCTTAACTCGTTGGTATCTCAACACCCAATCTCTGATCAAAATATCCAATCCCCACAATTAAATGCAAATTCACCTACGCTTGAATTTAACCATCTCCCATCCTCATCAAGCACACCCCATCTTTCATCATCTCTTACCCATATCTCATCCTCTTTTACACCAACACCACAAATCTACAACAATGATCATCAACCACCATTGATGTTGCCTAATTCTCTCTATATCCCCGAGTCAGTGTCAATCTCACCCTCAACCACCAATATCATTGTACATCCTCCATCTTTATCGAATTCGAAATTTTCAGAGTTAGCTGTGTACAAATCGACGAATTGCTCTAGGTCTGATGGAATTCTTGGAGCTTGTCCAGCTCCATGTTGGCTCATTTCTTTGGTTCTAGATGCTCATAATGCTAGACAAATTACATCTAATTGGATAAATAAATAAGTTCTTCGACTGCTACAAATGGGCTCCCTTGCAGGTATGGACTTCGCCTCTTCACCTCTATTATCGAAATCTGTTTTCCACGCTCTTGTGGCTAGAGATGGACCAATTGATAAATCAAGCTCCCCTTTCCCTGCTCCTTCCGAATTTTCTCAACCAACTGAAAATTTTGCTTTGTCAATCTTCGACCAAACAGTTAACAACTCTGGAATTTTCTCGGAACCCCCAATTGCTTCATACAACCCAAATTCACCTTCATCTTCTTCTGAAGACATTATCTCAGATATCCCTAGCCTTTTTTATGTCTCCCCTCTAACTGTTTATGACATTACCTCAACCAATTCAAATATCATCTGACTCAATTTCCTCCCCTCCCTTAGTCCCTGATTCTTCAATTCCCCTTTCTCCCCCCACCTCCTCTGTATCCCTCGATTCTTCTACCCCTTCTTCTTTGGTTAATTTTCAGCCAGTTATATCTAAAAAGCTACAAAGGGAATATCGAAGACTCACCTTCAGTGCTCATACTTCATCTCAGGTGGACTTACCTTCAAGGTCTGCAAGAAAAAAGGGATACAAGAGTTTCAAATGAGTACCACAATCATGTTCTTGAACGTATGGGGTCTGTGCTCCTCCTCAAAAAGAGCGGCAGTCAAACAAGTTCTACAGTTGCATAAACCTTCAATTGTAGTTCTTCAAGAATAAAAAATGTCTACCTGTACAATTGCTGATATTGCAGAAATTTGTGGGTCGCGCTCGATGGGTTGGACATTCCAGCCATCCGTAGGTGCTTCTAGAGGAATGATAATAATATGGAATCCCAATATAATCGAAGTCATCTCTTCACTAGAGGGTGAATACTCACTTTCATTTGAATGTAGATTTGTTGCTACTAATTTCCATTGGTTCTTCACAGGTGTATAAGGTCCAAACAAGGTGTCTGATAGAAAGTTTTTTTGGCGTGAACTACACTATATCAGAGGCCTCTGGGAAATTCCTTGGGTTGTCGGGGGCGCCTTCAATGTCATTCGATGAATGGAAGAAAGAAATACTTCAAGAGGTATTACACGTAGCATGAGGAAATTTTCCAAGTTCATCTCTACACATGCTCTTGTTGACCCTCCTCTTAAAGGCTCAAAGTTCACCTGGTCGAATGGCCAAGCATCTCCAGTTTTGTCAAGAATTGATAGATTTATCTTCTCAACTGATTTTGAAGCAAAGTTCCCATTTTTATCTCAACTGGCTAAAACCAGGCCAACGTCGGATCACATCCCAATTGTTTTGGTCCTAGCTGAACCTTCATGGGGACCATCACCTTTCCGGCTTGAGATTATGTGGTTCAATCATCCATCTTTCTTACAAAATCTTAATGATTGGTGGTCTTCTTTCACATTTTCGGGATTAGCTAGTACTATCTTTTGGAACAAGTTGCAAGCATTAAAACACCGAATCAAAATCTGGAACAAGTCTGAATTCTGTCTTATTGAACATAAGTTTCAACTGTGTTTGCACACTATTGACGCACTTGATGGTATTGAGGCTGATTTGGGTACTCTCCCTACTGAAAAATTTATTGAAAGAGCTCAAGCCAAAGTGGATTTCGAAGAAGCAGCAGTACAAAAAGAAATCTCCATGAAGCAAAAGTCACGCAACGAATGGTTAAAAGCTGGTGATCGTAACACCCATTTCTTTCACAAAACTGCCCCAGATAGAAGAAGAGCGAATCAGATCAAACAACTTTTCATTGACGGAGTACTTGTCAGTGAGAAAGAGCCGATTGTTGACCATATCACAAGCTTTTACTCCAACCTTTTTACTGAAGAGATCCCGCAAAGACCGAGAATTGGAGACGTGCATCTGCCCCATCTATCTGAAGTCGATGCTAATAATCTAGAATCACCTATCACTGAAGATGAGGTCTTAATCGCTTTGAAAAATTTGGCAAACGATAAGGCCCCAGGCCCGGACGGGTTCCCAATAGTCTTCTTCCAAAAGTGCTGGTCATTCATCAAACAGGACTTCATGGATATGGTTCTCGAATTCTCAAGTACAAGTTATATGGACAGGAGACATAATTCTACATTCATAAGATTGATCCCTAAGAAGAATCATGTTGAGACTGTCAAAGATTACAGACCCATTAGCCTCCTTACAAGTGCATACAAAGTCATAGCCAAGGTCTTATCATCTCGTCTTCAACCACTAATGGCGCAATTAGTTGATCCGAGTCAATCCGGATTCATTTCAGAAAGACAAATCATCGACGGCATTTTGATCGCAAATGAACTAGTAGACTCTCGTCTCAAAGATAAAGCCGCGGGACTGATTTACAAGATGGACCTAGAAAAAGCGTTCGATAGAGTGAGTTGGTCCTTTCTTGAGGATATACTTCGAAAAATGGGCTTCAAAGAAAAATGGTTGAGCTGGATGAAATATTGTTATGGATCCCCAACATTCTCGATTCTCCTAAATGGTTCTCCTTTTGGAAATTTCACGGCTTCTCGCGGCCTTCGACAAGGTGATCCACTCTCCCCTCTTCTTTTTGTTCTCGCCATAGAAGGTCTCTTGAGGATGATTGACAAGGCTGCGGACATTGGCTTATTCAATGGATTTTCGGTGAAACCGGGATCTCCTCCTATTTCGCATTTGCATTATGCTGACGACTCGGTGTTCTTCATAAATCCTTCATGGGAGGAATTATACAATCTAATGAGCATACTTAAATGCATTGAAGCTGTCTCTGGACTTCGAGTAAACCCTTCGAAAACCAAGTTAATTGAAGTGGGTGAAGTTCCAGACTTAAATCAATGGGCTGCAAATATTGGATGTGCAACTGAAGCACTTCCTTTCTCATACCTAGGGATGCCTCTTGGGGCTAAATCAAGAGCAAAATCACTCTGGGACTCTGTTGTGGAAAAATTTGACTCCATGTTGCCCTCCTGGAAGAAAGGTTTTCTCACAAGAGCTGGGAGAGTCACCCTAGTTAAATATGTGCTCTCCAATCTTGTTGTATATTACTTCTCTGTATTCCTTGCTCCCGTTTCAGTAATAAAGGCATTGGAGAAGATCATGCGAAACTTTATATGGGACAGTGGCGGAGCTAAGAAGATACACTTGGTTAACTGGGAGGAATTGTGCAAGCCTATTAAACTAGGCGGGCTAGGAATAAAAAGTTTAGGAATGATGAATAAAGCTCTACTAGCAAAATGGGTGTGGAGATTTGGTGAAGAGTCGCAATGTCTATGGCCTCGTATTATCAGAGACAAATATGGCGGACCTCAATCCATATGGTCTCCCCAAATTCGTTCGTCTCCTTATGGCTGTTCCGTGTGGAAGCATATCACTATTCAGGCACAATTGGTAACATCTTTTCCCCTGATATCTATTGGCGATGGCTGCACAATCTCGTTTTGGCTTGATAAATGGGGTCCAACTGAATGCATGAAAGACATGTTTCCTGCCTTGTACAAAATAGCTGGCCTGAAAAATGGTTCCTTCAGAGATCATGTATCATTAGATGGTTCCAGCTGGTCTTTTCACTTTAAGAGACTCCTTAAAGAAGCTGAAGTAAATCAACTAGCATCCATGTTGGTAATCATTGGTCACTCTCCACCACTGCTCTCGGATCAGCCAGACAGTAGAACTTGGAAGCCTACACCTACAGGTATTTTTTCGGTCAAATCCACCTACAACTGCCTAATGGAACAAATTCAATCCCCACTCATTCCTAATTATCCCTACAAGACAATCTGGAACCCTCATGTCCCTCCAAAAATCAATCTATTTTTTTGGACTGCATCTCTTAACAAAATTTCCACTCAAGACTCTCTCCAGCGAAGGAATTTCAAACTAGCCAGTTGATGCCCATTTTGTCTCTCTCACTGTGAATCCACAGAACACTTGCTCTTAAACTGTCATTTTGCTCGCAAGGTGTGGTCACTTATTCTCCCTAGCCATTTACCTTGGACCCCTCCATTATCAGTTCTGCAGTTGGCGCAAACTTGGTCCGGTAATGGCATCTCAGGGCCTGCTAAATTGATTTGGGACTTGGTTCCTGCCGCTGTTCTCTGGGCGATTTGGAATGAGCGCAACGCAAGAATTTTCCAGGAAAAATCCCAGTCATATTTTCAAGTAAGTGTCGATGTCAAAGCGTCTATTCTTGCATGGAGTTTAGCCTTCAAAAGAAACTTTGACTTCAGGTTAGACTACTGCATCTTCTCCTGGGATAATATTTTTCATTAACACATAGCTGTAGTATCATTGTTCCTTTCACTTCCAATCCATTATGATTGGAATGTATCCCCTTGTTGTCTCTTTTCATACTTGAGTTTTCCTTTTTGCTTGTAGCTTATGCTTGTAATTTTTTCTCCTCTATTCAATAAATCTCTTCTTTCTCGATCAAATTTTTTTTTTTTTTTTTTTTTCTTATCTGGGTTTTGTGCATAAGTGACGAATTTGTTGGTAATAATCATAGTAATTTGTTGAAATTTCATAGTATGTTTAACTTGAACTCTAATGAAGGACTGAACCCTGTCAGTTCCAACGAACTTTGAAGTGGGCCTAACTTGAGTAATTGACATGAAACTTACTTAACCAAAAAGGCTTTTAGAATCTTAGGGTTTTTGATATTGTAAAGTATGGTTACTGGAATTTTTAATTGTGGATTATTGTGTTCTTGAGATTTATCTGTGCGTGAATTAGAATAGGTCTGGGTCATTATATTGTCATTGAAGTTTATTAATGCGAGTTCCATATGTTCTTAAAATCTACATTTTCATAGATTTTACGACATGTGTTCTGTTCATAAAGCTTGATACTTGAACATCTATGGTTCATATTTTTGTGTTCCAACAATGTAGATTGATTATGCATTTATTCCATAATCTATTGGAAATCATGTGAAATAATAGTTTATAATTTTCCTTGATGAAGGAGATAACTAAATCAACGACGAATTCAGTAGTGAAGATATCTGCACCTACTAAATTCATCTGGAAGATTCATAACTTTTCTAGATTGAACACCGAAGAATACCATAACTCTGATAGTTTCACAGTGGGTGGATGTAAATGGTATGTGGATTGTTTTATTTTCTCTTCAATTCCTTTGGTTTTGGTTACATTAGAATTTGTTATGTGCTTCGTTAATATTCTGGATATGCACTTGTTTCTGTTAGGTGGGTGCAGATTTATCTCATGAGTAACAATGGAAAACACTTATCAGTGACCTTGCTACCTGACACTGCTGAAAAGAAATGGTCGTATGCAGAGTATAGTTTGGCTCTTGTTAACCAAACTAATGACAAAAAAACAGTGAGACGTGGTATGTATATTTACTCTCGTTTGACGTTCTAGCTTGATAACAAGAAATTATTATATTTCCCTTTGCCTTATCAAAAAATGACGAAGAACCATTCTTGATTTTGCTTTATTTTAGCAAGCTTCATATATGCAATCAACAAGATTAACTAGGTTTGATTATACTTATTGTTGTCGATTTGGCAGTCCTTTGTGAAAAATGGGATACTGTTTAAGATCATGCAGTATTGTTATGCTATGCAAGAATATATGCACTTCCATATTCTGGTTGCTTGAATTGTAGTTATTTACTTCAAACCTTTTCCAGATACTCAACACCTTTTCCGTGACAATACTACGTGGGGTTGGGCATCTTTCTTACTTCTTTCTGAACTTAACGACCCAGCTAAAGGATTTATCAAGGATGATACTTGCATCATTCAAGCTGATATTTCTGCTTGTAGGATTGATGTTACGAATAAAAAGGTAAGCTTTCCTCTTTGGTTCAATTTCAATGACACATTATTAACCAGCGTCAATATGGTTTGTCCCTCATATTTATATATGTGATATTGAGTTTGTCAATCTCTGAAGGTGCCCGTAACTAATCAAACGGTGGTGTATCCCAACGCTGGAAAACCCTTTGAAGAAGACCAAGGTGTTGTTTTTTATGATGAGAAATATGAAGACGTTGGCGGCTTCAGCATTTTGAAAACACAAGCACCGTTGTACAGAAGGATCTGGTTGAAATTCGGGCATATTGCAACAACTAAAGTTATGCCAGCCTCGTCGCTTAGTCACTGTTGTCACTGATATAATGAATACTATTTTGGATATGTTTCGCTGCCGGTTTGCTGATGTATCTGTTGAACTGATTGGTTTGTGGGATCAGAAAATTAAAATGGCGGAGAAACTTGAGTTTAATGTTAGGTGGCTTAGAGATCGCTATGAAGTTGTTAGAAAGGATTTCTGTGGGGTTGAGAAATTTAAATCGGCAGTAAAAACAGAGCAGCAGCCAAATTCACAGCCTGCAAAGAAGCCGGTGAAAAAAGAAAATGGATTGACAACACCAAAGCCGGAACCCAAGGATGAACCAATAGATGTATCTCATGACAGTTTACCTGGATACCCGTTTGAAGGAGTGCTTTAGAGTCGCTTTCAATTAACTAGCAGTGCAGGGTTTTACTTTTAAAGTTTATTTTGAAGAAAGACAGTAGAGTTTTTGAACAACGTCTTTTATTCCTTTATTCAATAACTACTAAAAGTGAATTAATCTAGAGATTCATAAATCGCTGAATTTTTAGGTCTGCTAAATATATTGGTTTATTTTTTTTGGATTGACAAGTTATTACAGGCATTTGATGCAATTGCTAGTTTCTTAGCTATTGTCAGAAAGGTTTTCCGCAAACCTTATCAGGTGCATATAACCTGGATATATAATTGTTTTGGGAACATAATCTAATGAAACTGATCCTATTATTTTTCCAAAGAAACAAAAGCAAGGGGAGAAATTTGTTACAGAAGTAAGGCAAAGAAAGAAACAATTTATGTCCGAGCAAATTCAAATAGACCAAGGCAATATGACAAGTGACAACTGATTAAGAAAAAGTAAAGCTTATACCAGAATTCTCAAGACCAGGAAGAAAGTATGTTCAGCAATAAAAAAAACCAGGAAAAGCGACTTTGCAATGGTGTTGCTCACATGAAACTGTTAGCCGTTTCAAATCTGAATATTGGATCCATCTTCTTTTCTTTCCTTTACCTTGGCATTATATACTGATACTTCACATATTCATTTTCTCGCACTATTCCCACAAACAACAAGATCAAAGTTAACACGAAGTTCAATGATGAAAGATTATCAACAGCGGCTTCTTCTATTGCAGATAATCATTTTAGCATCGTTTAAGCATGGATCGTCATCAATAGTAACAAAAAATACCAGAGTTGTTCATGATTATGGTGGTGCTGTTGGGTCTATGGTAGGAGCACAACCACAAGAAGTCTCAGCAATGTTTGTGTTTGGAGATTCATTAGTTGACAATGGAAACAATAACTATTTGGCTTCATGGGCCAAATCAAATTATGAACCTTATGGTATTGATTTCAATCAAGGTCCCACGGGTAGATTCTGTAATGGGAAAACCATTATTGATCTTCTTGGGGATTTATTGGGACTTCCGTATATCCCAGCTCATGCAAGCGTTTACAAAGTTGAAATGATGCAGCGTGGAGTGAACTATGCTTCAGCTGCTGGAGGCATTCTTGACGTAACCGGCCGAGACCTTGGGGATCGTTTTAGCTTGGGCCAGCAGGTTGGTCACTTCATAGAAAACATGAACCAGATGGGAAAAGAAATGGGTACAAAGACGAATATGAGTGAATACCTGTCAAAGTCCATAGCAGTGGTGATCATTGGAAGCAATGACTACATCAACAACTATCTCTTGCCTACTCTCTATGCCACTAGTTACTACTATAGGCCTGATGACTATGCTGATCTTCTCATCAACCACTTCTCCGAAAAACTTATGGAACTTCATAGTGCAGGACTCAGGAAGTTCTTTCTGGCAGGTGTTGGTCCACTTGGCTGTATCCCTAATCAACTCGCCAACAATTTTGTTCCCCATAGACAATGCGTTTTGTATGTGAACCAAATGGTGCAAATGTTCAACGTACGTCTCAGATCACTCATTGATAGTTTGAATAACAAAAACCCAGGGGCGATATTTGTGTATGGGGACACATATGGAGCATTTAATGACATGATAAAGAACCCTTCAAAATATGGATTTCAAGTTAACGATCATGGATGTTGTGGACTTGGATTGAATCAAGGACAGATCACCTGCCTTCCCAATGCAACTCCATGCGCAAATAGGAAAGAATACGTCTTTTGGGACGCATTCCATCCAACAGAAGCTGTGAATTCAATACTTGCTCACAGGGCTTATTTAGGCCCTCCTTCTGACTGCCATCCCATGAACGTGAAACAGATGGTTCAGATTTAATTCTAAGAAGATATAAAATGTATCATGAAATAACAAGATATAGCTACTTGTAAGGGCTTATGTCCCTCTTACTTTTGGTTAATGGAATTGCTTGCTAACTGATCGGAAAAGAACCGTGCGCTGGTTCCGCCACCGATGTTTTTGTTAGTTTTAATTACTCATTGAAATATCTTACATGAACCTGAATCTGCATCGTTCCACGCTAATAACACCGAGTTCCATAGAGCATCCATTTATGGACATATTTAGACCAGCTAGGACATATCAATAATGATTAAGCTTTTAATAGTTCCTCGTTAAGAAAACAGCACAACAACCAAGCAGAAAGAAGAAATACCATCTAGCCTAGTTGTTAGAGCATTTCCTATGGAATGAACAAACTTAAATTTGTTCATTTTGCTTTTTTCACTATAAAGTTTGTTCATTTTTCTCCCACTGTGAACCTCAACAAACATGAAAAACAGATGGGCAAACCAATAAATTTGTTGGTTTGTTGAGTGAGGACAATCACTAACCGCGCGGATGGAGGAAACCCGCTAGCGGGTTCAACAAAAATGCGTGTATTCATATAATCCGCCCGCGGGTGATCCTAAACGTCAGCGGGTGATTTTAAACCTCTGGCGATTAATCTAAAACCGCCAACGGCTACATCTCTATTTCATCATCCAACGACTTACTCTTTTCACTGTAAATTCAGGTTATTTCAAACTTAAAACTTACACCTTCTACATCTCTACCTCAAAGTTTCACAATTTTATACCATCTTAATACTCATTTTTCCTTCATTTCAAGCACAACTACTCATATCATTTCAATCTATCAGAAGAAAAAAACTCTAAAAATCTCATTTCTAACAAATATGGCATTCCCCTCGCAACGATCACAACAACAAACACAACCATCACAACAACAAATGTAACAATCACAACAAAAAACACAACAATCACAGCCAAAAAACGTAAGAATTCGTGGTGTCAAGTATACGATGGATGAAGACGAATAAATTTGTAGGAATTATGTATTATTTATATTAGATCAAATCAATGGTTGTTACCAAGAAAATAACACTTTTTATGGAAATATTTTACAAAAATTTTGTGAAGAAACTGGTAACATCAATAATCATGATGCCGACGGGTTGTCTCATCGTTTTCACGCAATTTCAGCATCCGTTAGTGACGTATCATTGATCATGCAAATGTGGCGCGACAAAAAAAATGGTGAAGGTCAACCGGATATGGAACGAAGATGTCGGGAAGAGTGGCAAAGATCTCACAAAACTGGTTATCAATATGAATCATGTTTCACCATTCTGAAGGTGCTTAACAAGTTTAATCCCTACTTGTTGGAAGGTAATCAAGTGCCTTTAAGATCACCACATGGTCCAATCTCACAGGATTTTATGAATGGTGGGCCTTCTTCCTCACCTAAAGGAAATGGATCTCCATATGCCGGGTCTCCAAATAGTCAGGAACAACACAACTCCAATCTAGACGTTAACACCAACGTCAAGAGAAGAAAAGGAGGGGGTCAGAAGGCTGGAAAAGCAACGAGAGACGCAACCCAAAGAGCAGCAGCAGAAGGAGGTTTAGACGAGTTCAACTATTCTGAGTACAAGGAATTCGAGCAGAAGGTAGAATAAGATAGAAGCAGGGACAGGGAGATTGCGATAAGGCAACTTCGAAAAAGTCGTCTTTCACGAGAACAACACTACAAGTATTTTAAGATGAACAAGCTACTCTCCATGAACACTTCAACAATGAATGCACGACAACTTGCTGTATGGACTAGGTAAATGGATAAGGTGGAACAACAAGTCCCCGAACAACCTGAGAATGGGGAAGACGAAGCAGATGCTGATGATGCCTCGGAAGAAGACAAAGATGAATATTGTCTTGATTAGATGTAACTGATTTTAATTCTTATTTAGTAGTATATAAGTTTAATTTAAATGTAATGGTTTAGTTAAAATTACTTTTGATATAATTGCCTTAATTTTAATTTTAAGGTTATTCACTGCATTAAAATAAAAAACATTAAATTGAAACGCAAAAATATTAAATTAAACAACGTTACATATGATTGAAAAAAAAATCTATCAGCCTAGGCCTCGGCCTCGCCCCTACGCATCGTCTCTTGTTCATTTTAATGCCCAAAGGTGCTTAGTTAGATCTTCTCTTAACTGTCCATAAAGTCCCCGGTTTTGGATTTTGTCAGTGGCAAGTCTAAATTGTCTTGATGGACGACCATGCTGCACCACAAGCCTCGGCTTCAAATCATCATCTGGAAAATTAGTCCAGGTTGGGTCACGTCTGGTTTCCTCAATGACCATGTTATGCAGGATGATGTAAATCAACATAATTTTGTTCATTTCTTGAAGATCAAAAAAGCGTGTCGGCCCAGCTATGATGGCGAACTTCCTTTTCAGTATGTCAAAAGTGCGTTCAACATCCTTTCTGCATTTTATTTGTTGGGTTTTAAAGTACTTCTTATCCTTCGCAGTCGTCGGTCCAAAACCTGTCTGACTATAAGCTTGAACCATATAGTTGACTATTATGGATAGATTCCGTATGCTAGATAATAACCCTGAGTATAGTCATGACCGTTGATGGTGAAATTACAGAGCAGCGCGATCCCATGTTTAAGAATTTCAAACAATTGTGACTTGTACAAAACGTTTAGATCGTTATTTGAACCAGTGAGTCCAAAAAAAGCATGCCAAAACCAACAATCATAAGTAGCCGAAGCTTCCAAAATTACAGTTGGTTTTGGATAATGACATTTATATTGACCTGCACATTCAACTGGACATGCATGTCACGTCCAGTGCATGCAGTCAAGACTACCTAACATTCCTGGAAATCCCTCCAGGGTGTTTTCGACAGTGATTCTTTGAACATCTTCCTGAGTGGGCTTTCTTTAAAAAGTTTGACCGAAATGCTCAACTATTGTTTCGCAAAACATTTTGAGATACCTAAAAGTGGTTGTTTTTCCCACGCGGATGTAGTCATCTGTGGAATCCGCTGGTGCGCCGTAACAAAGTATATGGAGGACGACAATAACCTTTTATTCACGACTAAATCCTCATACATGTTGTGCATCATACTGATAATTACATAAAGGTTATACCTGACAACGCTCGACAATAATCCTTTGCGTCAAGTTGCATCCCATGCGGAATCGACGCTGAAAATCCTCATCGAAATAGACACATCCATGATTAAAATAATCATGCATCATCTTTTGGTGGTAAATATGTCGATCTCGCCACGTCCATCTTCTGGTCATAACCTCATGTGGCTCTAAAGGTTTTGGTATCATCCCTGATTGTAATTGCAACATAAAATTTTGCCTCCTTCTATCTTGAATTGCGTATTCATCCATTTGACGCAAAACTCTATATACATTTCTTCCTCCTCTTCATATAACATTTCATCAATCTCCATATCTTTCCCAGAAGAACCAAAATCATGATTCACGGTTGAAAATTGAAAGCGATTGAAATTATGAAAAGATTGTTGAATTTGTGAGATCAAACTCGAGTAGTATTTGTTGGAGTAGAAACTGGACGTTCAGGTGACCATTTAAAAGTAACCGTTGGCGATCTTTTTAAACCCGCCAGCGGGATTCCCACGCCCGCCGGGGGATCTTCCTCCCCCGCCCGCGGATTAGCTTAATCCGCGCGTTTGATCACCTTCCGCCCACTGCTTTTTCATAATGGAAAATACTGTTTGACCATCCACCTGGCTATACAGATTTTTTTTATTTGTTGATTGCCATAGGAATTTCCCTTACTAAAGCAATTTAAGATATTCCTTACTTAGATTTTCATCGAAAATCTTGAGAAACCTATGTTCCACAGTTGGATGAGACAAATCAACATGTCCATAGTGTTTTGCGACGCATATTTTTTTTTTTTATTTGTACAAATACATGGTGTTATTGTGTGAGTACACACCCTATACATTTTCCATAACTGATAAACAAAATATATATTTCAGCTAAAAAAAAAACAAAAAACAGTGATACTGTATTCGCTGTTGAAACAGTTACCTTTGTCCTCAGCACAGTATTTAAACCACTTACTGAAACCCTATTTTGTTGATCATATAGTAGTAGTGTATTGCAAGGATCAACTGACCCTGCTAGTCCATGACTACTTAAAAATCCTTGTGTGGTTTGGAGGAGTGTGGAGTGGTGAACAATAAGGAGCAATAGACTTGATTCCACTGGCATCTCTTAGTTTCGTATAAGATTTTATATTTTCTCTGAGAAAAGGGAGTCAAGTTATTAGGAATCCCATGGTTAGAAATAATCTATGGCCAGAAAGTTTTGAACTCTGAGTTATATTGACCATGTTTGTTGGCTCATATTAGTATATTTGTCTTTCTATGAATTTTTATACTTTGAGGGTAAGAAATTCATGTGTTGGAATACCGCGAACAGGGGCAAATTCAGAGGGGAGCATATGGGGTCGCAGACCCCCATAGAATTTTGAGATCATTAATACTTGTATATATTCTTTACAATTTGTAGTTTTGAACAAATCTTGTTGGCCCTTTTAAAAATCTTGAGAATAAAAATATACTCATAAAGGTTTTATAGTTTTAAAACTATTTTTTTTTTACTACTGAAATTAAAATAAAATTATGGATCTTTAGTATATTTTAGTTCTTATTTTCCTGAAAAAAATGAAGTTTTTTGCAGTAGAATTGTAAAGAAGGAGACAAAGAGATAAGAGAGAGCAGAAGATCTTATTGATTCATTAACCACATTACATATCTATAATATCCTTATATACATGTAAGGGAAACCCTAGGTATAGCTAGTTGGGCCGTAGGCCCTACAACACTCCCCCTTGTACGGTCCAATAGAACTTCATATGCAGTGCTTTACATATAGTGTTTCGAATGTAGTTCTTCAAATGTCGTTCTCTCCTTGATGACTTATGCCGAAATAGATTGCCTCATAAAAACTTTGACAAGGAAAAACCCAGTGGGATAAAACCTTGGTACAAATCTTCACATGCATTACTTCACATGTTGTCTCGTACTTTACATGTAGTTCATTACATGCGATACGATCTTCAAAGATCAACGAGTCTAAGTTAATTGCCTCGTTAAAAATTCATCAGGAAAACCCAGAGGGACAAAACCTGAACTAAATAAAAAGAGTACAATATTAAGCAAACTTAGAACATAGTTGGACTTGAATATGTTGTCTCATTAAAACCTTGCCGAGTAACAAAACCCTGTGGGAAAAAGCAACCTCGATGAAGGAAAATAGTTCAACACACCATTAGATGCTCCCCCTGATGTCAAACAATTTTCATTAGTCTAATGCAGTCAAAAGGAGTTTATCACACTTTACTTTGGTGACTTGAATGTTTATAAGACCATGTTGTTGATTCAGGAAGTTACGTTGCTTAACAGACTATCGCGTTTCATTTCTTTGATCCAGATATTTTCAGTAATATCAACGCGATCTTTATGTCTTCAACGTTCAACATACTTGATGTTTTGGTGTTGTATCGCTAAAACCTTGTCGAGTAACAAAACCCTTTGGGAAAAACTATTCTCGATCGAAGGGAAAAAACAGTACAACACAACTTCAATTTCGAAGTAAAATATGTCGACATCATATCCTTGGCTCCTCCCCCTGATGTCGATATCTCCTCCTGATTACTTTCAGAGTTGTTCCAGACAGTTCCTTTATTCATGAACTTTTTAGACTGAATATCGGTAATGACTTAGAAAATAGTCTACCATATCTCCCCCTGATTACTTTCGTTGGAGAAGAGATTATTGTTCTTTCATAATCAACAACCTTTGGATTGCACTTTCATTAGCATTCCTTTTTTTTTGTCTTTGCAGGGATAAAACAAATTTATGTCAATGGTTACTTTTAAGTACATGATTACATTCAATATACCATTCCAATGACGTTGCGTTGGCGCTGAGCTATATCTAGCTAACAAGTTCCCTAAGGATGTAACATTTGGTCGAGTACATTATGCTAAGTACAATAATGCGTCTATTATACTTAGATAAGGAAAGTTCATCTCCCGACACAACTTCGTCATCTTATTTTAGACGAATTGGTCATTTATGTACATTTGAAACTCGACTAATCATGGGAGTGCTAGCAGGATGCATGTTCTTGTTAAATTTCCTGACAATGGACATACGCAAACTGATGGAATAATATACCACAAGCTCGGTCTTCTAGTTCAGAACATCGATAAGATCGAGATTTCCCAGGATTTTCATCTCAAACTCAGGTTTTAAATAGCTTGTAAGTTTTTTTATTCCATTAAGAGTACTTATCATGTCCATACCGTTGACATAGATAGCTATAATTCTGAATCAGGAACTTACTTAATACGCATGGAACAAAATCGTACTTGTTTATCCCTTCCCAATCAAATAGTCACTTAGACGGGTATACCACATCTGCCTGATTGTTTAAATCGATAAGTGAGTGTTCCAGTGTAACTGAAAACACACTCCGTGGTTTAGAGTCATTCGACTTGGTAAGCAAAAGGCCATCATGCACTTTCGCAAATATCTTTGAATCTAAATCTCCAGAGATATAACCACATCTACTATGTTTCAAGTTCTTTGGAAACTACCAAGCAAACTAATTAACTGAACATTATGATGTTCAAAAGAGTATGCGATCCAGGTGTTTGTGAGAAACCTCGCGCCACAAGGTGATTCTTTATACTTTAAGACCTCATTCTTCTCACTATACTTTGTGACAAATAACTACATATGTCCCACAGGATTTACACTAGGTTGGTTAGCACTACCACACCAAATACCTGTATATTTGTCGAAGAACTAAGTTCTACCTGGATTACGTAGGCCAAATTTGCTATTTATTTGAAATTAATCAAAATAAAGCATGGTTCGATCTCATTGTGCTATACTTCTGGAGCAACTATTTATGGATTATATCATCACTGTGCACGCATCATCCTTCCATTGACTCATGTGCATTCTCATAATCCGTCAGGATTTCATTGTTCTCTAGAATCATTTAAAACTTTGGAGCGTCCTCCCGTTTGATTCATGGACATATTTAGAGACAATCTTATGAGATGATTTCAAATGATATAATTAGGTTGTGCCTAACTCACCTATTTCCTTTCTAGGTGAGCACTGATCGAACCTAGTGGTCTCTCCATCTTCCTTTATGGAGCCACGGCCTCAACCACACTTCCACCAAGTGTAGTTGTAACACCTTAGTTTACGGTGCATATCCTTTACTAAGGATTTTTAACCTTATAGGCATGTTTGCAGTTGGTATGTGTGATCTCATTAGTTTAGCGATATCAGTGTACATTCCGAAAATCGATAATCCTTTTTTCACTTCACGTTTCCATTTGTGGAGTATAGGAGTCTATATGAGACAAAATGGGAACACACCACGACATTCCCTGTCGTTCCCTCGGAAAATACTTTTTCATGTCTCCCCCTAATGACGGGAAGAATATCCCATTAGAGTGACTATCCGCCAATCAGCAGTTGAGAGATCACCTGTCAAAAGGTTTAAAAATACGGATAATTGTTGGAAATTCTTGTCCAACATAGTCACTTAATCATTTTGATGACCCATCATAGTACAATGTGGAGTCGTAAGGGCACATATATAATGCAACCAAAGATGCGTAAGAACACAAAATGTCAGTTTCATATCCAGTTACCAACCGGTACGCAAAGAATGGTTGACCAATTGTGGGTCTAAAATGAATAAGTGGAGATGAGTGTAATATTGCATATTTCCCAAGTAGTTAAAGGTAGGTTTGTACGCATAACCATGCCTTAGACACCATCTGTAACCTTTGATGATAGACTTTGTGAGACCATGGGGTATAGGATGCTCTACATTGATCCTATTAAACATGCAATAACCATCAAGTCCTTTTGATGTATACTCTCTAGCATTTACAAGGGATGGTGAGTCCTTACATGTATAATATGAGCTAGTAGTTTTCCAAACGCAAAATTTCTTGGGAACTATAACTAGTCCAAAATGTCAAAACATCCACCAGAGCCGTAAGTCACTTTAATGGTCCGCATTCTGCATGGATATTGTTCTAAATATCACCTTGTTTTATTTGTAGTATGGATTGTTTTCCATTTGCATCTTAGGATGGTCTCGATCCTGTTTTATTGAAGACTTTGTAAAATGAGTGATATGCTTTCTTACTTAAAAGCACAATGGGAATGTGGGGTTGTGCATCTAGTACTTTAGAAAACACTTATTGAGAGGTATGCCGTCACTTCGCATTCTGTCAATATTTTTCCCGTTGTCTCGTTCACTCAAATAAAGTGATGTACGTATGAGTCCTTTCAAAATGATCATCATGTCACAACCAAATTTCTCTAAGAATATGCTTCCTTCCACATTCATTAAAGGTTATAAAATCTGCAATCAATTACATTCTCATCATTGTGAGTTTCCATATGATACCACTTGCATGGGTTTCTTTGGAATTTAACAAGGTGTGATTATATCTCGGTACATGTAGAGATTTTGTGACGTCTTTGTTCTATCTTGAAAACAAATTTGAGCAGTTCTTCGCCCAATGATCCAATCATCGTAGTCACATTATGAGGAATTATAAGGAATTAGTTCAAAAACTAGTTCATATTCCTTAAAGTAATGGGAGAAAAACCACTATCAGTTAGACATTGAGTCTAATAAGTGGTGTGGCATTACTGCGTACTAAAAGTGGGATTCAACTCAAATACTTTAGAGTGAATATATGTTACGTTTTAGGGGGGCATGATATACTTTTCATCCAGATATATCTCAAGTGCTTTAGAGAATTTTGTCTTGTGGAAATGATGTACTTTTCGTTCCATAAGTGCAGACAATGGATAAAGTTCAACTGAAAAAGATAGTCAATTGGCTAGGCAAAGTTCTTCTTGCCAATAAAGTTGATGTCTAAAGTATGACATTGCTCTGGAAATCGGTTGTTACTATGGTACCTGCATTGCATTTCTTATACCAACACAAGTAACAAGATTCATTCCCAACTTTTTTATTTTTGATACGACCTAGAATTACATCTTAGCTTGATCCCATGTTCGATTGACACCCGTACTTTGGTGTTATTACTACCGGGGACAAAAATACATCTTTGTCTCACATATATGTCTCTCTTCACATGCTTCACATAAGTCAGTATGCCCAACCCTCATTTATTTCAGGAATTTTCTTTCTTCAAATTTGTTCTAGTTAGCTTAATTTGAGAAGTTTCTTTATCTCAACAATCTAGAGAATCTCACTATATATGTCAACCGCTTTCTTTAGGTTGAGTAATTTGCTAAAGATAGTGAATTTTTTGTTGCCATACTTCAATAGATACTAGTTCGTTAGAATTATTGACGAAATAGAAAACTAGAAAGAATAATTGCTGACTTATATCAGATTTTGTAAGTTCTTCCACAAAAGTTGGAATGCGTGTGCTTAGAAACATAAGGGCATATGTATCTCCACCTTTTAGACGGTGCACTGTCATTGGCAAAAAGGTTTTATAGAGTATATTCCACATCAAAAATACAATAATGGTGCTCAAGTACTCCTGAGTCCAAAATGTTATTTTTGAGTTGAGCCGGGTCCAACCGTGAAGGACATTAAAATTAATAATTCCCGTATAATAATCCCAAAGCCAAATTTCTTTATCCTCGAATTGGATATGTAGAAGCCAAATTTCTGGATGGTTCTAAAGGTGAATCGCTCAAGTTAAAATCTATTCGATCATAACCCGGACAATAGTGAAAATCAGAGGATATGTCAAGGCCCATAATTAACCGACTTAATGGAAGTTTCCAAAGCAGAATACCCACATATATATATACGAACATACGTATATATGTACTTCCATCAATGCTAATGGTACATGACTAGCAGATGCAATTATAAATTCAAAATAACCACTCAAGTATTCAAACCAAACACGTATTCACTGATGAAGCAAACAGTACAGTCTTTTTCTTTATGTAAAACACTAAATTAATAGGAGTCTCTTTGAAACTAGTAAATATAGATTGCACTAATGTTAAAATGAACGATAAATTTTGCTGATCAACATAATGGACGACTAGAATCGATATGAACACGTTGAGGTCAATTATCAAGAAGACATGGTGGAAACCTACATACACTCACATAGTCACAATGAGTTATAATAATTTAACCAACCATGATGTAAACAAACTTGTATACAGACCAAGGTAGTTAATTTCGGATTTCGGTTCATCTCGGTCCCGAGCGAGACACTGGTACAACGTTGTCTCGGGGAGATTCCGTTTTCAAATTTCGGTGTAATTTCGGTTCCAACTTTTATATATATAATTTCCAGATATGTTAAGATATAATGAAATAATATCCAAAAGAAACAAATATTCATTAAGAAAACACAAAAGTGCGAACACTTTACTGGAACTGGAAGTCTTTTTTGAACAAAGAGAAAACAAAAGAGAGAAGTACAACAAGGATATTACAATTCTAATCAAGATAATTTGAATCATCATAGATATCATCATCTGGAGTAATTCCATCATTCCCGACACCACCAAGTAGCCCGTTTTGGGTGTCCAACATCAATTCATCAGTATCATATCCATCATACTCCGAGTTAGTTGGATACATAGACTTACTTCGAGAACTACTGGCACCTCTACTACCAACAGTCTCACGTTCTTCAGTAACTGTCTCTTGCAAATCATCAAAAGTTACATCATCACCATGCATCTCCAAGTCATTCAAATTTCGTAACTCCAACCATTCATCATTTTCATCACGCTCCTCCAGGAAAATAGGATCATTAGCTTTATCATTATCGTTATATTGCTGGATTTCTATGAAACGACGCTGCAATTTCTTATTATATTGGATAAAGAGACTATCATTCAATTTCTGTTGTGTTATGCGATTTCGTTTTTTCGAGTGCAACTGAAATACATAAGATAAGTAAGTAATTCAACTAAAACACTTAATAGTAAGCACGGGATAATTTTCAAAATATAGGTACTGGAATTGCATGGTTCGTGTTCGTGTATATTAAGAATATTACTAATCAGTGTAAAAGATTAGAATACATACATTTTGAAATGTGCTCCAGTTTCGCTCACATGGGGAAGCAGAACAAGTAAGACTCAATACTCTGATTGCAAATTTTTGTAGGTTTGGCGCATCGATTCCTCCAAATGTAATCCACCATTCATCTGTTATAAATATAAACAAAGTAGTTATAAAAATCTATCTAACACAAATGTAATCAAACTTTAAATTTACAGAACAAACAAAGCTTACGAGGTTGATCCTTGTTTCTTCTTCTTTTGCAAGGAGGGGTTCCCAAGATCCCAACAGCATCAGTATACTTTCTCAATTCACCTGTAGCAGCATCAAGTTCATCTTCATTGGGTATAAGCCTTTGCATTGCTGTATGAAGTCCCCTTTTGATTTCTATGTACTTTGGATCACTATCCATTTCATAAGCTTCAATATTGTAGAATATGGAAGGATTCAAATAGTATGCCGCACAATGTAGAGCATGATTAAATTTATTCTTCCATCTTTTCTCAAAGCAAACCTTAATTACACCCCAAGTATGATCATCTTCACTGAATTTCTCCTCTAGTTGATCCCTTGCTATTCTCATTGCATCATAAAAAAAAGGCATTGTAGGTTTGCGCTCGATGTCCACTAACCTTACAACCTTAACTAAAGGCTTCAGCACACTACAAGCATAATCAACATCTTCCCAAAATGTACTACTTGTAACAATTTTAAGTGCATTAATTCCAAGAGTTTCTTTTGAAAATCTACTTTTTGCCCACCTATCATTCACAAACACCATTTGTAAAGGAGTTTTATACTTTTGAAGACTTTTTAGTGTGTAATATTGAGTTGCAAATCTAGTCTTTGTAGACCTATGTAAGTCTCCACGTGTCAACTCCCTCATCAAGCACAATACTTGAAAATGAGCATAAATGTATGTAACAAGTCTTTTACCTAGAATGACGGCTGTCTTGATTCGTATAAGCTTGTCACCAAGTTCTTCTAGCATCAACTGGACACAATGAGCACCACATGGAGTCCAAAATAGATTTGGGTATTCAAGCATCAAATCTTGCCCAGCCTTTTTAAAGTTTGAACCATTGTCAGTAATGAACTGAACTACATTTTCTTTCCCAACATCTTCAATTACCTCCTTTACAAGGTCACATATGAAATTAGCATCATTGGTTCTGTTTGACGCATCTACAGACTTCAAGAAAACTGACCCTTTCGGACAATTCACCAAAAAGTTGATAAGATGTCGTTTTTTCCCATCTGTCCAACCATCAGACATAATAGAACATCCATACCTCTTCCAATATACCCTAAATGTATCAACAAACTTCCTTGTTTCTGCCAACTGTTCCTTAAAAAGATTTGTGCGAATCTGATGGTAAGATGGCGCGGGCATAGCTAACATCAAAAAAATAAACACACAAAGTTGATACAATAAGAATTTAGCTCAACAAACACTATAAGACAGCAAAAAGGATCAATGGATGTTCTCAAAACTTAATAGAAGTTCTTACACTATAACCTAAAACCAAGCTCAAAGACCACAATATAGTTAAGAAGTACGGTTAGCTAAAATGCTATCTATCCAGAAATTACATACCTTTCCCATATTCACCAATTGCATAGATCATTTGTTGGAAACTTGGACAACGAACAGTATTAAAAGATATTGAGTTCTCAATCATCCAAGCTGAAATGCTTTTCCATGCATCTTTTTTTAACTTCTCTTTCGCCGAGCAGTTTCTGTCAAGAGTGGCTTGCTGAGTTTTCTGGTGGTCTGTCTGCATAAGTAAATCCATTGGACCCCTGGAATTACTTTGGCTCTGGAATTTTCTCTTTTTCTGACTCTGAACAACTACTTGACTACCACTACCACTGCCACTGCCCACAATAGAATCCTTTTCAACTTCTTGTACCTCATGGTCCTCATTATCAGTATCAGCATCAGACTTCTCATCAGATTGTGTGCGCCGATACATAGCATCAACATTAACCCTGTGAGCTTTCTTTAACTTCTTTATACTGTCATTTTGTCTAATTTCATTTATAGTTTCAACTGTTGCTTTCATACATGATGAAACATTCCCTTTGACTTGTGTGATATGCTGCTTAAGCCTAGTAATTCCACCACCACGCATTTCTTTGTTACAAAGCGCACAACTTAGTTTCTTTGGAAAGTTAGGATCTTTGCATGTAGCCCATTTCCATGCTGGATCTCTAGTCTGACTAGAAGATTCAGGAAGTATTGACCCACTTGTAGTATTTGTGTTGTTCGAATTGGATGCATTAGAAGAATCCATAATCACAACCTGAAATTAATGTCAAATTGATTATGAAAACAGTTATTCCATCAATGAAAGATTAGAAAAAACTCAAAGACAACAATAAGAAAATTGTATTACCTAATTGAACTTGGTTACAATTGGGAGCAAACTGAACTTGGTTATAATTGAACTTAAGAGCAACTGAACCTGGTTACAATTGGGAGCAAACTGAACTTGGTTATAAATTTATAATTGAACTTAAGAGCAACTGAACTGGGCTAAAATAAAACTGAACTTAAGAGGAACTGAACTTGGTTACAAACTTACAATTGGGAGCCTTCTTATTTTATACACCACTAGCTAATACAGCCAATTATTAGCACAAAATTATTACCACTGGCTAATAAAACTCTACTTATGAACATGGTCTATAAATTGATATCAGATAATGACACAAACATCACCTCAACAACATTCCTACTTGAGAGCAGCATAGAATGGATGCCTACCTCGGATTTGCATCCAGCTGAAAGAAGACTATTACTTGAGCCACCCAAAGCAAAATTGAACACTTCTTGAGCTTAACCATCATTTAATACTACCACCTGAGGAAATCAAACACCCAATTCTTCATTACTAAAGAGATCAATAATAGCTAAACCTTCAATTACTATAACCCTAACATGCATCAGACACTTTAATGACCTCACCATCAAATCAACAAGAACCCATGACAAATCAACAAGAACCCATGACAAATCAACAAGAACCCATGAAAAACATATTCAGTAATTAAACAAAGAAGACTTCAATTGAAATTACAAATCTAGAAAAGCATAGAAAAGTTCAGCAGAGAAAAGCATAGAAAAGTTCAGTATAGAAAAGCATAGAAAAGTTCTCAAAAACCACAAATCTAGCTTTGATTGACACCACAAACCCTTATTTTGCTTCGATTTACATACCTTGCTTCGATTTACATATCACAGTGAAGAAGAAAACGAACTGAAGAAGAAAACGAACTGAAGAAGAGAGGGTTCGAATTAGGTTAATTGATTTTTTTACCTAAATTTACTAAAATGCCCTTTAACTATTAATAAAATCGGCAGAATTTCGGTGAAATTTCGCCCGATACAACCGATATTTCCGGTCTATTTCCGTTTCTCCGAAATTCATTGTTTCGTTTTCTATTAGCCGAAACCGAAAAAATCAGCGGAATTTCGGCCGAGATGGTCGAAATTGACTACATAGATACAGACCATCTCATGAGTTGGAAATTAAAAAGAAAAAATTATGCTAAGGTACACAAACCAGATTTGACCAAACCAAAATAGGAATCGGCTGTAAACACAAATACGGCATCGTTGATGGGTATGCTAATATTGAAAAGACAACGTAGACTCACAAACATGGCTTCATACGTTACTAACATAGTACTACGGAATATATATAAATGTCCTCGAGTCTTGTGCAGTTGATTGATTATAGATATAACTTTTCTTTATCGTACCGGTTGCGATTTGAAATGCCATTTGAGAAGAAAACAAAAGTGCGGATCACCAGAGATAGCTTTCTTTTGCGATGTGATTTGATAATAACCCGAGAGAAAATAGTTCAGCGGATGAGCATCATGGTGATAACGTTTTGCAGTAGAATTGTAAAGAAGGAGACAAATAGATAAAAAAGAGCAGAAGATCTTATTGATTCATTAGCCACATTACATATCTATAATATCCTTATGTACATGTAAGGGAAACCCTAGGTATAGCTAGTTGGGTCGTAGGCCCTACAACAAAGTTCCCATAATGTTATTTGAAGTAAGTTTATTTTTACCGTGGTTTGTATTTTTCAATTTATATGAGACGGAGTATTTAATTTACTTTAAAATTGGTGCATGAACTTCTTCCTTGTTATGTATTCGTTTTTGGTGAGAAAATGATAATATTCAATAAAACAAGTATGTCACTAAGAAGGTACAAGGAAGGAAACAAAGAAAAAAAATAAAAATCACAAAAGAAAAGAAACAACAAAGCCCACGAAGGAGCAATTCAGAACCTTCGAAAAGAAAAAAACCAGAAAAAACTTCAATCAAGATCTACCTAAATTCTTATATTTTCAAGAAACACCAAAGGTACTAGAAGAAATAAAAAGCAACACACCTTCTAAAAATCTCTATTTTTATCCTGAACCACTAGCAACATTGATGCGTTCATCATTATCAGAATCAGGGTCGAAATCTCCAAAACTATCATCTCAATCAAAGGTGTTTTTTGTCTTTGAGCGAGGTTTTGCATTCCTCCTAATAAGATTTCTATACATAGATTTCATGGGATGGTCAGAGATACCCATTATCTTATTTAAAGCAATTTAAGAATCTATTCGAGCATAGATTTCGACCTCACTAACAGAGATAATAGCCTCAATATCTTGGTCTTGCTGCAACTGTCTAGAAATAGAGGAAATAGAGTTTGAAGGCAAACCCAAATATTTTCCCATAACTTTTTTTTCTTCTTTCCCAAACTGTAGTCCAACTCACGATTTGAGATGGAAGATGCACCTCCGAGTTCGCATTCCATTAGAATTAGAAGTCAAATTGTGAGTTGGAAATCCATTAACCATTGAATTGGATTGATTGCACTTAGACTCCATCAAAATTATTTATCCTACTTCCATACTCTCATTATTTGTTTGATAGTATGATTCTATGAATCATCAGTAGTCTCCCTATTTTCATCCTTTTTGTCTTTGTCAATGTCAACATGTTTTCGAGCTTCTTCTTCTCCCATACTCTTGGTTTATATTTATGGTTTTTGTTGATATATGAATGAAAAATTCTATATTTAGTATTTACAACAATAGGCCCGACTGGAATTTGGCCGAGAATCAATACAACTGACAGTTACTTGACATTTTCGGTCTTATATGGTCTAGGTCGTGGATCTTCGTCAAAACCTAATCTAACGGCCAAGGTTACAATCTTCTCTTCCATATGGACATTTGTGAAGGGGCGCCACTTCAAATAGGAATATACAAAAAGAAGTCCGGTTTGAAACCAAGAGTCGAAAACAACTTGCATAAAAAAACGCAAGTTATTCTGTTTTTTGAATAACCGGAAATTTTCACCATTGAATTCGTTTTCTAGAATAAGATGGTTTTGTTCTTCATCTTGCGTTTGTCGCTTTTGATGTATTCAACTGGAGTGTTAGTTTGGAGGAATTGTTGTATCATACAAAATTATCACCATTAACTGTTCAACAAAAGTATATAGGGTCGGGAAATTGCGTATCAAGGATATAATGATCATCACTTCAGTTAGTTGG
The DNA here is from genome assembly GCA_023531105.1 of Papaver atlanticum. Classification (NCBI taxonomy): domain Eukaryota; kingdom Viridiplantae; phylum Streptophyta; class Magnoliopsida; order Ranunculales; family Papaveraceae; genus Papaver; species Papaver atlanticum. The sequence continues at coordinate 7,054,593 of JAJJMB010008334.1, forward strand.
CTGATTTATTCTTTTGTATTCATCTAATTTATTGTTTGATTCATTAATTGTCATTTTATAGAAGAGCACATGGAAGAGAATACACTTACGCCCATAACTGGTTATTTAATTGCAACAATTGGTTTCATATATTTGAGCATATGTATGTATCTTCAATTGTTGATCTTTTCTTAGGTTGTGTCATACTTTCTTAATGAATACACGATCCTTGTGTTCGAATTTCTACTAATCTAAGTTAACTTGAAGAAATTAATTTGGACAATATGATGTGTGCAAAATTTCCACTAAGATTTATTATATAGTTATATATATATATATATACAGATAAAAATTGGATAAAAAATTGGATACAAATATATATATATAATTAGTTGAAAACTTGTTTTAGACAATTAATAAGTTCGTGAGTTGATTTCATCCACCATTTGCATAGCTCAGACTTATATTTTATCATTTTATATATTTGATCTTTCTGTATCAATAATACGTAAGAGGATAAGATGGAAACAAAAATCTTCATAATGTTTTGCCAAAAAAAATAAAAAAAATAATTGTAACATACATATATCTCAGCAACTAGTTTTGCTGTCAAGTTTGTGAGCGATGTCATCCACCATTTGCTTAACGCAGACACATAGGGTTTCTACTCTATTATTTTATATATTTGAATTTTTCTGTGTCAATAATATATAAGAGGATAAGATAAAAAATAATTTCTTCACAATTTTTTACCAAAATAAAAGAAACAATTATAACATACATGTATCTTATCAACTAGTTTTGTTGTCAATTATCACAGTGAACGATTTATAGTTTGCTTTGTCATATATAAGTTTGAGATATACAGTGACTTAATTAGATCCAACAATTATTTTTTCCTTTTTTTTTGCGTATAATATTTCTCTTATGATATAAAATTTTCTTTTTACATATAAATATTTGCTAGTAGTATATCCGTTAGTGTATAAGCATTACAAAAGATGTTGAAACAATCATAAAAATATTATGAACGTATTACTTAAATACACAAATTATGTGCATTAATACTAACTTAATCACAAAAATGCACCTTTTGTGTTAAAAATGCAATTTCTTATAATATGATGAATTTTTATTTCTGTATATAAATATTCGCCGATGAATTTCTTTTTTACATATAATTATTCTTATGCGATATAATATACTTTGTTTTTCATGTTAAATACTTTTTGGACATTATTTTTATTTATTTTTAAATGAGATAATTTTGGTAGAAAGAAAAATAATTTTGTAATTCATATTCAAATTAGAACCAAATGGTGCAAATGATCACTCATTGATAGTCTGAATAACAAAAACCCAGGGTGATATTTTGGAGCATTTAATGGCATGATAAAAAACCCTTCAAAATATGGATTTAAAGTTAACGATCATTGATGTTGTAGACTTGGATTGAATCAAGTACAGATCACATGCCTTCCCAATGCAACTCCATGCGCAAATAGGAAAGAATACGTCTTTTGGGACGCCTTTTATCCAACAGAAGTTGTGAATTCAATACTTGCTCACCGGGCTTATTTAGACCCTCCTTCTGAATGCCATCCCGTGAACATGGAAAAAATGGTTCAGATTTAATTCTAAGAAGATATGAAATGTATCATGAAACAACAGGATCTAGCTATTTGTAAGGGCTTATGTCCCTCCTACTTTTGGTTAATGAAATTGCTTGCTAACTGATCGGAAAAGAACCGTGCGCTGGTTCCGCCACCAATATTTTTGTTAGTTAATTACTCATTGAAATATCGTACATGAACCTGAATCAACATCATTCCACGCTAATAACATCGAGTTCCATAGAGCATCCATTTAGGGACATATTTAGACCAGCTAGGACATATCAATAATGATTAAGCTTTTAATTTTTCCTCATTCAGAAAACAACACAATAACCAAGCAGAAATAAGATACACCATCTAGCCTAGTTTTTACTAAAGCAACTTAAGATATTCCTTACTTGGTTTTTTATCGAGAATCTTGAGCAACCTATGTTCCACAGTTGGATGAGACAAATCAACATGTCCTCAGTGTTTTGCTAGGAATTTTGTTTTTATTGTTTGTACAAATACATGGTGTTATTGTGTTAGTGTCACCCTATACATTTTTCAGACTGATAACCAAAATAAATATTTCAGGTAAAAATAATAATCAGTGAGACTGTATTAGCTGTTGAAACAGTTACCTTTGTCCTCAGCACAGTATTTGAACCACTTACTGAAACCATGTTTTATTGATCATATAGTAGTAGTGTGTGGCAAGGATCAACTGACCCTGCTAGTCTATGACTACATAAAATCCTTGTGTGGTTTGAAGAAGTGTGGAGTGGTGACCAATAAGGAGTAACTGACATGATTCCACTGGCATCTCCTAGTTTCGTATAAGAGTTAATATTTTCTTCGAGAAAAGGGAGTGAAGTTATTAGGAGTCATATGGTTAAAAATAATCTGTGGCCAGAAGATTTTGAACTCTGAGCTAAACTGACCATGTTTGTTGGCTCATATCGGTATATTTGTCTTTCTATGAATGCTTTTTACTTTGAGGGTAAGAGATTCATGTGTAGGAATACCGCGAACAGGGGCGAATTCAAAGGGGGGCATATGAGGTCGCAGACCTCAATAGAATTTTGAGATCAATAATACTTGTATGTATTCTTTACAATTTGTAGTTTTTAACAAATCTTGTTGGGCCTTATAAAAATCTTTAGAATAAAAAAATATTCATAAATGTTTTATAGTTATAAAACTAATTTTATTTTACTATTGAAATCAAAATAAAATTATGGATCTTTAGTATATTTTAATTCCTATTTTTCTGAAAAAATGAAGTAAGTTTATTTTTTACCGTGGTTTGTATTTTTCAATTTCTATGAGACAGAGTATTTAATTTACTTTAAAATTGGTTCATGAACTTCTTCCTTGTTATGTATTCATTTTTGGTGAGAAAATGACAATATTCAATAAAACACCAAAAAGGTACAAGGAAGGAAACAAAAAAAAAATCATAAAAGAAAAGAAACAACCAAGCCCACGAAGGAGCAATTCAGAACCTCAAAAAAGAAAGAAAAAACTTCAATCAAGATCCAACTAAATTCTTATATTTTCAAGAAGCCCTAAAGGTACTAGAAGAAATAAAAAGCAACCCACCTTCTAAAAATCTCCATTTTTATCCTGAACAATTGACAACATTAATTTGTTCATCATTGCCAGAATTAGGGTCAAAATCTCTAAAACTATCATCATGCTCAATCAAAGTTTTTTTTTTTTTTTTTTTTTTTTTTGAGAGAGGTTTTGTATTCCTCCTAATAAGATCTCTATACATAGATTTCATGGGATGGTCAGAGATACCATTATCTTACTATAAGCAATTTGATAATCTATTCAAGTATAGATTTCAACCTCACTAACAGTGATAGTTGCCTCAGTCTATTGTTCTTACTGCAACTGTATAGAAATAGAGGAAATAGAATTTGAAGGTAAACCCCAATATTTTCCCTTTTTTTTATTTCCCAAACTGTAGTCCATCTCACGATTTGAGCTGGAAGATCCACTTTCGAGTTCACATTCCCATTAGAATTAGAAGTCAAATTTGGAGTTGAAAATCCATCAACCACTGAATTGCATTGATTGCACTTAGACTCTATCAAAATCATTTATCCTACTTTCATACTTCCATTATTTTTTTGGTAATATGGTTCTCTTCGAATCATCAGTAGTCTCCTTTATACTTTCATCCTTTTTGTCTTTGTCAATGCCAACATATTTTCCATCTCCTTCTTCTCCCATACTCTCGGTTTATATTTACAATTTTTGTTGGTATATGAATGAAAAATTCTAGATTTAGTGTTTGCTTCAATAAGCCGGAATTTGGTCGAGAATCAGTACAACTGACAGTTACTTGAAAATTTCGGTCTTATGGTCTAGGTCGTGACTCTTCGTCAAACCACAATCTAACGATTAAGGTTATAATCTTCTTTTCCATGTGGCCATTTGCGAAGGGTTGGTACTTCAAATAAGCACATACAAAAATAAGTGTGGTTCGAAACCAATAGTCCAAAACAACTTGCATAAAAAACCGCAAGTCATTCTGTTTTTCGAATAACCGAAAAATTTCACCATTGAATTCGTTTTGTAGAACAAGAGGGTTTTGTTCTTCATCTTGCGTTCGCCGCTTTTGTAGTATTCAACTGCAGTGTTACTATTCGTTTATATCAATGATATAATGATCACCACATCAGTTAGTTGCTTGATTTATTCTTTTGTATTCATCTAACTTATTGTTTGATTCATTAATTATCGTTTTATAGAAGAGCACATTTAAGAGAATATATTTCCGCGCATAACTGGTTATTTAATTGCATCAATTGGTTTCATATATTTGAGCATATTTATGTATCTTCAATTGCTGATCTTTTCTTAGGTTGTGTCATACTCTCTTAATGAATACACGAGCCTTGTGTTCGAATTTCTACTAATCTAAGTTAACTTGAAGAAATTAATTTGGACAATATGGTGTGTGCAAAATTTCCACTAAGATTTATTATATAATTTTATATATATACTTGTATCCGATTTTAGTATCACAGGGTACTTGTATGAATAACTAGTTGAAATCTTGTTTTAGGCAATTAATAAGTTTGTGATTTGATTTCATCCACTATTTGCTTAGCTCAGACACATATGATTCATATTTTATCATTTTATATATTATATTTTTCTTTGTCAATAATAGGTAAGATGATAAGATGATTTTTTTTATAACATATATACATCTCAGCAACTAGTTTTGTTGACAAGTTTATGAGCGGATTTCATCCACCATTTGCTTAACTCAGAAACATCGGATTTCTATGTTATTATTTTATATATTTGAATTTTTATGTATCGATAATATGTAAGAGGATATTTCTTCACAATATTTTGCCACAATAAAAGAAGCAATTATAACATACATGTATCTCAACAACTAGTTTTGCTGTCAATTATCATAGTGGACGATTTATAATTTGCTTTGTCATATATAAGTTTGAGATATACAATGACTTAATTAGATCCAACAATTTTTTTTTTCCTTTTTTGCATATAATATTTCGCTTATGATATAAAATTTCCTATTAACATATAAATATTTGCTAGTAGTATATCCGTTAGTGTATAGACATTACAAAAGAAGTTGAAACAATAATAAAAATATCATGAACGTATTACTTAATACACATATTATGTTCATTAGTACTAACTTAATCACAAGATTGTGTCTTTTGTGTTAAAAATTCAATTTCTTATAGTATGATGAATTTTTATTCTGCATATAAATATTCGCCAATGAATTTCTTTTTTACATATAGTTATTCTTATGTGATATAATATACTTTGTTTTTCATGTTAAATACTTGTTGGACATGATTTTTTTTTTTAAATGAGAACATTTGGGTAGACATAAAAATAATTTTGTAATTCATATTCTAATGAGTTTGAACATCAGAGACGTTTTTCTACTCCCATACTTTCCCATTATTTGTTATGTGCATTCTTAATTATGATCTTCAAGAACAAAACATGCCCCCTTCAAAGTACATTTTTGGTTTCGCCACTGATCGAGAACGTAGTAACACACACCAAGATGTGCTTGTACTCTACAAAAGCCAGAAATCGGTACAAGGATGACATACAAGAGTTGGCGGTCTATGTTAAATGGATTCCTCTTAAGCAGAATTATTGTAAACTTAAGACTGAGATATTCAGTGGAATGGATATTGCAGGAATGAGAGGTGTTATTAGGAACATTACTTTGAGGAAGAGGAAAGGTGTTACAGTTGCAGTTGTATCGGAACTAAAAAAAAGAAAAAGATATGCACTAATCTAATTATCAACAAATGTTGTAGAACAATATGTACCATGCATCTCATTAACCATTAATGATGCAAAACTCTATGTATCAGTTTTACCTTGAATCCCAGAATATAGATTCACAAACTAAACAAACAAAAAATTAAAAACCATAGGGTGGCATCATTTATACATCAAACCCAATCCTTTACTAATCTTCGTCTAGACCATAACCATAATCGTCTAGTTCACTAATCAGATATGTACATTGAATCCCATATGTTCACAAACTAAGCAAACAAAAAAGTAAACATCAATGGGTGGCATCAGTTATTCAAAAAACCTAATCCTTCATGATCTAGTTCTTCTTCTTGTAAACTTCACTCGGACCAATACCATAATCATCTAGTTCACCTCTGGAAAATGTGGAGGGACTTCAAATGAACTTAGACTGTAGCCTTCTTCATCGTTTCTTTAAAACCGAGCACAGTGCGATACTATATATGTTTCGTGGGGTATAAAAAATGTCTATGGGCCCATTGTTTTTCTTGCCAAATGGACGACTCTGATGTAATGTCAAATGGACAACTCTTATGTAATGTCAAACAACGCAATACTCTTTAAATTCCCCCGCCAAGTTATTCTAGTTGATTTGCTCTACTCAAACTGTTTATTTTTGCAACATTTTTTCTTATTAATCTAGAGATTTTAATGAAAACTTATTCCTAAAGGGACGCCATTGTCCATGTTCTATTTATTTAGTTCCCGTGTTCTTCCATCTTTCTTACCATACGATATTATCATCATCTAATTGAATTCATGTCAATTGCGGGTAGACACAATTCTTTAACACCCATAGAATCGCATAAACCCAGTAATAATGATATAGAGAAAGCCGATATGTACTTGGTAAAAACTCATAGAATTTCGCTCAAGGCACTTTTTTTTTTTGATAGGAAAGAAGATACATAATTAAGAACTTAACTAGATACATATATGAGGAGTATTTCATGAGATCTCCAAACTCGTGAGCGGAGACTCGATCTGTTGAACTCCTACTTGAGAGTCAGGCTCCTGGCCAACTGGACTAACCCCTGTGGTTAAAATCTTAGCAAAAACAACAGCAGGTCAGTGTCTGAGAATTCTATGATATCCTTGGTATTTTTGGGATTTAACTTGATTTCATTCAATACTTCAAAACTCATTGATTATAAATATCAATATATTAATTTCTTAAATGAGTGCAATGCCTAGATCAAACGATGTATCAAATCGAATTTCTCAATTTCCCTTAAATTTCCTGAATTCTTTCGATATCGACAAAACTCGAAACCTCATCGGTTCATAATTTAGATTGTCACCGTCATCCACCAACCCTAAGATTTTGAATTAAATGAAGCTTGTATTGATCGTCTATTTAGATAATATGCTTTTTTTTCTACGCGTTATCCTTAATCGTATAGGTTGTCAGAATTTGGGATTTTTTTTTTGTTTGATCACAACATATTAAACAATCCCTTTGTTAATATATACCTTTGCAATGCTTCAATCCTTTTTTCATAGTCAAAATTTTAGAACTTGATTGATCTAGATGTTCAACCAAAGATTATGGTGCAAAAAGATAACGAATTTCTTTGAAAGATTTGGTATTAGTTTGAGAATTTATGTCCACCCTAGTTGTCCATGAATCAACATCATATGACTAGAAGTCAATTTTCCTTCAAAATATTTAGCTTTCCCTATAATAATAATCAAACTTAAGCTTCTTTTATGATTTCTTTGTGACCAGCAGGCCTGGTCAAGGTAGCCCCAATCAGAAAAATAAATTTTGACCCTCAAATATTAAAAAAAAAAAAAGTCTTTAACATTGTTAGATCAGAAAAGAAAAATCACCATTACCGAATAGTAGAAAATTAGTGGTCGGAAAAAAATTCTCCATTTACCACCCTAAAAATGTTTTTTTTTGTAGATAAATTATGCCAAACATAGCCAATCTATATGTAGCACTTATAAATTCTATTCTTTTATTTATGTCTCATATAAGTTTGGGGAAAGATCCAATGGCATGATTAGAATGATATTATCTTGAAATCGTGGCGTCCTTTTTTTTTATATATATATATAAAACCCAAACGACAATGAAGTTGAAGATAATTTTTGGTGGCATGTTCCTCTTATAGAGTTTTACATTCGTACTGTAAATGAGCATATTCCGAGATACTAAACCTCACCATCCACAAATTTTAATTTTTTTCAAAAGTGGTAGATGGTGGTCTTATACGTCTCGATATGCGCTAATTTTTGGTAAGGATGTAAAGCTTTATAAGTGGGGCATACAAGATAATGTCATTCTAACCATGTTATTGGATCTCCCTATGAGTATTATACAAAGTTGTTGTTGTTATTTTTGTGGCCAGTCTAACCATTTTATTGGATCATTTCCCTATCAAATTGAATGAAAAATAAATAGGAAATTCATGCAATCAAATCGAAACTCTGCAGAAGCAGTGAAAAAGTGAATAAATAATAAAATTAGAAAAAATAAAATAATTAAAAATAATTACCCATTAATCATGCATAAATAGCTTCCTCCAATGCCTTGGTTACGTGAGAATCAGCTCATCATGGCAAAGAACATCTCAAAATGTTGATTCATGACTCAAAAATTGTTTACAAAGATGAAACGGAGAGAAAATAGTTAAAGCCGTAAAATTGAAACGTTTATAGGCGTTGTAAACTCCATGTTACAACTCAAACGTCGCAAATTGAAAATAAATATTTGAAATGGACTGTTACAAAGGAACGATTATCTTAAATAATCTAATCATCGTGTTTTTCGTCAGCAGAAATATTTTCTCTACAACTTTGATTTTCTCTTTTTTTTTGTTCGCTAAACTTCCCCAAACTCTTTTTATCCCCTTCTAAGACTCCCAAACATCCTATTTATACATCACATACCCCAATAATGTCTTCAATTAATCCAAGAATAATTCTCTTAACTTTCTGCTATTTATGGGAATAATTCATTTTTCTTTCTCTGCACGCGTTATTCTGCAGCTCAACCACTTCAACCACGTTCTAGACAGAGTCAAACTCTCAAGCCACATGTAATCCTTCCAAATATAACATGAAAAATCCCAAGAAACCTTCTCCACTCTGTTTTACTTCAAACCCACGTGACCTTCTTTTTTTCTCGAAACTAAATGAAATACCAGCCATGTTTCGTCTTAACATGACAATACATGTCAAAACACAACCAAATATCCGAGAAAAACTCGTCACAAATCACTCAGAAACTTATGCAGGTGACTGAAATTTGAACCTGAGTTTTCCCACCAAAAATTCTGTAGACGAAACTGAAGTGCCCCTATCCATAGTAGGGGTACCTTTAGCAGTCACCTTCGGGTTCCTTTAGTAATTTCTGAGGTAATTTTTCCACAAAAGTTTTTTCCTAAAAATACCTACAAACACATAAAATGCCATAATAAGTACAAAATAGAGAAATGAGACAAATCAGACACAAAAATGTGTCTATCACGTTGCAGCACATATTTCAGTTGTGTCACATTCATCAATATTCTTGACATAGGTTACCCCTTCTACAGTAACCATTGGACGAGTATAGCCTTTGACAAACTTTACCCATGTTACCATGTATTGAAATCTCGACCTTTAAGAAGGAACGCATAGTTGTTTCCAACATAAGTAATTTGTATCATAGAAGGCTGGTGGTACGTTAACAGGGGTACAACTCTTGTCCATAGATTCCATATCTATATAAACACAGACTTATTAGATCTTTACAGTGCTTGCCTGCTCTGATACCAAATGAAAAGGAGGGTACCAAATACACCACCAACTTTTTCTTTCCTTAACCTGTATGGACAATTACTTGTAAAATCAATAAGTATAGATCAACAGAAAACATCCTTGACCCCAATTGTAAAACAAGTTTTTTGGACGATTGCAAAAATCAATATCCAAGCTATTGTGTATCTGAACTATACACGAACCGAATTCTAACAATAGAAAATCTTGTAACTATATTTTAAGAAACGAAGAAAAAGTCTTGTAGGTTCTTTACAGTTTGAGCTTAATAAATGTCTAGGCTGTTTAAAAATACTACTTGTGATATTTTTATTATAGAGTTTAATTGTTGATCAATTAGGTGTATCTTCTTGGGTTGCAACTCAAGGAGCCATGGTTACAAGTGTTATGAACCAACTCAAAGACGTATATTTATTGCTTGGCATGTTATGTTTGATGAATCTCTCTTTCTATTTGCAGGTACAATGTTTTCTCCACCCACACTACTACCGGTGACCCTTATATACAACTCTCATCAGTGGTTGTACTTGATGCATGTCCACAACCAATTGTTGTAGAACCTGCAGTTGTAAACACCACCGTCCTCAACTTTATAGCCTGCAGAAACTTCAACTTCAGGATTGGTCATACATTACCAGTATCGACACCAACTATTGCTGTTGCTCCTTAACTTGAAGATGTTACTACAGAAGTTATTGCCTCCGTTGCAGCTCTTATACCCACTACTACTATCATTACACAAGGGATGCACACTCATTCCAAGTTAGGGATCTACAAGAACAAAGTGTTTGCTGCGAGTCGTTATCCATTAGTTCTTTCTGCTGAAGTTCAACACAATGAAGTTTTTCCGACATGTGCTTCTCAGGCGTTTAAATATTTAGAGTGGATAACTGCAATGATTAACGAACTTAATGCTTTACTTCAACAGGGAAATTGGATTTCGGTTCCTCGCATTCCATCGATGAATGTACTTGGAAATAAATATATTTTCACATTAAAGCGCAATATTGATAGCATAATAGCTCGTCACAAAGCTAGGCTAGTTACAAAGGGGTTTAACCAGCAATATGGTGTTGATTACACAACCACATTTAACCCAGTGGTAAAATTTGCAACTTTAAAAACAATTATAACATTGGTTGTATCTAACAAATGGGTTATTCGACAACATGATATCAAAAATGCATTTCTTAATGGAGTTCTTAATGATGAAGTTTACATGAGCCATCCACCGGGATTTGTTGATTCCTCTCATCCGACACATGTGTGTAAACTAAAAAAATTCATCTATGAACAATCTCCGCGAGCATGGTACACTCGGCTAAATCAGTTTTTGCTCACCAAAAGTCAAAACATTCTCCTTATCTCTTTGCATGTAATAGTCATGTCTCACACTATACTAATATTTCAAAGATTCTTCTAAGCTAGCCTTGAGATCTACTCTATCAGTATCATGCATGTTACAGGAGACATCATCAATCTATTTCTGAATATCATTTATATGAGTTTGAAAGTTTCCAAAGGAACTCAAGTTCCACTGCTTAAGATCCATTTTAACATTACACAATCATCTCGTGTGTTTATAAGCCTTTAATGCATTCTCTCTAGTTTTTCTGTTATCAGCAATTATACCTTTATCACTGAACCAACATCTATTAAACCTTAAAGGCCTTCTAGTTATATTATTATCCCAAGAAGTAACTAATAATATCGGAGCACGGTCACTAGCTACACTAGTCAAATGATAAACAATGGCATTATGGGAAAAAATCAAGACAATCAGAATTAACTAGAGCCCTATCAAGTCTTTCTATATTGAGAGACTCCCCACTCCCGTGATTGATTAAAATAAATGGATTTCTTATTAAGTTCATATTAGTGAGTCCTAGATTGTCTAAGTGATTTTTCACCTCATCAAGCTGATTTTGAGGAATTAAGTTGCCACCAACTTTTTTCTCGTCTTATTATGAAGTTCAAATCTCCTAGAATCATCCATGGACATGTATATCTAATTGCTAAGTTCTCAAGTCCTACATCATCTAGGGAACCATACATACAATTGAGCAAGGCGTGACTACTTATATAATCCATATTTACTAAGACACGTATGAAATTAAAATTCATGTCAACAAGATCAATATGAACTATATCTTTCCAAAGCATAAAAAGACTCCTAGATGCACCTATTGAATTGACATATAAATAGTTCATGTAATTATAAAATGAATTATCTCTCCATTTTCACATTCATGGTTTTAGTCTTAAATAAAAAGATAATATCAGGATTACTAGCTCTAATAATTTCTCCTAGATGTTGTTTAGTGTATTTGTTACCAAACCCCAGGACATTCCAGGAAAGGATTTTCATGATTTGGATATTTAGGTTACAGTTAAACCCAATTCTTTGAGCTATGCAGCCCAAATGTAGCCAGATATTACAAGCAACCCAGTAATTCCAAAAACAACCGATGAATTTAAAGTAACCAAATGAACACTCAAAACAGAAACAGATTTTAAAGAAATTGCGAGTTTTTATTTTTATTTTTGCAAACCTGATTTGCTACACTCCTTCGCGTTTCAGTAGGGGTTGAGTGGTAGGTACATTCACTTCCTCCTCCATTTTCCGTATTTGCCATGTTCGAATCTTCCCCATCGTAAGTTGTAGTGGAATTGTTCATATGAAAAACTCTACCAATATGGTGAAATTGATTGACATCATTCTACACTAGATTGTTATCCAAATAAACATAGTTATTCTCTATAGAATTATCTGTGGTTCTTTTATTCTTCCTCGGGTCAAGCCTATCTTCACTTTCATGACCGTATCCACTTGAAAATCCATTCAACCTATCCACTCCTCTCATTTCTTCTTGGTTCCGCAGCATCCCTTCCACCATATGAGCATGTTTTGCATAATACTCCTCAAATTCTTTCTATGTCATGCCGTAAATAAAAACATGTTTAATCACATAGCAATGATGGCAGATTTTTTTTGGCTATTTCTCATAGTGGTGTTTGACCCAAACTTTTTATTTTGAAGCATTTGGAATCCATACTCCTCTCTTTAACGTTTTACTCGGATCAACCAAAACCTTCATCGTAACCACCCTTCATATGATTGTAACACTCTTATTTTCATCAACCTCCACCTTCTGACCAATTTATTAAATAAACTTATCAATAATACCATCATCAATGTCTTCCAGTGAGAGATTACGAAATATCACTTATAAAACTTGGTGAGTGAACTTGTCATCTTCCAGAGGTATCGAGTTACGATCCATGGTATTGATTTCCACTTTTTTATATCTCCTTCATATTGTACTGACCTCCTTTTGGACATCTTCATAACCAACATCATCTTTGTGTATTATCTTGCCAATAAGACAATTGCTCCATTTGTTAGATGCTTTATCAATCTCTTCAGCTGAAATCAAACTACCTCTCACATTCTTGAGTTGATCCAGGTTGAGATTAGTTTTCGTCATCCTTCTGGCTAGAGCTGCGAGTTGTAAGTTATTGGTTTGCACCATCTTCTTATGATAATTGTTTTTTTTTTGGGGTTGGCTGTGAGATAAATACTTCTTCCTTTTAAACCATACGAGCGAGAACACATGTACGACGCACATGCTTGAATATGACTCATTCAGCAATATTAAATTTGAAAGCAATGAAATTTTTTGCGTAAAATAAAAATTTATTATTCTTATTTGTACTCGTTATATAGATAATTCAAAGAGCTTTTCAAATATATAAATTTTATAAAAATCAGGTCTATATTTTGAAAGATGTTAAGTTTTTTAAAGAATTGATCTATTTTTAAAACAATGGCATTTTTGAAAATGTACGTTTCTAATGGCTTTTTTAATCCAGTTTTATTTAATATACGTTTCTACCCTTTATTTTAATTGAAATTACATGATATAATAGAACTTGGTAACTTAAATAAAGAAACTTAGTAATTTAGGGGGTCTCCTACCAAAAATAGCTATTTTTTTTATATTAGTATATATATATATATATATGATAAGATATAATTAGATTTAGGGTTAGGGTTTCTCTTGTAACAAACCGAATTTCCAAAATTAATCCAGTCGCCTATTCATCTCCAACAATATCTTCAAAAAAGTTTGGAGAAAATATTGACTCTAATAAGGTATTTCAAAAATTCAAAATTTGAAATCCATCAATTACGCTTTTTTCTTCGGTGAATTACCAACATTGCCCATTATCATTTTGAAACTACAACTTTGATTCTGATCCAAGCTTCTTGATCTATGTTTTTGGAATAAATTGAGATGAAAACTGATAGCAAATCCCACTAATTTGTGTATCATACATAAGGACATTAATAGAACAAAAAACACCACTGTTAATTGCAACTACTTTTTGAAGGCATAAACTTATCCATGACAGATGAGAAAGTCAACACCGAACAGAAGGAGATTGAAGATCTCCACACCACCGTTCCCAAATAAATCACCATCGAAACACCACCCTATTTTGGGGTAAAAACTGATTTTGCTGTTTTTGGTAAATTTGGCTGTGTTGATGAGAAACGAATTCAAACCCTAAACAAATGCACTGCACGGGAGTACTTTTAGATTCGAGAGATCAATCTGTAAGACTCTAGCCTATACCAAGAAATGGCCGTTCCAGATTCAATTCGGTCAAAAAGTGAAGGAGAAGGGTTGATCTTAGGGAGGGAAGCGAAGAAGGTGTTTGAGATCAGAATGTTGAATTATGAAGGTGTGGCTGTTTTATGACTTGTATCAGAATGTAGAACTGGCTTGCAGAATGTAAGCTATCAGTTCACGGTGTTTTTTGGATACTTGTGTTGATAACACTTGTGTGTTGTCGAAATAGGTTGAAATCCTATTTATACAAGTCATGTTCGAACACCCCTTGATCTCTTAGGAAGTGGAGGTGATTAAGCAGTGGAGAAGTGGGGTTGTGTAAAAAGTGGTGATCACAACGTTTCCATTACGAGGGAAAACTGGTCACACTTTCACCCACTACTCTCATTGTTGTTAACCATCCGTTTTTTCCTAACACGTTCTCGTAATGGGCGCGTTGCACGCCGCACACTGTAAACCGCCAGACCAATACCCCAGTGAGCATCCCCCAGTTTGTGACATGTTTGATGTCTCGAGTAAGTGGGTCAAGTCGTGAGACTCGCCGCTAAAAGAAGCACATAGTTCTTTTAGGTCAAATAATAAACTATTTGTGAAATCAATATTTATGAAGCATCGTTTATAATTGATGCGTATAAAGCATTGGTTTTTTAAAGATCGTCTGAGTTAGTCGCAATTCTTAATGTCTTAAAAGGAGCATGACCAGCCATTTTCAGGGAGTTGGTAGGAGCCACGCGCGCATCCCAGGGGTTGGCCGATCGGTCCCTATGAGAGAGTGGAAGCTGGTGGCCATTCTAACATCCCATCGGTCGATCAGAATTAGCTCTGAGCCGGTTAAATTGGCTATCCAAGTTGAGCCGGTTAGAATTTGCGGAAGTTGATGGATGTCGTTGGATTATGCAAACAGTGCGACTAGCCTCTTTTGGGTGATCGTTTGGAGGCCACATGAGCAAGCCGTGGCTTGGCCGATCGCTCCTCATGGAAGAGGGGTGTCCGGTGATCACAGTGCCACGCTGTTGTCCATCTAGAATCCGATCTAAATTGTTCGACCAAGCTAGCAAAGATGGACGGACACGATTAATTTGCGGCAGTTGTATAACCTGCTGACTTAATTTAGGGTTTAAAGAGCGCGCGATCACCCTACTTTGGGAAAACGGTTTGACGCGCTCTTGGATTGTTATGTGTAGTTCGATCAACCAGGTATGGAGCTGGGTCGCCGGTGAACGCGTTAGCAACTCCTTGATCATTCGAAGGAATATCTAAGCCTTCCAACTAGGCTAGCTAAGTTGGGCGGTCCTGAAGTTTTTGAGACCTTTTTTGCCGGTCTTAGCTCGTTTGAGCTCATCTTTCAACAGCGCGATCACCCATGTTAGGGTTAGAGTTCAAAGGCTTTTCGGGTATACTAGATGGAATCCGATCGGTCGGGATGTTAGTGGGCCCACCGGTGGTCATCATGATGATCCCCTAGTTCCGCTAGGAGTGGGCTAGGCCTGTTGAATTGTGTGGTCAAATCGTGTGGCCGTGCTCGTTTTTAAGACTGATATGGACAGTCTAGATTTTCCTTAAGGAATTTAAACGCGTTCGATCGCACTAACTTTTAATTAAAAAGTGTGTAAACACGCTGATCTCTTTATCAGAGAGTGGTGTAGCCTACGCGAGTGTTTTCATGCAGATTTCAATATTGACACTTCGGGAGATTAGTGCTACTCTGCTGCGAGTGAACATTAATCGTCATGTCATTCCAACATTGAAAGTTCAGCTGGGGAACATAGCATAGGAAAATACCAGGCGGGCGATGCATCAGTGAATAATGCCGGTAGAGAATAAAATTCATAGAAAATTTGGGATTATTGTTATATGCACCATTCTGAATGAATTTTCTATATATTCAAATATATCCCAATATATTGAATTGCTCAATATGTCTTTGAGAGGTTTATGCACTCATCACTTTCAGATGGCTTTCATTCCTTTGCAGGATGACAACACATTAAATACAGGGTTTTACAATTTTGGCCCTGAACCGAAAACCACCATCAACATTAAGTCCCCTGCTTAGCACGTAACAGTGACATTGTTGCGGGGTAAGCAATGGATGGTGACATACGAGACGGGATAGAGACGAGTGGAATAAGCTTACCGGGAAAAGTCGAGCGTCGGCAGTATGCGGGGTCGCATCGGCGCGGCCGTGGGGCGTCAGTGCAGTGGGCCCAGCAGCCTTCCTTCGTGTTTTAATCAAAAGAGGAAACCTTCTCCCATTAGAACTCCGCCAAATGAATTTGCATAAAAGGGGGGTCGACCTCCTTCTTTTTTTTGTGCGTGTTCGTTCGTTTGCTCCAATTTTCGTCCCTGGCAGCTAACATTTTCTTGTCATCGCCGATAGTCGTTCCACCATCCAGCATCCATTAACAACAAGGCAGCCGGCAGCAAGGTAGGTGTTTCTCCTTTTTTTTTATATACGTGGATGTGAACCCTAGCCTTAGGTGTAGCTTTTATGAACTTGGAAACTTATCCCATATGAATGACATCTCTTCGTTAGCAACATTCTAATGAGCAAAAGTAGCATCAATAACTGAGTAATTAACATTACTGGAATTACTGGCAAGACGAGCAAAGAATCATAGATGAATGCCGCTATTATGCTCTATTTTTTTTGTAGAAACCTAGTTTTAGGTTTTGACCGTGGGTGTAGTACCCACTAAAAAAAAATTTTGTTCGAGGGGCATAAGTCCCCACTCGACCTAGCTGTGGGCGTAACCAGGATGTGGGTATAGGAAGTTGTATGCATGATTTTTTTATTTATTTTTTATTTTATTTTTGTGTGGCTCTTCAATCATTCCAGTTAGTTGGTTTGTCCACATAATTCTCCATCTGAGCTTCGACTTATTAGTGATTACGTCAGATTTTGATAGGAAGTTGTATGCATGATTCTCATGAAGTAATGACTCTTTTCCGTTTTGCTTTATTGCAGCTACTTGAAAGTGAACGTAAGGAATTCTCGTTAAGATGTCACCTGGAAATAATTTTTCCGCTAAGTGGGGAAGTGTTAACAACTCCAAAGATATGCCAAACATTGATGACGAGCTCTTTGTCGTGTCTTATCCGAACATTAGAACTCATCCTGGTCATGAGATAACCATCCTTACAGGTTCATAG
This sequence comes from Papaver atlanticum, assembly GCA_023531105.1. Classification (NCBI taxonomy): domain Eukaryota; kingdom Viridiplantae; phylum Streptophyta; class Magnoliopsida; order Ranunculales; family Papaveraceae; genus Papaver; species Papaver atlanticum. Next base: position 7,072,072 of record JAJJMB010008334.1, read on the forward strand.
AATGGAGCGGATGCTTCGTCAGTTTCTCCAATGGGTGTGATGAGGTTCTGTCTCTAGAAGAAAGAGTATCCAGCTTCTCCTATTGATTTCAAAATTTGTTATAATCCGCTGCGCTCTTATGAATGATGGATGAGGCATATGTTGGGCAGTGAGCGTATCAGAAATAACCTGACTAAAGCACAAGTCGTTGAAGCTGTCATGGCGTTCGCAACACTTTGCATTAGGAAAGATGCTGCGGGTTTGATCACTTTCATGTCTCGATGGTGTCCTTCCATGCACACAGCTATATGTAGATGGGGAGAAATGACCATCACTTTAGAATGTGTAGCAGTTCTGCTGAGTCTTCCAGTTACGGGGAATCTTGATTCTGAGTTGTCCGCTGAAGAAGAAGTGATGTTCGCCACTCTAGTGAATAAGGCGGAGGGATATGATCATAATAAAAATGATGAAAGATACTTTTATACTTGGTGGGTGTCTGAGTGGTTTCCCAAGAAACCGAAAGTAGGCCAAGTGTTGGATGATGTACTCAGCGTTGCTGCGTTTTTATCCTTGTGGTTGTCCAGAGACGTTTTTGATGATGGCTCTGGTAAGAAGACTATAAGACGGAAGATCGTTATGTTTGATATTAAACTGGCGAAAGGCGTAGTCCTCCCCCTAGGCAGCTTGTTCCTTGGGTCTTTGTATTCTCATCTGGATTCTCTGGCAGCGGACATGTATGCTTCCAACGGCTATATGAAGGTGGAGTCGCATCTCCATATTGCTTTTCTCCAAGCATGCTTATGGGAACACTTTAAAGGTTATGCTCCTGTCCCTGCAGCTTCATTCTCCAGTTTATATGGAGGTTCCAGAATACTCTGTTGGAAGAAGAGGCGCCCAAAGCCTGGGTTAAAGCTTATCGATTTTTTCGACAGTGTGCATTCCATAGATTTTCTTCCGTGGGCACCGGTTCATTCTTACGTAGTTCAGCCAAAAACCTTTGCCGTCGTTCCTGATACAGTGTTGCACACTGATGGAAAGGATATGAACTTTGAAGAGATCATATTTATGCGAAGCTGCATGACGGGATATATTCCGTCTTTATTTAATGAATCCTTTACTGTAGTTCCGTATAACATTGATAGGGCCGCCCGTCATATGGTATTCGATCAGGGTGTCCCGTTTTGTCCCCCGCTCATTCCTTCCGCGGAGCTTTCGCCATCTGTTTTTGATGCTAGCCTCTTCGCCACAAAGATGAGCCTTCCCTTCTTGCTCCCAGGAAGAAAACCAGTGGCGACTGATAAGTACAAGGAATTCTTGAGAGAAGAGCTCTTATCCTTTCAGAAATTCGTGGAAGAAGTTGTGACAGTTCCGCGCGACAAGCCTTCTTCTGAGACTTTGAAACAACATAAGCTGTTGAAGCCGATTCCTTCGGGAAAACGGACTAGGGCCAGTCCCCAGGAGAAAGAGGCGAGGTCCAAGATGTGTGCAGGCGGCATTCAAACGACTTTAACAACTCTGGTAATTTTTAATTCTTCCAATATGCAGGTACATACGTGTTTTCTCTTAACCAGCTGATTTTAATCATTTGGAGCCAGCCTTATTAAACATCTTTCTCCTTTTAAAAATCATGGTTTCGGAAATGTGAATGCTTTTCCTAGACTCGCACGTAGCTACAACACAGCGCCTTCAGAAGAGAAATCCGGTGATACTGAGTCTTTCGAAGAGGAAGCTGAGGACGAAGAAGATTCAGGCTCCGACGGCGATGAAGGAAGCACTTCTAAGCGTAGTAGAGAGTCTGATCATTCTAGCGAGCCGGAAGATGAGCTGGTACATCTTCTATACATTTTCTGAAAATAATTCATCCCTTGATGTGAAACAAATATTAACCAGTGATATTGCAGGTAGAAACCGTAACGGAAAACAATCTTGAGGTAGGGATGGATGATGACGCAGGGAACATTGCTGCCCCTCCTGATGAGAATGAAGATGCTGCGACCATGGCTGTAGATGTGGTTGCTTCCAAGGAACCCTTCGGAAATGATACGGCATTGGTTGTGCATTCTGCTGCTGGAGCCATTTTCGATCCCCCTCTTGACGCCCCTTTCATAGACCATGTGTTGGTTGGAGGATTTAGCGTGCCGGCTAAGTATGCGGAGTTGTACACCAAGATATGGAAGAAAAACGGTCACATTGCAACTTTTAAGATGATTAAGAGTCGTTTTGCATTAGTTAAATGTGTCGAAGAAGATCTATCTTCCATTCATGACATGTGCAGCGCGACTGAGTGTGCTGTTTCTGAGGAAGTAGTTCAAATATTGGAGTTCCACCGGGATATGTTTGTTAACTTTGAGTGTAACGCCTCCTGGTTCTGTGAAGGATTCTCTAAAATCCAAAAGCTGCAAACCAAAATGGATGAAGTCCCTTCCGCGGATTTTATTAACCAACAGGAGGCAGAGGTTGAGAAGTTATCCCGGGAGTTGAAGTTGAAGCAGACCGCTCTCCAAAATATGAAGGATGCTTTCGCCAAGAATAATGAGCCATTGTTGGACGATTTCCCTTAAATACTTTATGCTTTCTCTTTTATTTTTATTTTTAGGTATCTTCGAGTGACGTGAGGAATTCCTTTCATGGTTTGATTTTCTGGTTTTGAACTAGCAAGTGATTGCTTTCTATGAAAATATTTGAATTTATTTTTTGGGATAATTCATGAGTAGTTTTCTGAAAGGAATTATGTTTGGGTCGACTACTCAGACTGAAATTCTATTTTTTTTAATGCAAGTAATGCAACCTAGAAAAATTGTGCATGTTGCATGAAAATTTCCAAACATTGCACGAAAAGGGAAACATGTAGAAGAAAATATAACATGGAGATTGAGAACGATATTGACTTCATTCTCAAAATAGGACGCGTACGTCGAGTCCCCAGCAAATTTCCAAGAGATCTCTCGTGCAAATAATCATTTAACCAAACTTACTTGTTGACGAGGTTCCAACAAACGAAACTGAGCCCTCCCGGATAATTGCTTTAAAATCCTAGTTGTGATCCAAGTTGTTGCAACACGCCTTTAAAAAGTCCCCAGTTGATTTGATCTCTTCTGTGAGGCTACACATGTTAACTTGTGGAGAAAGGGAAGATTTCTAGTTCATAGACGCAATTCCCCTGAATTAATTTTCTCCTGGAAAATGCGTTTCAGTCCGTTGCATTCACTGGTAGGGTGATGGATGAACCTGTGGTAATGGAAATATCTCGAATCTATCATCTCCCGATCAGTTGGCGGATGCCATACAAGAGGTAGTTGAACTACCCCGTCTTGCACCTAAACTTCTAGTAACTCCAGAACCTTCCTCATTGGAAATGGGAAGGGAGGGTATCCTGAGTATGGTTTCTCTCGTGTTAGCAGTTGTTGTCGAGAGAACTCTTGTGGGCTTCGGTACGAAGGTCGTTTTAAGAGAGGAGTTGAGACGGGAGTGCGCATTGACATAGACGCGGATCATTTAGCTTGGCGGTTTTGCTGAAGTACAACTTCTTTCGAGGACCCTGCATCGATGACGATAACACTATGATATGGTTGAATGTACCGTTCATTTGTGCAGTTCTTGTCCTCATGGAGGCCTTGGTAAATTTCCTCTTCTTCAAGCGTTTCTCTGTTTGGTAGGGTCAGAGCGGTCGTGGTTGTGGATTGTTGCACAACTCTCTGAACTTCTGCGAGGGTCTTGAGATACATATTTTCTAACAAAACTTCATAAGCCGGTTCCTTGCCCTTATTCTGCAGGTATTGTGACACTCCTGGCGAGTCCCTTCCCCTGTGAAACTGTTTCGGTTCTTTGTTGTTGGCTGGATTTTGTTGATTGTTTCCTTTCTGTTCATGTCCGACATGGCTACGTATTTTGTCTGCATCGTTGTTGGCAGGGGCGCAAACTTCAAGAAAGGATTCAACATTTTTGGTGTTCCCCGGATAAATGCTTGCCGACTCCTTCCACAACCGGTTTGCTATATTCCTTAAGAGAAAAAGTGTCTCGTTTTGCCGTTCGGCGATATCAGCTTGATTTGTGAGGACATCTTCTAATATCCTAGCCATGCCTTCCATGGTGATTGGGTTTCGATCATCTGTGACTTTCGTAGGATTTGGCTGGTGGGGGTACATCACGGAGTGGAAGTTGGGATTGGTGATTAAAATGAAATCGAATTAATGGCTGAGTTTAGAACTAAGATCTACCCATTTTAGATTTAAGAAAATTGAAATGAAGATTGAAATTGATTTCTTGCAACCGAGAGATTAATCTCCCACTATGGTCGCCAGTTGTTTTGGGGTAAAAACTGATTCTGCTGTTTTTGGTAAATTTGGCTGTGTTGATGAGAAACGAATTCAAACCCTAAACAAATGCACTGCACGGGAGTACTTTTAGATTCGAGAGATCAATCTGTAAGACTCTGGCCTAAACCAAGAAATGACCGTTCTAGATTCAATTCGGTCAAAAAGTGAAGGAGAAGGGTTGATCTAAGGGAGGGAAGCGAAGAAGGTGTTTGAGATCAGAATGTTGAATTATAAAGGTGTGGCTGTTTTATGACTTGTATCAGAATGTAGAACTGGCTTGCAGAATGTAAGCTATCAGTTCACAGTCTTTTATGGATACTTGTGTTGATAACACTTGTGTGTTGTCGAAATAGGTTGAAATCCTATTTATACAAGTCATGTTCGAGCACCCCTTGATCTCTTAGGAAGTGGAGGTGATTAAGCAGTGGAGAGGTGGGGTTGCGTAAAAAGTGGTGATCACCACGTTTCCATTACGAGGGAAAACTGGTCACACTTTCACCCACTACTCTCATTGCTGTTAACCATCCGTTTTTTCCTAACACGTTCTCGTAATGGGCGCGTTGCACGCCGCACGCTGTAAACCGCCAGACAAATACCCCAGTGAGCATCCCCCAGTTTGTGACATGTTTGATGTCTCGAGTAAGTGGGTCAAGTCGTGAGACTCATCGTTAAAAGCAGCAGATAGTGCTTTTAGGTCAATAATAAACTATTTGTGAAATCAATATTTATGAAGCATCGATTATAATTGATGCGTATAAAGCATTGTTGTTTTAAAGATCGTATGAGTTAGTCGCAGATCTTAATGTCTTAAAAGGAGCATGACCAACCATTTTCAAGGAGTTGGTAGGAGCCACGCGCGCATCCAAAGGGTTGTCCGGTCGGTCCCTATGAGAGAGTGGCAGCTGGTGGCCATTCTAACATCCTACCGGTCGATCTAGATTAGATCTGGGCCAGTTAAATTGGCTATCTAAGTTGAGTGGATGAGATGATTTGCGGAAGTCGATGGATGTCGTTGGATTATGCAAACAGTGCGACTAGCCTCTTTTGGGTGATCGTTCGGAGGCCACATGAGCAAGCCGTGGCTTGGCCGATCGCTCCTCATAGAAGAGGGGTAGCCGGTAATCACAGTGCCACGTTGTTGTCCATCTAGAATCCGATCTAAGCTGTTCGACCAAGCTAACGAAGATGGACGGACATGATCAATTTGCGGCAGTTGCATAATGCCGCTGACTTAATTTAGGGTTTAAAGAGCTCGCGATCGCCATACTTTGGGCAAACGGTTTGATGCGCTCTTGGATTGTTATGTGTAGTTCGAACAACCAGGTATGGAGCTGGGTCGCCGGTGAACGCGTTAGCAACTCCTTGATCATTCGAAGGAATATCTAAGCCTTCCAACTAGGCTAGCTAAGTTGGGCGGTCCTGATGTTTTTGAGACCTTTTTTGCCGGTCTTAGCTCGTTTGAGCTCATCTTTCAACAGCGCGATCACCCATGTTAGGGTTAGAGTTCAAAGGCTTTTCGGGTATACTAGATGGAATCCGATCGGTCGGGATGTTAGTGGGCCCACCGGTGGTCATCATGATGATCGCCTAGTTCCGCTAGGAGTAGGCTAGGCCTGTTGAATTGTGTGGCCAAATCGTGTGGCCGTGATCGTTTTTAAGACTGATATGGACAGTCTAGATTTTCCTTAATAAATTTAAACGCGTTCGATCGCATTAACTTTTAATTAAAAAGTGTGTAAACATGCTGATCTCTTTATCAGAGAGTGGTGTAGCCTACACGAGTGTTTTCATGCAGATTTCAATATTGACACTTCGGGAGATTCGTGCTACTTTGCTGCGAGTGAACATTAATCGTCATGTCATGCCAACATTGAAAGTTCAGCTGGAGAACACAGCATAGGAAAATACTAGGCGGGCGATGCATCAGTGAATAATGCCGGTAGAGAATAAAATTCATAGAATATTTGAGATTATTGCTATATGCACCATTCTGAGTGAATTTTATATATATTCATATATATCCAAATATATTGAATTGCTCAATATATCTGTGAGATGTTTATGCACTCATCACTTTCAGATGGCTTTCGTTCCTTTGCAGGATGACAACACGTTAAATACAGAGTTTTACAATTTTGGCCCTGAACCGAAAACCACCATCAACACACCCGAGCACTGCAAAACAGGAGAGAAAAATTAGTTTCTCATGATATCAAAATATTAGAAAAGTTTTCTTAAAATAATACTAATCCTTAAGGATGAAAAACTTGGCATCAAAATAAGTTCAAAAATAAAATCTAAGCAAACACCAGAAAGATTTAGATTAGTATTACAAAAACAAAGTTAAGGATAGACTCAAAAATCATTGCTTTGGTAATCATAGAGTTTTTGAAAACCAATTTTTAAAAATTGGGTTGACTCTAATATCCCAATTCTCCAATAACACAAATCCTTCAAAACTGGGTAGACTGAATACCCCCACTTCTGTATAAGTTCTAAAATCACCAAGGAAGAACAAATACAGTAGAACTTCGATAAATTCATCCGTGATAAATTAATAACTTTCCTAAAATAATATTTTATACCTGTCCCCACTTGAGCCAGTGTGTTAAATTAATAACTTCGCTAAATTTATAAGATATTAAGAATTTTAATTATCCAATAGGGCCCAACTAATATATAAACTAATAATCATTAAAACGGGCTTCCAAAGTTGTTTGTTTCTTGTTCATATTTATGCAACATTTGATTTCATCTCTAACTATTTGTAGTCTCTTGATAAGTTCCGGAGTGTCTTATTCCGATTGCAGAAGAAAATCATTTAGCTTTACTATAGATAAGATTACTTCTTTACGAGAAACCAGCTCTATAACGGCATTATCATCCTCGAGTTTCTCTTCTTGGGGATTTGATATAACACTTCCAATAATTTCTTTGTCTCTCCAAATTTCCGTACTGTTATCATTTTCACCTGGATAGTCTAGCAAAATGTCGACATTTATTTGATCTCGGTAATTCAACTCCTTGATTATAAATCCAAATCCATTAATACCTTCATCTTCAATGGCTTGTACATCTCCATTTTCTTGTGACCAACGTTTACAGCGTCGAAAATAATTTGCAATTGATTCTTATTGAACCTCGATTGTCCATGATGAAACTGAAATATTAAATGCCCCAAGGACATTGTTTTTTGTGGACTTAATTTTCTCGTTTCACAACCTTCTAAAACAGATAAAAACAACGACCATAATGCATTTTAAATGTCCCTGTGATCCCGAAAATATATGGTTTGATTTTTGATGTTGTATTTGGCGACAAAAAAAATATTTCAATTATTTACAACCCTTGTAGTGTCTTAGGATGAGCAGGGCAATTATCTACAATAAAAAAAAAACTTAAATTTAGATTGCTTCGATAATTTAGTAAATTATTAATTTATCGATAAACTAAAACTTCCCCAAAATTTGGTAGTCCCAAGAAAATTTTCTGTACGTCTTATTCTTTACCTTGATAAATTCAGGATCACGTTAGGCCGCAGCTGACGAAGCGGAAAATGATTTGGGCGTAAAACAAAAAAAAAAATTTGTTGATGCCCTAGACTAGTGGTCCCTACACTACATCCAAAGTCCTTAAGTTGGAGTGGATTTCAGCAATTACAGGGTTCGAACCCCTACCTCCGCAGTGGGAGGGAGCATGTCAACCACCGGACCACTTGGTTATTGGCGCCTAAAACAATTCGTATTCCCAGCTCAGCAAAGTTAGCTGCGGTTGGATGATACGTAATGGATGGTCCGAAGATCTTATCCAAATCTTTAGTCCAACTTATGATCCCTGGGATCCAGATTCCAGACCCGAGAAATAAACTCTTTTATGAATCCTCATAGAATTCTTCAAGGATTTTGGTTGATTGAACATGGCGATTGAGGTTAATTCCAAAAAAATTGTTGCATACTCAAGTGTTGAAATCACCGGCGAAATGAAGAAGAAGAAGAAGAATGAACCAAGGATTCCATATCTTCCTTATGAGCTAATTGCAGAGCATATTATCCCAAGACTTTCAGTTCGAGATCTGTTGCACTACACTTGTGTCTCTAAGATTTGGTATAACTCTATCCTTAAAGACGATAAATTTCCTTCTTCTCACTTTATTCACTCACATAAAAATCACAACTTTATCTTCAATTTACTCAATGTATTAGATGAACCAATTGATAAGTCACATCATCGATACAACCATTACTTTTTCTGTTTATTCAGTAAGAATCCAAGTATTGAGTTTAGAGTGTCTTCTCTTTTTCTCAGAAATATAGGGGTAGTAGCTGGTAATTGTAACGGTTTGCTATGTAATTTTCCAATGGCTGCTGAGCATCGTGGTGCATTTGGGGTTTATAACCCTTGCAGGAAACAACAACTAAGCATATACCCTCCCAAGTTTAAACACTACTGTATTTACATTTGTTATGGTTTCGGGTTTGATTCCTTGACGAATGAATACAAGATTGTATATATGTGTCACTCGCTAGATGATGACGATAAAAGGGAATTCAAATGTATGGTTTTCACATTAGGTACTAAATTATGGAGAAAGGTTAATCTTAGTACATTCATTCCACCAAGTTCTGTTATAAGAGCAGCGACTAGTAGTTGTAAAGCAGCCACCTTTTGTGCCGCTACTGGAGATCTTTGTTGGAGAATACTAACGAGTACCACCACCGAACCTCCTGTTACTAATGGTTATGAGACAGAGATGTTGTTGATGTTCAATCTCCACCATGAGAAATTACAATTCATTCGACTCCCACATGAATGTGCTTCGTCAGCATCAACAATGGCTAGTGTTGAGCATAAGGAGAACCGATTATATGAACGTCTTATGGAGTTCAAAGGATTACCTTGTGTTCCATGGTTGGAAAAAGTTATTCTTAGCAGTGATAATGTTGGTTGTAATCATCAACATCTTCATTATCATTATAGTCAAAGCAGTAGCAGTAGCTGTTGTTGCTGTGCGAAGCTTCACTTGTATGTATTAAAAGACAGGGTCAAGCAAGTTTGGGAAGAGGAGACTTTGGATATTCGTATTCCTTCCTCTGCGTCTTTGATACTTTCATTACCACCTAGTCCACCTCCTTGTTGTTGTTGTTTTGACAGTACTACTACACCTCCTACTCGTATAACCAGTTTCTCTGGTCAGATTTTTCTCTACTGGTTCGACGGGGAATGCCTTCAATTTTACAATTTACAGTCAAAACATCTCAAGGCGGTGAAGTTATCATGCTATGATCGAAAGCAGCGTAACATTTTGCATTCTAAGATGAAAGGGTGGCTCCCTGACATCGGTATTTCTTATGATTATGACTACAAATCGGATGATAATATTTATTGCTCGCAGATGGATTATCAGTTGCATGGGCTAGTGGAGAACTTCCTTTCCCTCGAAACCTTTCTACCTGAAGGAGAAACTATCAGGTGTGAGGGTAAATTAGGTGAAAATCCTTCCTTTGAAGGTGGAAAATCACCTGTAGCATTCTTGTCCGCGGTGCGGAAATCATCAGTCCAACATTTTTTCTTGTATTAGCATAATTATTTTTACTAGTGTGACCCTTTTTGCTTTGTATTGACGATTTGAGTTTTATTTAAAAGAATATTTATCAGTAATAATTGTGCTTGTTGAGCATGTGTGATGCAGGTATATCTCAAAGAGGTCTGAACCTATGTTCTCAAAGAGGTTTGAACCTAATTATGTGTTCTTTTACTGTCAGTGTATCAGTTGCACCATTCTATTTATGGTTGAACTGATCCTCTATCAATTTGCTATGTCATCACTGAAATGAATTACATCGAAAAAAAGAGAGCAAATTCTATTTAATGGGCCGACCTAAAAATCATAAGCCCACTGAAATAAGACTGAACGAGATTATCTACTAAAAAGCTATCCTCCGTGAAAGTACTCGTCGAACAGCGAAAATATTGCTATTCACACCGTGTAATATATTCCGTTTTGACTTCCAGTACTAGATAGAGAAGGAGTTTGAGTTATGATAGGACTTTTCTTATCAGTTTAGGTTGTCTTTTGTTTTAAAAGTTGTTCCGCGAATCTGAAATCTGTGTTACTGGTATTTAAGGCTGTCGTCCCATATAGGTTTTTCTGCGTGAGAAAAGTGTATCTATCGTCTTCTACTGGATTTCTCCTCTTCGATGGCGACTATAAAAGTTGAGTTTCCTGAATCTCAGGAAACAGGTTTCTCCTGGTCAATGTCGACTTCAAAAGCTGAGCTTCCTCAATCTCAGAAAGTAGTTTGGAGGATTGAAAATTTCTCAAAGCTGAAAAACCTACAACTTCACTCTGATACTTTCTCCTTCAATGGTCGTAAGTGGTATGTTATATAAAATCCTTTCAATGGTTTTACTTTAATTAATATAATGTTGATCAGAATATTTGAAGCCTTCTTTTAGTACGTAATGATGATATTTATTTATTTTTGATTTCATGAATAGGCGAATGGTGATTAATCCCAAAGATAATCCAAGATCTCAGACTCACTTGACAGTTTACCTTTTCCAAGTCGATCGTACTAAATCTGTTTTTGCAGATTATACGCTGGCTATTATTGATCAAAAGGATGACTCAAGAACAGTGAAAAGAGGCTTGTCGTATACGAATCATTAAGTTCGTTCCATGCATGGTTATAATTAACTTCTGTACATGTGTGTTACTGATGATTATAAACGCTGTTGTTGTTTTGATTTCAGAAGTAGTAAGACATGAATTTAACAAATCGCAGACCAGCTTGGGCTTCTGTTGCGGATCGATATTGCATCTTAGTGAACTTCAGAGTCCAGCTAATGGGTATCTCTTAAACGATACTTGTATCGTTGAACTTACGATCTCTAAATCGAAATCTATAGTAGAGGATTACCTTGATAACCTTAGTCATGTGGATTCTATGTTCTTTTTGGTTCTTAGTTGTTTTCTCGTCTCTTATCTTACATGTGTTTCTTTAGTATCCACTGGGTCTTATAAGCTCCCATTATATATAGACATGATATTGGTTGCTAGTCTTACTGCTACGCTTGTTTCTGGTACTCTTAAGTTTCTGCTTCCTAGAGACTGTGTTACTAGAGACCAAATGGTTTCAAGCAACGGAAGAGTTGGAGAGAATAATATTTCGGTACCTTTGCCTGCCAAAGGCATCGAACTTGTATCGAATACAGATCAAGTCAAGGTTACAAAGGCAGCACTCGAGAAAAAACATGAAGCAGAATTCAAAGATCATATATCTGTCGAAGAGAAAACCCAAGGGAAGGAGGAAGCAAAGGTTTCAGAGACAGAGCCTGAGACTAACCTAGTAGCCTCCCCAGAAGTTAGATTGGTGAAGCATCTAGGTGCTGGTCAAATCTTTGAAGGTGGGATGCACAACGAGTACAACCTCGATCAATTCCTTGATGGAGATATTTATGAAGAAATTGGGGGTTTCCATGTTCAAAAGCCTTATGCATCTTTATATAAACAGATATGGTTGAAATATGGGCATATTGCTTCCAGCCATGTCCTGACAGCATCATCCGAATTGTCCTATGTGATCCAAGTTGCGGTAGTCCACGATATAATGCATTCCCTTATGGATATGAGCCGCTGTCGATTCGTTGAGGTATCGTCTGAAATGATAGTTTTGTGGGAAGGTGATATAAAGACGGCTAATAATCTTCAATTTAACATTGAGTGGCTTCGGAAACACTTTGACACTGTAAAACAGGGTTTTGATGAGATGCAGAAACTGAAGACCACACTGCACGAGGAAGTTCAGCCTATAGAAACTGCCAAGGCGCAGGTAACTGCAGCAGAAGATGAGCTGAAAAAGGTGCAGGCACAGTTAGCTATGGCCAAGGATGAGTTAAAAGAGAAGATATATGCCTTACCTAGTAGAGTTAGTCCCATGACACTCTCAGAGTCGGAGTTTGAAATGTACTTGGAGAAAGGTGATAGTCTTGTGTTTGATGGAGTGTTTTAGACTGGGGATTAATTGAACTTTTAGAATGGATAGGTTTTATCAGCAATTCTTAACGAACCGCCTAAAAAATAATACACGAAACCGCCCCCTCACGGTTTTTGGGAATTTATGGTCCCCAGTGGGTCCCGCCCCTCGGGAGTTTGGCGGGAACAGGTTATTGTGTGTAGCGGTTCTTCTTTGTTGTTTTTGAGGCGGTCAATTCATACTTTTTGAGGTTTTATATACAATTTTCTTTGAAACATTTTTCATCCCAGTAATTAATGTTTTACATGGATATTATGATGTGAATCACATAAATAAGTGCAAGTATGTTGAAATCAGTTTGATCATGTCTTGGTTCTGCTATAAGTTGTTTTCTGGAATAGCTTTATAATTGAAATTGAGCGTTTCAGTAATTTAAAACGAGCAATTTTGAGCAACAACAGATGCTGGAGATAAACAACGGATTTTCAGAAGATTATCAATTAATAGTGTCGATAAAACAATGCCAATCCATATTTATGCTTATGATTCGAGAAAAATAAATAAAGAATAAAATAAAATAATATTTATGCTTAATTTTGTTTTGTCAAGAATATGTTGATTGTCCAAGCAGATTTCAGATAGAACTTTCTTGATGGGACAGGTTAAAATTCTATTGCAAACCTGATGTTATTGTAGTACAGTAGTAATGTTATTGAGTGATGATACCACTGACCTGAGTTCAAAACTCGCCAGCACCGATTACAAAAAGAAAAAGCTGCACAACAAAGGAAAGAAAAAAGAAAAGACAGTCCTAATAAACTACCTTCTCATTAATTACATGCAAAAAAATAATATTATACCTCACATAATACAACTTCTTTGCCACTTTTTTCCTTTTTCCCTACCTAAATTTGGATTACTATTTTCACCATTCCAAGGAATTCTAGCTACTTCTTTTTTGTTTTGACTCAGGGATGGTAGTGGGGGTGGCTTAAGGGTGTTCCAGCCACCCCTGAATCTCAAAAAATCACCTAAAAATCATTTATTCATGTGTATTTTTTGGGGAAAAAAATTATAGTCCCCCTAAGAGTTAAATGTTTAGCCCAAAGTGTTCTTTTAGCCCACCTAGATTTTCAATCCTGTTTCAATCGATGCTTCTTATCTTACTTTTTTTTTTCTTTTATCATTTTCCAAGTTTTCATTCCCCTTTTCATCTAAAATACCACCATAGATGCTTCTTAGATTATCTTCATGGTTGTTTCTTGAGATGCCCAGTAGATTTCTACACATCATTAGCAATGCCCAGAGGGGAAACACGCATTGACTACACCGAGTTGACTACACCTGTCTGTAACCCCACCCCCACCCCTTTTCTTACAAACTCTGACTTATCCAAAGTAAAAATTATCAGTTTAGTCCACCAAGTTAATCAATTTAGTCAACCAAACCAACAATTTTGTCCACATAATCAATCATATGAGCTAGTGACTTCTTGTTAGTCCACGATGTTCATATCGGTTGGTTACACAAATGTTTGCAAGGTGTTTGTCGTTAGTTCTAAAGAAGTTAATATTTAGGGATTAAATGTGTTCTATATATTTATGTGTTGATGGTGATTTTTCAACAAGGGTGTAAATTGTAATATCGCCTCTGCTCAGCTGCAGAAGCATGAAATAAATGAAATCCTGACCCGACATCAGAGATATAGTTTCGTAATTCTACATTATTGCTAGGGTAATGCTCGGTTGAACCCACAGGTTATGTTATCTCAAGCTTGTTGTCAATGTTAGATGATCAAAACTATATCTTGATTTCTAGCCTACTAAGTCAAGTCTCGGACGAGGCTAGAATTTGGTAGTTGAGTATCAGACATCACTCTCGAAGACTGAAGATCGACGAAGACATTTGGAGAAATTTTAATATCAGGTATGTGAAGAGTGAAGCATTCTATTTTACTCACTATCTTACCACTCTATCATTTGAGACGATGTCATATGACTTCTAGTAGATTTACAAAGAAGAAATTTCGAGTCAAGCATGTCTTGTTAAATATCTTGAAATATGATTCAAGCATAGATGTTCAAAGGTCCTTAACAATATTAGTTCGAAACAATTTATTGTTCGAGAATTAATTTGTGGATCAACTGAAAATTGCCCATACAAGTGATTTTATCATTTTGGAATGTTTCAAACAACATAAGAGAGAAATTCAAGACTTCTGATATTTCTGTTCAGGGTAGGTTGGTAAACCAGTTAGCAAAATATAGATATCTGAGTTTCATAAATACACGGAAGGTTGGAGAACCAGTTAGAAAACCACAAGTTCAGTGAGGAAAGTTTCACGAACCGTGATGAACTGAATTTTTGGTGTTGGTATAAAAGGCTTAAGGTTGGTGAACCCAGTTCATGAACTGTGTCCATAAACCGAGTACGGTTTGTGAGCCTAGTTAGCGAAAAATATAAATTTGAGTTCTCGATCCGAATAGGGTTGGCGAACCCGGTTCACGAACCGTAGCACCCTGACTCGTGAACTTTAGTCTTACGGTTTATGAATCGTTTCACCAACGGTCCCAGTAGAATTTAGCAGATGCTCAAAGACTTATTTATTGAATATGTTTAGCATTGTTATGACTCTCTTAAATACTTCTAAGACTTCATTGATCACTAAAACACTTATGCGTGTGCATCATGATTAAACTCTTAGGTGTTTGAACATTAATTTGCTTATAGTTCGAAAAGCATATTGATGTCGTTTTATAGTTGTAGTGGTAAAAAGGTTCGTTGCTCGAACTTGTGAAGGATTTTACAAAAATTAAATAGAGTTGTTTTAACAATAATAAGAAAATACCGAGACTCTGGATTCCACCGTTGACCAATTAAGTGATAAACTCTAAACAATATTTTTCTTTAAAGTGATTCTAGTATTTGCCTTTAATAGATTTTTGAAGTAATAATTGTAAGCACGAAGCATGAAACATCAAAAGTATTAAAACCAAGCATGTCCCATCAAAACACTTCACAACTACTCAATAAAAACCAATTTTTCTTTTAAGTTCTATGCAAATAATCATGTAAA
>JAJJMB010008334.1:7088322-7158051 GCA_023531105.1 Papaver atlanticum
GAACCCATTCTCTTTTGTAATCATGTGTAGCTAAACCTTTGTTGATTGAGGATGAATTCAATGTTCTAGACGTGGTCTTTATTGGTTAATACAAGTTATTCAAAGTTATTATCATCATCGTTTGTTTTTACTATTTATATGGTTAATGATTGATTAATTAGATTGTTTGGAGTGCACGCTAGATTAATCTATTGATCATTCTATTGCTAGTAAAGGGTTAGGATATCCGTGTAATTGTTGAATAATCCTTACACAAGTAGAGAACATGAGACCTCGCAGAGGGATTCTGTGGAGCAATCGTGTGTGAAGACAACACTAGTAAGTGGACCTTGCGCTAAGAGTCTAACTGCTGGGATCAACCTAAGTTCACATAACTTAAATCTTCCGATTGGGTTACACCTTGAGTGCGTTACTACTTGGTGGTTCAGTTGGATAGAACTTGATATGCGAGCGCATCGGTATCCGGTTACAAGAGGAACTTTGGGGATAGCACTGCTCTAGTTGCTTTCCTACGGTTGGTGATGAATGGTTCTAACGAAGATAGATAAGTATACTATTGAGTCAATGTTTGGTAACGGCGAAGGACTCCTTGATCACCTCTTTCTTTTATTCGTTTCTTTTTATTTCACTTTAAAACAATCCCCCTTTATCTTTTACTTTATTTTGCTGATCAAATAACTTATCAATTACACAGCTCTATGTGGGAACGATCTCTTACTACTGCTATATTACCAGTTAATTAATGGGAAATATATTTATTAATTTGTTGCACTTACGACACGCATCATGGACCATAATGCAAATTCTTCTATTTTACTTTCAGGACTAATTCTCACATGCATACCTGAAACCCTTGTTAGAGCACTGCTCGGTCGAACTCGCAAGCGTTGCTATCTCAAGCTTGTTGTCAAGTTTAGTTGCCAAAACTATAAGCCTTAATTTCTAGTCTACTTATAGCTAAGTCTCGGATTAGGATAGAAAGTGTAGTTGAGCATTTGACTTCAGGGAGTTCATCGATTGAAGAAGAATAACTACTAAGGGGAGCTTGTGGAACTTCATCAACAAAAGGTATGTGGAGACTTGAACTCATCTATCATTCAAAAGTATATCTACTCTTTCTCCTATTTGAGACAAAAGTTGTATAGCTATATAGACTTCAATTATACACATTTGATATTTCAAGCTGAGTTTGACTCGCTTACATATTTCTCGAAATATGTGTTGGTAAGCTTTCGCTTTAACCAAGTTCATCTTATATTCTTGACGAAAGTCAAAAGATGATCATGTGAAAATCACCTGGTAACATCTTACATGATTTGTGTGAGACGGTCATTTGATGTAGACTCGAATGTTTCGTATTAATCATTCGATCACTTGAAAATTTATTTGAAGCTAATAGTTTGTGTGAGAAAGTTATTCCCATCTTCCGAGAATGTTTCAATGGTTGAAATGAGAGTTTAGAACAATTGGATATAATCACAGTATGCATACTTGCATATGTGTAATCCAAGTCCGGGAACCATGGTATGCATACCCGTATGCGTACTGTTTTGTTAAGTCAAGGTACGGGAACTCAGTACGCATACCGGTACGTGTACTTGCATGAGGTTCAAGTTCGGGGACTTTACTGAGTTTGTGGTATGTGTACCAGTTCGCGTACTGGCGAATCCGAACTCAGTCCGACCACTAAGGTATGCGTACCTGTTTGCATACTTGAGTGGATATGTTCTAAAATTGATTTGTTCATGAACTAATACATTTATATATTAAGGATTGCAATCTTTTGCAAACCGTGGATGAAAATACGAGGGTACAAAAATATACCTCAATCTAAAACTTTTCCACCTATAAGTCCTTTCTCCGAAAGTGATTGTCTATAGACCGAGTTGAGAAAGTACAACTAATCGGTTCACACTTCGTTAGTCAATCAAATCAATCGAAAACTAATAATAAACCGCAATTATCTAGTTTCCCACCAACGGTACTAATAGAGCTTCTCAATCCCAAAGAAGTCTTTAAACTGAGCGGACGTAAGAGATTTCGCCTAATTAGGTTACTTTCCTCTCCGAATAGGCGGCTCCACCAGTAACAACACACTAAGTAGTTTTGCTGGCTCTGAGGATTAGTTTGCTCGAAATGCAAACTTTGATATTTATAGACCAAGGAAGTTTGGACACCAAGGAATTTCCAAAACCGGAAATATTCTCAAGATCTGCAATATATTCCAAATTTGGTTTCCATAATTCCTGGAAATGCTTTGTCCAAATGTTGACCAAAATCTCACTAGAAAATCTCTAATTAGTAAATGCACATTACTAATTTTTATTTTCCAAATATAAAATTAAAAACCTTAATTAAAAGATTCTCAATTTATTTTCGATCTGGGATTCTCCTTTAGCTATTAAGGAATATCTTTGAACAATAAAATATAAGCGTTACTGCACATG
Source organism: Papaver atlanticum (assembly GCA_023531105.1). Taxonomy (NCBI): domain Eukaryota; kingdom Viridiplantae; phylum Streptophyta; class Magnoliopsida; order Ranunculales; family Papaveraceae; genus Papaver; species Papaver atlanticum. The sequence goes on from JAJJMB010008334.1 coordinate 7,090,770, forward strand.
TTCAAAGTATGTCGACATCTTTACTTTGTAAGTCCTCTTTAATACTTACAATCTTGGAATCGATTTTCCACACTTCCAAACAAGTTTAGAAGTGGTTCATCTGACTTCCAAGAACTATGTGATTGATTATCCTATCAAATCACCAAACATGGGTTTCACGGTTCTACCTCCATATGGGTACTAGAATTAGTCACGCTAGTTACCAAAACTTGGTTGACTAGGTACTAGGATCGGTTCCCACATATATATGGTATCTAACTTGTATTTGTTGCACATGTCCATAGGATCGGTTCCCAATATCTAAAAACATGTTGCACATGTTCATAGGATCGGTTCCCAATATCTAGAAACTTGTTGCACCTCTTATAAGGACCAATTCCCCTTTTGTGATCGGTTGCACCTCTTACTAGGATCGGTTTCTTTTCCTAGAGTTGATCAAACCAATTACAACAAATCGATCATACCATCTCAGGTGATTACTTAAGATCGGTTTCACTAATAAAAGTCATACCAATACAAAAGTCAGGCCTTGTGAATAGTTTTACCAAGAACATAAACAAGTCATGAGCGGTTATACTAAACACACATATTGGTTGTTCAAAAGATATGCAATGAATAACAATACCAATAAGCCTAGCGATTTCCCTTTCGATTCATAAAACAAGTTCATGAATTTACTTCCTTTAAACGAATGTAAAACATTGTTTCCTAGGATGAAATCTTCACCTCATACCCATACATAATCACAAAACCATTCAAACGATTTTGTCGATGTCTTATATACGAAGTTCAAAAGATAAGTGTTATACTTCGTATTGTATTCCTTAATACTACGTCTAACTAGAGTATAATCATTCATAGCTTCGCAGTTTTGTTTTCAATATGCACGACTTGAAAGATACGTTAGGGAATGAAACAGTTCAAGTCAAATATACCTAACCTCAAGTTGAAGGATGATGTCGTCATTGTAGCTCCTTACTTCTTCACATTCTTCAATACTTCACGTAATACTTGTAATGTCTCATATCCTAATATTTTCAAGCTAACCTATATGAAGTTAACTCTAGCATATAATCAAGCGACTCTTTAAATAAGTTTTGATTCACTAAAATATGACAACCAAACTTGACATACCAACGCTTGGTGAGTTCAACTGAGCTATGCTCTAACAATCTCCCCTTTTGTCAATTTTAGTGACAAAACTCTTACATCATATGGATAAACAAATTACAAGAATTTATTACACATACGCTTGATTCCCAAATTCAACAGCACAATAACCTGTATACATTCAATCCATAAATGCCGTTGTTGACATTATAATAACAAAGCTAATACTCCCCCTAAAGGTAAGATAGGTAGATTTTCAATCCGCACGTCTTTGTTATTCCCTTTGTAGTTAAGATAACCACAAACATCAATATGATATGTTACTCCCCCTTAGTCCATGCTTTACTCTTTCGTTAGATAAAATGTTTAAGCACCATTGTCCTTTCCCTTAGTGATACCAATCAAATAAATCAATACCAGTATCACTTTTTTACTCCATATATTTCTCCCCATTTTTGTCACAAAATGACAAAGGTACGAGCAAATAAAATACAACCCGAAAGGATCTTACAAATCTTAAAAGACTTGCAACCTGTAAGAGTTAAGCACGAGGGTTCCACACACCATTTTTGATAACCAATATCAAAACCGAAACTACAAAGTAATTTTGTTTTGATATGTTACCAAGGAAACAATTGCCCGAAAGAATTTTCCCTAATAGTTTAGCAAATCAAAAATTGACTAAGCACCTTAATTCCTTTGCTAAATCGATTGCACAATTACAATCGCTTGTTCGATAAGTCCAAAATAAAGATAACTCTATTTTTCTCATCAGGTTCTAATTATCCATATAACTTAGACCTTTCACTTTTAAACAAGACAAGTACTAGGTTAGTTAACTAGCATTTCTTGTTAAGGCATTCGATTAGACTTGAATAACCGAAACCTCCACTTTGATAAGTCTAACTAAGATCAGAATTAACTTTGTTTCTCTTATCTGGAATCAAATTGGACTAAACAATTCATCCCGAAAACCTATTGTTTTGTTAAGCCATAAACAATTCATACAAACCAAATAAATCAACTTGCATAATTATTTACCTCAACCGGAAGCAATTGAAACAACATAGACATTAAAGCACCGCAATTGCACCGAAATTTTGTAAGCATAAACGATTGATACCATACAATAAAGCAAGATAACAATAGTTTTTCTTAACCGGAAACAATTGAATCACACACACATCCATACACAAACAATGGAATAAAACATAAATTGTACCGAAAATTTGTTAAGAAAAAACAATAAATATACGCAATAAGATCAGGCTTTTCTTAAACAGGAAAACGATTAACTAACAAAGTCGTTACCTCAAATTTCGCATCCTCTTCTCCAATATGTTTGCATCTTCTTTCCAGGGAGAATTGATATCTAAATATCATTATGTTGTCATCCTCATGTCAGACAAAAGAACAACAACAACCAACCTTTACCAGAGAAAGGTTGAAAACCAGTTTTAACTATTGCAAGCAAGAGTTGAAACCCCGAAACACATATGCTTTTATGCTAAACCAAACGATTCAACATATTTTGACTTTTTCACATATTGTTTCAATCAGAACCCCTCATGATCCTTTGATAAAGCCTACCAACATGGGCTAGAACTTAATCCTGCTAAACCAAAAAGTCACCCAAACCATAAGGGTTCACACGATATGAGATCGAATATCAAGGTTATGAAAACCAAAACCAAACATGCCATAAACACACATAGCAATAATATAAAGCATTCAAGCACAGGCTATGTAAACCAAAAAACTATCACAAGAAAAATTATAAACCAATAATTTTATTCATAACTAATAAGATAGTTTTATTCATAATAGACTTAAACAATTATTGAAAGAAATCAAAAACTGAAGTCTATTTTCCTGGATTAAGTATTACAGCATATAACTTAATCTCTAGAAGTGCCCTTATTAATGTCTACTTCCTTCCTACTAGTAAATTCCGTTTATGACGAAATCTCATCGAGTAGACACTGAAACTTCCACAAAACATCCTCATAATGATTAAGAGAGATGATAAGATGCATAACATTATTTGAGGAGTTCTCATGGGCTGTTTTTATCAACTCCTTATAGTAGAGTACTCGTTTCCATTCAACATCAACTCTTTTGTTAAGTAAAACTCTTCTTCCAATTAGGTCTAGTACACCATCTAGTAAACTGGATGCATGCACCTTTGAAGACGATATGAGTTGAATTAAATGATAGCATGTGTTGTTGCATAACGTTAGCCTGTCTGATTCCAGGGAATCAAGATATTTCTCAATCTCATGAATACAGTATTCACTGACAATTTCTCCACAGGTTATTCCATTCACCATATAGAGAATTTGGTAGCACTTTCCCTTGAACATTCGAGCAAGTTCCTTGGAGAGAATCATCGTTGTAAGCTTTCTCCTAAGATCTTCATTCGGTATCATCCTTGAAAATATGCTTGAGAGAGCCTTCAGATAAATCTTTTGAGAAATCACAAAGTTTACCTTGACTGGAAATATTGTAAAGACTTGCAAAATAATCCAAGTTTTTATTTCCGATGTTGAGGAAACATCTATTTTTAAGAGAACATATTTTCGGTAACAGATTCTTTCAATAGGCATGATACCAATCCGTTCATGGATTTTTAGGAACCGAAATGGTCCACGAAATCGAAGATCAACCCATGAGTTATGGGTTATGCCGTAGGTTGACATATCAGGATTACCAAATCCTTTTAGCCTGTCGCTGGTTTCGAAGAAACCATTGTGAGGTGAGTGCATATGGCTACTTTTCATTGAAAAGATGAAAATATACTTTTCTCATAAGTTCGAAGTGTTTCTTTAGCTCGACTTATATTGCAATAGAATTTTATTGCAATATTGTTTTTCAATATAGTAAGAGATCTTACTTTATTGAAAACATTTCGAGTTATTTGATTCTCTGTTTGAGAATTCCTTTCTATAAGGTTGCTTCTAAAATCTAATCCAACAGGATTGTTTATGGATATTGTTGATAACGGACCAAAGACAAGATTCACAAACCTTAAGATTTTGATATGACAATTTCTCTTAGTGAGATGTTCACAGTGAAAAATAGAAGCAACATAGGAGGTATTTAGTAACCCAATCAGGTTCCCATTGAGAATCCTTCTTGAACTATATTGATGTCCTTGAATGAGAGATCCATCATAAGGTAAAATCAGTGTGTCGTCTCTTGGATCAAAGAGAGGCTTTCTCGATAATTTGTAAGTTCTCAACCAACTTCTAGACGATTCCTTTAATGAGAGTATTGCACTCTTCATATGTCCTCCACCATGGGACCTTGAGGATGTCAAATCTGGCTAATACGTTAACTGAATCAGACATAGATTCATTTCTTATAGGATGGATCGCACAAAACACAGATTGTTAGATCTTTTCGTGTTTGCCTGCTCTGATACCAATTGAAAAGACGAGGGTACCCAAATATACCTCAATCTACAAAAATTCCACCTATAATTCCTTTCTCTGAAAGTGATTATCTATAGACCGAGTCGAGACAATACAACTAATCGGTTCACACTTCGTGTGATCGTCTATGGATACGATATCGAGACAATACAACAACGAAGTATGTTTACTTGATAAATGGTTCGGACTTAACCAAACACAATAGGATTACTATCAAGTAAATGTGAATTAACGTTTGTGTATTTTACTTCTAATTATAATAAAAACAATTATAATTGCGGAAATAGAAAAGTAAAAGACACAACAAGATTTTGTTAACGAGGAAACCGCAAATGCAGAAAAACCCCGGGACCTTGTCCAGAATTGAATACTCTCAGGATTAAGCCGCTATACAAAATCAAACCAACTTTGTATAGTTGAGACCAAGCAACTAAACCTATAGTTCACCTAGTTCCGTCTGTATCCCTGCGCCTCCAACTTGTTAATAAGTCACGCACTTGGAACAATTCCTTTGGTTCGTATTCCAAACAGTAAAGGAACAACAAATTTGTTCGGTAACAACTCTTTTCAATCAAGTGATATGAGTTCGACAAAAGGCTCTTCCGTTTATCCCAATAAACTCCTTTGTCAGGTTCTTAGATCTATCTAATAACAACTACCAAAGTAATTGTCAAGATTTTGCAATCAATACTTTGAATCACAAAGAATTGTATTGATACCAATCTACTCAACTAATCTATCCAATCTATCACAAAGATAAACCGATTATAGTTGGATCCTTTTTACCCGAAACAAGTATTGTGCACACCAAAGATTATGAACCCAAATCAGAAATCTTCTTCGTCTTCAAATCTTCTTAGATCTTCAATAAACACCTATACACAATCAACTTAAATCTCTTGTGATCAATCACACATAGAACGGAGTCTGTTAACAATGGATTATCACAAGACGTCTTTAGATCTACAAACAGTCTAAAGATCCCCGTTGAAACTTCGATCTAGTTTGATTGAATCTTATATCGGAAAAGAAGATTCTCAAGCATAAACAAACTAGGTGCAATCAAAGTTCAACAACCATTAGTCAATCAAATCAATCGAAAACTAATAATAAACCGCAATTATCTAGTTTCCCACCAACGGTACTAATAGAGCTTCTCAATCCCAAAGAAGTCTTTAAACTGAGCGGACGTAAGAGATTTCTCCTAATTAGGTTACTTTCCTCTCCGAATAGGCGGCTCCACCAGTAACAACACAACTAACTAGTTTTGCTGGCTCTGAGGATTAGTTTGCTCAAAATGCAAACTTTGATATTTATAGACCAAGGAAGTTTGGACACCAAGGAATTTCCAAAACCGGAAATATTCTCAAGATCTGCAATATATTCCAAATTTGGTTTCCATAATTCCTGGAAATGCTTTGTCCAAATGTTGACCGAAATCTCACTAGAAAATCTCTAATTAGTAAATGCACATTACTAATTTTTATTTTCCAAATATAAAATTAAAAACCTTAATTAAAAGATTCTCAATTTATTTTCGATTTGGGATTCTCCTTTAGCTATTAAGGAATATCTTTGAACAATAAAAGATAAGCGTTACTGCACATGTTCAAAGTATGTCGACATCTTTACTTTGTAAGTCCTCTTTAATACTTACAATCTTGGAATCGATTTCCCACACTTCCAAACAAGTTTAGAAGTGGTTCATCTGACTTCCAAGAACTATGTGATTGATTATCCTATCAAATCACCAAACATGGGTTTCACGGTTCTACCTCCATATGGGTACTAGAATTAGTCACGCTAGTTACCAAAACTTGGTTGACTAGGTACTAGGATCGGTTCCCACATATATATGGTATCTAACTTGTATTTGTTGCACATGTCCATAGGATCGGTTCCTCATATCTAAAAACGTGTTGCACATGTTCATAGGATTGGTTCCCAATATCTAGAAACTTGTTGCACCTCTTACAAGGATCGATTCCCCTTTTGTGATCGGTTGCACCTCTTACTAGGATCGGTTCCCCTTTGCCTAGAGTTGGTTATACCAATTACAACAAATCGATCATACCATCTCAGGTGATTACTTATGATCGGTTTCACTAATAAAAGTCATACCAATACAAAAGTCAGGCCTTGTGAATAGTTTTACCAAGAACATAAACAAGTCATGAGCGGTCATACTAAACACACATATTGGTAGTTCAAAAGATATGTAATGAATAACAATACCAATAAGCCTAGCGATTTCCCTTTCGATTCATAAAACTAGTTTATGAATTTACTTCCTTTAAACGAATGTAAAACATTGTTTCCTAGGATGAAATATTCACCTCATACCCATACATAATCACAAAACCATTCAAACGATTATGTCGATGTCTTATTGTGACAACCCAAATCAATAACAATAGTCCGGCCGGCCCTATTATTAGTAATTCAAGGATTTCACTACATGAACGTAGGTTCACGTAGCTCTCACTAGCTCATAAAAATATTTGTTCCAAATAAAATAGAAAAGAAAGAATTTTATCACATTAACAAGTTATGAAATAGGCTAACACATTCCACCAATGATAGAATTATGTTTTGACAAAGTTTTGGTAAGAAAATTTATTAAGAAAATAATATATAACAATGTGATCATTTTGTTGAAAATAAGGGAAAACAAATTCAGAAGAAAACTTCATCAAGGAAGGGGTTCCACTTCTTCCCAGATACTGCAGCGGAAACTCGAGAAAACTCCAAGATTAATCAGTTACTTACTCTGCTATCTGAGAATGAAAATCAACACAAGGTCAGAGCCTTGGATTTGCAAGTTCATTCTTAAACCATCAATTTTACTATTAACTAAAAGAGTACTAAAAATTCAGTCTAAAGCAATTACGATTAACCATGTCAGAGAGAGCCACAAAACTAAACAAAAATAACACAACAACCCATAACATTACCGCTTACCTTCGGTTGTTAATACTCAAGGAAACACGCACAAATATAACCCAAAAGAAACATTCAACTCACAAGCATGATAGCTATTGTGAAGACAACCCCGATAGTAAAGACAACCCCTATTTCATCTCACAAGCATGATAGTTATTGTGAATACAACCTCGGTAGTAAAGACAACCCCAATTTTATCTCAAAAGCATGATAGCTATTGTGAATACAACCTCGATATTAAAGACAACCCCAATTTACAGGTCTCACAAGCGCAATAGCTATTGTGGACTGACCTCTCAACAAATAGTTCAACACGAATTAGCTTTCGGTGCATAATAACGACTTGAATAAAGATTCAGCTCTTAAATAAGATCCCACACATTCCATTTGTCTCTACAGACATCAACACATAATATGAACTGTATAAATCATTCAAACTGATCATCAGATACAATCATAACCCAAGATACAACCATATACAAAAGCAATTCAGGAATAAGTCCTGCGAAGACAGTCTATTGTCGTTGTCAAAATCAGGTGTTATACTGGTCTAAATATGATGAAACTTTTACCACAAATCCAAAACATATTAGGAACACTTCATAAAAATTTAGACAAAAGTGACGATTAGATCTTAAGATATGACAGGGATTATATGCACAGTTCAGACTGAAAACGTACAGCCGCAGCTGGAAAACTTTGCCTAATTGAGGTACTTCCCAAAACCATATTCCTTTGAAATTTTTACAGTATCATAATCATATAAATGGGTTTATCATATAAAAAGTTAAGGTAATTATATTAAGCCAAACTTCTAATCTAGAGGTATCAAACCTACTCGCGTTCTAGCAAAATTCTGTACCTAAAGTCTCTGAAACATAGTCTTTGGGTACCTGCACTTATCTGATCGTCATGAAATTTTGGTGAAGTATCTATAAACTAGTTTCGAACAACATATCCAAAATTAAATAATTTATAACAGTTCAAATTCATTTTAAGATGCAAACAACGCCTGGTACTCAGATTTTAGAAAAGAATCAATCTCAAAACCTAAACTATGGATTTAAACTCAATAGGTTAACCTGTATCTACAAAATCGAAACTCAATACTTAATAATAAGAATTGATAGAGCAAGAACCAACTTTCCTTTGGCTTGATCTCCAAATCCTCAAGAGTTCTCCCCTGATTTCCCCTCTGGTGGTTCTCCCAAACTCTATTCACGGCAGACAACAGGAAGCTAGGTTTTTATTTCTTTTTATTTCCTACAACTAACTTTTTAACCTAGGTTTATTTATTTATTTACTAACCCCATTATGAGTAAACACAACCAACTTTTATGGGCCACCAACTAGTTAATACAGACAAAAATCTTTTAAGGGCTAACAACTAACAAATGGTTTAAGAATTGAGGGTTATGACACTTATATACGGAGTTCAAAAGATAAGCGTTATACTTCGTATTGTATTCCTTAATACTACGTCTAACTAGAGTATAATCATTCATAGCTTCGCATTTTTGTTTTGAATATGCACGACTTGAAAGATACGTTAGGGAATGAAACAGTTCAAGTAAAATATTACTAACCTCAAGTGGGAGGATGATGTCGTCATTGTAGCTCCTTACTTCTTCACATTATTCAAGACTTCACGTAATACTTGTAATGTCTCATATCCTAATACTTTCAAGATAACCTATACGAAGTTGACTCTAGCATATAATCAAGCGACTCTTTAAATGAGTTTTGATTCACTAAAATATGACAACCAAACTTGACATACCAACGCTTGGTGGGTTCAACTGAGCTATGCTCTAACAGTGGCTATAATGTTCATGACTTGATTCAAGTGAATCAAAATCGATTTTGCTTCAATTGTGTCTTGTATACTTCTATGAGAATATAAACAATTGAACAACTCTAGAACTAGTTTCATTTGAGTCATTTGAACTAGTTATGGTTAAGATGAATATGGTTTATATGACAGTGTTCATATGGCTAACTTCGGTTAACTATTGTTGAGCCAACAAAGGTGCACACATTTATGTACGGTTACTCATATCTAAATGAAGTCACTTTTCATCTGTGTGTAACAAGCTATGTTCGATCTAATGGTTGAAAGATATTACCTTGAGTCTAATCAGGTTTTCATCTAACGGTGAATATTGAATGCTTTGTTACCAAGGTAACATTGATTGCAAACCCTGATTTGAAGACTATATAAGGGAGAACTCTAGCAACTGGGAAACCTAATCCCCACACCTCTTGTATGATACTAGTTGCGACTAGAGTCGATTCTCCTTTAACCTTAGGTTTTTCTAAAACCCTGTAGGTTAACGACTTGAAGACTTCATTGGGATTGTGAAGCCAGACCCAACTATTTTATCTGTAGTTGCGTGATCTGATCTTGCTACTTTCTATCGTGATTGAGTACTATCTTCTCTAAGATTGGTTCAAGATTTAATCTCCGATAGGCAAGATAAAAAGTAGTCACAAACATCTTCGTCTCATCGTTTGTGATTCCACAATATCTTTTTTCTCTACCATACGATTAAGATTATTGTGAGGTGATTGATATTTCTAGGCTGTTCTTCGGGAATATAAGTCCGGTATATCAATTGGTTCTTGTTCACCTTGATTTATTAAAAGACGGAACAAAAACTTGTAGGTTTATCTGTGGGAGACACATTTATCTATTCAATAGACTTTTCTGTGTGAGACAGATTGGTTTATCAAGTCTTCGACTTTGGGTCGTAGCAACTCTTAGTTGTGGGTGAGACCAGCTAAGGGAATCAAGTACGTAGAGTCCTGCTGGGATTCAAAGACGTAAGGAGCGTAACTGTACCTTGATCATTGTTAGATTGGTTAGGGCTCAAGTACATTCCAGTCCGAAGTTAACTTGGAGTAGGCTAGTGTCTGTAGCGGCTTAATATAGTGTGGTGTTCAAATCTGGACTAGGTCCCGGGTTTTTTTTGCATTTTTGGTTTACTCGTTAACAAAACTTCTGGTGTCTGTGTTATTTCTTTTCCACATTATATTTGTTTATATAATTGAAATATCATAGGTTGTGCGTAAGTTCAATCAATTGTGAATACAACCTTTGGTTGTTGATTATATTGATTGACACTTGAACATTGGTCTTTGGTACCGTTCAAGTTGTTTCACATAATAATCAGGCTCGCGGATTTCTATCTATTTGATTTGCTGATTACTTTGTGAAACAGAGATACAACTCTTGGATATATTTTTATTGATTGAGTCTGACTGTCTAGTTGATTCTCTTGGAATTATATTGGAGTTTGTCCATACAGATTGCTAAGAGAAATATTGGGTGTGGTTGTTAGACCCCCGCTTTTTAAATTGGTATCAGAGCAGGCAAACACGTTCAAGACCTCACAAGTCTGTGTTTGTAGCGATCTGACTCTATGGACAGAAGTGTTATCTCTATAAACATACCACCAGTCTTCGATGGCTCGAATTACTTATGGTGTAAAATTTCTATGTGTGTTTTTCTTCAAACGCGAGATTTTCAATCATGGGTTTATGTTGTTAATGGCTATTTTCCTCCGGTTGTTACAGTAGGCGATGTAACTGTTCCAAAGGATATCGGTGATTATGATGCTGTCGAGATTCTTGCTGCAAAGCAAACTTCTGATGGATTGAATGCAATCATCCATGCCATTACCCCATATCTTCAGCACCATGTGACCACGTGCACTCGTTCTAAAGATGCTTGGGATATCTTAGAAACCATATTTGAAGGGAATACCTGTGAAAAAGAAGCTAGGCTTCAAAACCCAAATTCTGATTGGGAAAACCTTCGTATGGCAGATGAAGATTCATTTGATGAGTTTAATCACAAAGTGTCTGAAATTTTTAATGCGTCTTTTGCGTTAGGTAAGACTATTCCTGAAAAGGACATTGTGATGAAAATTCTCAGATCATTTCATATAAATACGATTCTAAGAAACATGCCATCGTTGAAGTAAATAATCTTGATGTGCTTTCCAGACATACTCTCATTTGGAAGTTAAAGATCTTTGATTATGAGCATGGATCCAAATCTGGAAAGGATATTGCTTTCAAAGAACAAAAGAGCACTAAATTACTTGACAAAAGTAAAAGTGTTGTCATCTCTGAAGATGATTTTTATGAGTCTGATTCATCAGATGAAGATCTTAACAAGTCAGTCTCTTTGATCACAAGACAGTTTAGAGATCTTCTTTTGAAGAAAAGTAAATGGTTCACCAGAGATAAGCCTAAGTCATCAGTTAAACCTCATAATCGTGTTCCTCCTAAAAACAGGGATACTGACGATACTGATGACGAGGATATGCCACAGTGATTCAAGTGTAAAGGTTTTGGTCATTTTGCAAATGAGTGTCCAAATCGTAGAAAATGCACTGTAAAAAAAGGTCTTGCTGCAACTCTTGATGAAATGTCTGATCACTATGATTCTAATGAAGATGAAAAATCAAGTGTTGCACTCTTCTATGAAAATATTGATTTTGATAATTGTAGCAATATGTTCATCAACCTCGATATTCTTCCGGGAGAAACTTCAACCATCTTGGAGGATAAAATGGATTTCTCTTTGTCTACTGGAAATTCTATTTCTAATTTTTCAGGTTCTACCGTGTGTCTAGCAGCTTGCACAGCTATGGCGTCGGAAACATCCTCTCTATTGACATATTCTTATTGTACTCTCAAGGGTCATGAAATCTCCAATTGTTTCAAGTACAAACATAAGATAAGATATGTCAATAAACTTCAACGAAGAGCAAATCGATTAGCAAACAAGCTCAAGTTTGTTCAGAAGTCGTCTGAGGTACGTAATCTCATCTCTTCCCCGAGAGTATGTCTGTTGACAAGCTCAAGTTTGTCAACAGATTGTTTAATTGAGAACCAAAACAAGTTGGTTACACCACTGGAGTTAGAAGAGAATTTCATTCTCTTGATATTTGTTGTCAGGAAGCTGAAAATTTGTCAACAAAGAGCAAATGGGCTAAGCGAAACAGTGGTGCTGAGACCGTTTGAGTTGGTGGGCCTCATATTACTTGCTGGAGCCTGGAAGATGACACTCCTAAGTATTGGCACGTACAGCTGTTAAGGGAAATCAGGTTTCCTTAAACAAAATCGAAACCATCAGTTCACAAGCAGAGAAGAAGACCCTAGCTTTTGTTTCCTGAAACCGTAGTCTGCTGGTCAGTTTGCCGGTGTTCAGGCCATGGTTTGTGTAGCTGTTCAATCGAGAAGAAGAAGGAAGAGTGGAGTGAGTTTCTGTTGACGAGAAGCTCAGGGAAGAAAAGGGGATCTGAAATTGATTGAGTAAATGGGTTTTGATGGATGTATTTGAGGAATAAAAGCTCTAGATGGACAAGGAAGTTTGGCTAATGCCATTGAAGAAGTTCGGGTTGTATTTGAACTCAAGAGAGCCAGGAAAGAAGGTTTTGTTTCATCCTCTCTTTTCTCTGTCCATACAGCTAGGAGATGGCGCTGTTGATAATGATGACTGAATCTGAAGATTGTGAATGATTGAATGTGTTAACGACATGGGTTTGAGTTCATTTTCATTGTTGACGAAGTGGAGAACTGGAGAAGATGATTTCTCGATACACAGCAGCACCATCAGTTCTGCTTATATGGTGTTTGAATAGTTGCCTGAACTAAGAAGATATCAAGTCATGGCTGTACAGGCAGCGAGAAGAGGAGGATGATGTGTTGTTGCTACCAATAATGGCAGTCGATGGATGAGATAACAAGAGACGACAACGCAGATTAGTGATGTTTCAGTTGAGAAGAGTGGCTCAAGTTCAGGGGTCATTTTGATTGGATCTGAGTTTGCAGAAATGAGTTGTTGCTGCCATGGAGGAATCTGTGTGGAGTTCTGGGCAGAGATTTCAGTTTTGAAGATGCGACTTTTGCTACTGGTAGTTCTTGTGTTGTATGAAGTTGAAGGTGTTTGTGCAATGGCTAGGTTTGAGAAGTTGTGATGTTGTTGGTGCTACAGGAAAGAACTGAAATGTGTAGATGAATGGGGTTGTGCAGTTGAACACGAGAAGAGATGGCGATTGCTGGAGTCTGCGATGGTTGTGACTAGTTGTCTTGATCTGAAATGCAATCTGATTTGTATTCAAGACAAGCAAGGGACAGTGACGAGAGCTATGGTGTTCTTGGTACACAGTTTGAAGCTGAGTTTCCACCGAGGAGATGGGGTGATACTTGTTGCTGCTGTATAGAGTGGTAGTTTGATCAAGTCTTGGTCTGGTAAAAAAAGTGGTATAAGGGTCGATGGTTGTGTTTGGCAAGGGCCAGGAGATGAATTAGAAGCCAACAGGGTAAGCAAACTTGGGTACCAATTAAACTCGGTATTTGATAGAGTTTGGGTACGTGAAAATAGCTAAGAAAGGGTGTTGTGGCCGTCAGTTTTACTGAGTTGAACGGCTGAGATTTGGAAGCTGGCAGAGTTTGTATTGAATAAGGAAAGTGAAGCTGTTTAGGTCGCGGAATTGCACGGAAAGAAAGCTATAAAGAGGAGGTGCAGAAACACAGAGAAGCTACCTCTTCCTGACCAGTTTGTGCCTGCAGATTGCTCGAGAGAATTCCTGAAAGAGAAGAAGCTACACAGTACACAACTAAAGTCCCTGAACCTGTTTTTGCAAGCTGCTGAGTACCTCCGCAGTGGTTTGCTTTCGAGTTTTCTCTAGCTTTGAACCCTATTTACTTTGAATATATCTTTGTGCTAAAATCAAAACTATGAGTAGCTAATAACCTTATTGATTGTGGAGGATTTCAAAACTCCGAACATGTTTTATTGATCAATCTGATACAAGTTTTTCTTCCGATAAATATCTTTTGTTGATTGTCTTTTACCGTTCTTATGACCATGAGGTGTTTGCTAGGTATCTAAGTGCGCAATTAGGTATTTCGTATTGAACTTTAATGCTAGTATCGAGAACTTTAATCCGTAATTGTTAGAGTAATCTTTACAAAAGTAGCGGTGCACTATTTGTCTCAAAGGGATTTTGTATGCAATAGTGTGTAAAAGGCAACCCTAGGTTAACGTGTCGAACTTACGAGCATGTGGCTAGGAGCAACTTGATTCATAAATATTAATGCAATTGGTTGAATGACACTTAGAGAGCATATTTTAGGTGGTTCACTTAATTGGAATCCGCTAGAGAACTTATTCTATGCGGTGATATAAGGAATCTAAAGATTAGTTGAACTTATAACTTGTCTAAACGTTGTTAATAATCGAAATTAATTGGAGATAGAACTTGTATGATTAATAATATCTAGTTCGGTAGTGGCGAATGAATCTCTAGTCAATTCCATCTCATAATTTGAATTACAATCTTTGCAATTTTCAAAATTTGTGTCTTTCAACAGCATCAATTCGTCTTAAATAATAACTTAAAACTCACACCTCCCTGTGGATTTGAACTCGACTTGCCTCACTACTTCTTTACAGAATTGTGTAGCATAAGAGAAGTATTCTTGATAGGTTGACAACCTCAACAAAATTGGCACCGCTGCCGGGGAGGCAGTGGTAGTATTAAGTTGTTATTTTTCTTTTTAGCTATTCTTTTTGCTTTTTGTTTTCAAATTGAGTTTGCTGATCCTATATTTGAGAATCCTATTTTTGGGTAGACCGAGTCCAATTGGTATACGTCTTCGATCCGGCACTCAACTAAAAGACTTTATTCGGGCGGTTAATACTTCGCTTCCTCGTTCTACTTCAAGTGAATTCGCAGATTCGTACATCGAGGAAGAACAAGTAGTTATGGCAACACTCAAGGATCTTGCATCACCACAATTGAACACTCAACCCTTGTGTATTCAATTGGACGAAGAAATTGAGTTGAAACCAACTTTACTCAACTCATTGCCTAAGTTCCATGGTTTAGCGGGAGAAGATCCAAACCGTCATCTCCAAGAATTTCACATGGTACTGGTAAGTGTGAAGCCAAAGGGAGTTGAAACCGATGATGCTATGCTTAGAGCATTCCCATTTTCTCTTATGGATATGGCCAAGGAGTGGTTTTACCATCTCCCAGCAGGTAGTATTACTACATGGACCGGTATGAAGAAACTCTTTCTTGAGAAGTACTTTCCCGTATCCAAGGTAGCACAAATCAGGAAAGAGATATGTGGCATTGTTCAAAGGGCAGGTGAAACTTTGTATGAGTATTGGGAGCGATACAAGAGATTATGTCAAAGTTGGCCACATCACCAAATCAAGGAGCAACTTATCATCCAATATTTCTATGAAGAACTCTTGAAAAATGATAGAACAATGATAGATGCCGCAAGTGGTGGAGCTTTAGTTGACAAGACACCCACGCAAGCAAGAGCTTTGATTGAGAATATGGCATCCAATTCTTAGCAGTTTTCTACCCGATCAGAAATACTCGTCAAGAAGGTGAATGAAGTTGGTGACGTTTCTCATATGGAACAAAGGATGGGTAATATGGAGAGGATGATGCAACAAATTTCTGCAGTGATTGTTCCATCGCATGAAGGCAATATGGAGCACGCAAATGCTATGTACCAAAATCAGCAAAGGCCGAGATATGATCCGTACTCCAACACATACAATCCGGGTTGGCGAGATCATCCAAATTTCAGTTACGCCAACAAGCAAGCTGTAGCGAATCCTACTTTCAGTCAACAAGGTGGCTACCAATTCATGCAAAGACCGCAACAAAAAACTCAAGGCACAAGTGTGGATGACAATTTTACTCTTATGATGCAAAGTATGCAAGAGATTTCGAAGACAATGCAAGGGTTCAATCAATTCCAGCAGAAATCCGAGATGGCTATGAGAGACGTGCAAAACCAAGTTAGTCAATTGTCTAGTGATATGAATCAACTCAAGTCACAAGGATCTGGAAAGCTTCCCTATCAACCATTGAACCATAAGGATAATGTCAATGAGATTGAGCTAAGAAGTGGGAAGCAAGTTAAGCAACCAGCAACATCACCGGATGCTAATGGACTTGTTTTAGACCAAGAAGAAGAGGAAACAGCCCCTAACAAGGATGATTTGGTAACAAATTCTAACTCTAAACCTCTTGTTTTTACTAATGTCACTTCTCCTCCTTTTCCTAGTAGGTTTGCAAAGTCAAAGAAGGACATGCTATACAAAGAGATTTATGAGATCTTCAAGAATATCCAAGTGAACATACCACTCCTTGAGGTGATAAGGCAAGTTCCTCGCTACGCAGAGTTCTTGAAGGAATTGTGCATTAACAAGCACAAATTGGTCGGTAATGAGGTTATGTATGTGGGTGAGAATGCTTCCGCGTATCTTCAAAAGAAACTCCCACCAAAATTGAAGGATCCCGGTAGTTTCACTATACCATGTACAATTGGTACAACCAGGTTTGATCATGCTTTGCTCTACTTAGGTGCAACTATTAATGTTATGCCTGCCTCAATATATGAATCTCTAGATCTTGGTCCTCTTAAGGATACCGGTATTATCATTCAACTTGCTGATAGGTCCACTACTTACCCGAAAGGGGTTGTGGAAGATGTTTTAGTGCAGGTTAACGAGCTTATTTTTCCTGCAGATTTTTATGTTCTAGATATGAGGGATGAAGATTCACCCTCGTCTACACCTTTGATGTTGGGTAGACCTTTCATGAGAACCGCTAGAACTAAAATCGATGTCTTTAAAGGCACCATAACTATGGAATTTGACGGTGAACCCATAAGTTTCAACATCTTTGAGGCTATGAGATACCCGAGTGACATACATTCCTGTTTTTCAGTGGATGTGATTGATTCTTTAGCTCAACAAACGTTTGAGTTAGATGGTGATGATGCGTTAGAGAAAGCTATAATGAAAAGTTTAGATTGTGGAAAGCATGATGACATGAAAAGTGACATAGAAATGTGTGATGAGCTTAAAGAAGTTATTTTCTCTCTTGCCGCATTATAAGAACTCTCACCTAGAAATGATGTTTCTTACATTTCCTTACCTTGTACTAATGAGAAACTCTTGCCGTCGATTTTGCAGGCACCTATCCTTGAATTGAAACCTCTTCCGGATCACCTCAAGTATGTTTATCTTGGTGATAAGGAAGAGTTACCGGTGATTATTGCCAAAGACCTTACCAAGGTGCAAGAAGAGAATCTTGTTCGTGTGCTAAGAGAATACAAGTCTGCCATAGGGTGGACCATTGCAGATATCAAGGGAATTAGCCCTTCCATGTGTATGCACCGAATACTTCTTGAGGAGGGGGCAAAACCAACAAGAGAAGCTCAACGTCATTTGAACCCTCCGATGATGGAAGTGGTTAAGAAAGAAATCCAGAAGTTGTTGGATGTAGGGGTTATCTATCCCATATCCGATAGCAAATGGGTAAGCCCGATTCAAGTCGTTCCAAAGAAATCCGGTGTCACGGTGGTGAAAAACGAAGATAATGACTTGGTTCCAACTAGAATTCAGACCGGTTGGAGAGTTGCATTGATTACCGAAAGCTCAATTCTACCACCCGAAAAGACCATTTTCCTTTACCATTCATTGATCAAATTCTTGAGAGATTGGCTGGACACTCTCACTATTGTTTTCTTGATGGTTTTTCATGGTATAATCAGATTGTAATAGCTCCGGAATATTAGGGAAAAAACGACTTTTACTTGGTTCATTTGGCACATTTGCTTATAGGTGCATGCCATTCTGTTTGTGTAATGCTCCCGACACTTTTCAACGGTGCATGGTAAGTATATTTTCAGATTATGTTGCAAGCATCACAGAAGTGTTTATGGATGATTTTAGTGTGTATGGTGATTCTTTTGACAAGCGCTTAGACAACCTTACACTAATTCTTAAAAGATGCGTAGAAATCAATCTTGTGCTAAATTGGGAAAAGTGTCATTTTATGGTGAATCACGGTATTGTGTTAGGCCACATTGTATCCTCTAGGGGGTTAGAAGTGGACAAAGTTAAGATAGATGTGATTAGAAACTTATAATACCCCACAACTGTGAGGGAGGTTCACTCTTTTCTTGGCCATGCAGGTTTTTATAGGAGATTCATCAAGGATTTCTCCAAGATTGCAATTCCCTTGTGCCGACTTTTGCAAAAAGATGTGACCTTTGATTGTGACAAGGAATGCAAATTGTGACAAGGAATGCAAGAAGACTTTTGACACCTTGAAAGAGTTGTTGACTACCGCACCCATCATCAAACCACCGGATTGGAGCAAGCCCTTTGAGTTGATGTGTGATGCTAGTGACTATGCCGTGGGAGCCGTGTTGAGACAACGAGATGGTAAAGTTCCATACGCCATTTATTATGCTTCTAGAACTCTTAATGGCGCACAAATCAACTACTCAACCACTGAAAAAGAGCTCTTGGCCATAGTGTTTGCACTTGAAAAGTTTAGATCTTACTTGGTGGGTACGCAAGTGATTGTCTTCTCCGACCATGCTGCACTTCGATACTTACTAACAAAGAAAGATGCTAAGCCAAGGCTCATTAGGTGGATACTACTTCTTCAAGAGTTCGATCTCCAAATTAAGGACAAGAAGGGGAGTGAGAATACTGTAGCGGATCACTTGAGTCGATTGATAGCATCCGAAAAAGTTATTCCCTTGCATGATAGTTTTCTGGATGAGCAACTCTTTACGGTGGATGGCACAACTCCATGGTAAGCTGATATTATGAACTACTTAGTGACGGGACAAGTACCTAGTACCATGTCTACTTTTCAGAAATTAAAACTCTAGAAAGTCTCCAAGCAATATACATGGGATGAACCATATTTGTGGAAACATTGTGCCGAACAAATAATGCGAAGGTGCGTCCTAGAATCCGAGTTTCAATCTATTCTTAATTTTTGTCACTCATATGCTTGTGGAGGCCATTTTGGGTCCAAGATAACGTCACTCAAGGTTCTTGAGAGTGGTTTATATTGGCTCACTTTATTTAAGGATGCATACTTGTTTTGTAAAGCTTGTGATAGGTGCCAACGAACCGGAAATCTAGGTGCCAGAAATCAAATGCCACTAACACTAATTCTTCCCGTAAAGATATTTGATGTATGGGGTATCAATTTTATGGGACCTTTTGTGAATTCGAATGGGAATATTTATATTATTCTTGTTGTTTATTATGTTTCTAAATGGGTGGAGGCTACAGACACCAAGACTAATGATTCTCAAGTTGTTTGTGATTTTATGAAGGAAAAAATATTTTCTAGGTTTTGCACACCTCGAGTGGTGATTAGCGATGGAGGTTCCCATTTTCAGAGATCCTTCCACGCTCTTCTCAAGAAGTACAACGTTACTCACAAAGTGGGCACACCATATCATCTACAAACAAGTGGACAAGCTGAAATTTCCAACCGGGAGATTAAGTCAATTATAGAGAAGACGGTGAATACTACAAGGAAAGATTGGAGCTTTAAACTCAATGATGCTTTATGGGCGTACCGGACAGCGTACAAGACTCCCATTGGAATGTCTCCGTTTAGGATGATTTATGGCAAACCTTGTCATCTTCCCATAGAAATTGAATAGAAAGCTTTTTGGGCCATCAAGATGTGCAACATGGAGCTAGATGCCGCAGGAAAACAAAGGAAGCTTCAACTCAATGAGTTAGAAGAAATCCGCAATGATGCATATGAAAGTTCGCGCATTTACAAGGAGAAACTAAAGCTTTTCATGATAAGATGATTTCTTGGAAAAGTTTTGTTATAGGGCAGAAAGTTCTCTTATTTCATTCTCGTCTTAAGTTGTTTCCCGATAAACTTAGGTCTCGATGGGTTGGACCGTTTGTTGTTACTAATGTGTTTTCTCATGGTGCAGTTGAGCTTTCTAGTCCCAAAACAGGAAAGATTTTCAAGGTAAACGGCCATCAAGTGAAACCATATTATGAGCAATTTGTGACGGAGAATCAAGAGGTCATAGAATTGAGTGATCCACTCCCTCTGGAGGAGTAATTGGAGCTGAAAGTCGGGATGACGACTTTAAACCAAGCGTTGCATGGGAGGCAACCCATAGGTTTTGTATTTCTATCTTTAGCTTTTAATTTTTCTTCTTCTTTTGCATATCATATTAGGATTTCCCACCTTGATTTTACTTTGGATGACTTAATTGCATTGAGGACAATGTAAAGTTTAAGTGTGGGGGAGCGTTTGACTATTTTGCATATAGATTTTTTCAAAAATTTTGCATAAAAAACCTCCAACTTGTAGAGATTTTAGAGTCACTAGCATACTTCTAGGTATGTTTACATAGAGATTTCTGACCGACATAACTGAACTTGGAAGTGTTGGGGAACTACGTTCAGATTTCTTACTTGTTAGAGTGTTAAATAATGGATTTAATCATGCCGGTGATGCAAATGAGGTGCAGAGGGAAATGCATTATTAGAGTTGCTGATCAATCATTAGTGGAGACTACCGATTTTCATATCAACTGAGGCACCAGACCAAAAATTCTTTGTAAATGACTAAAGAGCTTTCTTTTGAGTGTGTGTCACCGTACGTTAATTCCGGGTAGAATGGTGAGCTACCCAACTTCACAGCATTTTCAGCACTATTTTTGATCTCTTGAGTGCTAATTTTGTCAATCATGAGGGTGACGTCTATAGATGAAAACCTCCTTCTTGTAGTTTGATTTGCAGTTAGCACCATTCTCTCGACAAGAACAGGTCCATAGAAACACATCATCATCAACAAGGGAGCGACATCAAAATCTATAAGGAAAGTTGAAGACGTTTAAGGTTTACAAGCAACAATACAAGTAAGAGCAAATTTCATATCCAAGTAAAGCAACATACAATGAGCAGATTTTTATATACATGTTGAAGACTTACATATAAGGAGCGGAATTCTATATCCAAGTATGAAGACTTATTTACAAGAGCGAAGAAATCAAAAGATGAAAGTTATTGAAGTTTATGATACGAAGACAATACAAGTTGTGAAGAATCAAGCGGTAAAGTACTTCTCCCACGGTCAAATTATTTCATTATTTTGTTTTATTTTCACTTTGTATTGTATATTTTTTCTTGTCTCGATAAATTTAAAAAAGAAAAGAAAAAAGAATGAGACAAGAGAAAATTTTGTTATTTGAGGTTTTTATTTATTTAATAAGCCCTGAGGGAGGAAAAATCTATAAAGAAGTTTTAAGCGACAAGGATTTTAAGAGAAAGAGTTACAAATTGTCAAGGATCTAAGTTCAAGAGTTTATCATCAACAATTGAAGACTAAAGACGAAGACCAAGAAGATGAAGAAGACGAGCCGAAGGAAGACGTTTCTATTGGATGCTGTGAGAGTAGTGCTACCATTACTGCCGATCAAATGTGAAGGTGAGTGAGTACTCCCATCCTTGCAATAGTGGTTGATTTCCTTTCTTAGAAATCATCAGAAAAATATTTTTATTTTCCACGATTTTGTGGAGTCTCCAGAAATTATTCGGAAGGTTTCCTTCCCACCATTCAACATGTGTAGGATTTCTCTCTTCATTCCTACCTGCACACATGTGAGACCCATAAAAAGATGTCTTTTTGAGTGTAATTATCATAAAATCCTTTTAAGTGAGGCAGAAGTCGAGGCGAAATGCTTATTGATCGCTCTCAACACGCGTTCTCTCATTATGGTGTGGTTATTTCTCACTCAACATTAAGAATGAGAATATGTTCTTTAGTATTTCTAACTTCTTATTACTAGCATGCAGAAACTCTATGTCCTCATAGCTCTTTGGATGCTTGGGACGCTGGAACGCTTTGAAGTTGGAGTAGGTTTTGTGGGTATACCTCTCGTAAGCCCTCACGAGACTATAACTCGTCCACTAAGGACACCTAGGGGTTTAAAGACATGTTGCATTAGCTAAGTGCATCCGTTTTCTCGACGACATGGAGTTGTTGTATTTGTTTAGGTAGTTTGCTCGAGGACTAGCAAAGACTAGGTGTGGGGGAATTTGATAGGTGTCTAAAACACCTAATTCTAGTATCGATTTCTTTCGCTTTTATTAGCTATTTCTCTTGAAAACATTGCATATTACGCTTGTTTAGTATTTTGCAGGTACAATGGCTTCGAATGTGCAAAGAAGAAGAAAAAGCTCTTAAATAGGTCATATTAAGATGCAGGCATAAAGCTCATGTCAACAGATTGTTTAATTTAGAATCAAAACAAGTTCGTTACACCACTGGAGTTAGAAGAGAATTTCATTCTCTTGATATTTGTTGTCAGGAAGCTGAAAATTTGTCAACAAAGAGCAATTGGGCTAAGCGAAACAGTGGTGCTGAGACCGTTTGAGTTGGTGGGCCTCATATTACTTTCTGGAGCCTGGAAGATGACACTCCTAAGTATTGGCACGTACAGCTGATAAGGGAAATCAGGTTTCCTTAAACCAAGTCGAAACCATCAGTTCACAAGCAGAGAAGAAGACCCTAGCTTTTGTTTCCTGAAACCGTAGTCTGCTGGTCAGTTTGCCGGTGTTCAGGCCATGGTTTGTGTAGCTGTTCAATCGAGAAGAAGAAGGAAGAGTGGAGTGAGTTTCTGTTGACGAGAAGCTCAGGGAAGAAAAGGGGATCTGAAATTGATTGAGTAAATGGGTTTTGATGGATGTATTTGAGGAATCAAGAGCTCTAGATGGACAAGGAAGTTTGGCTAATGCCATTGAAGAAGTTCGGGTTGTATTTGAACTCAAGAGAGCCAGGAAAGAAGGTTTTGTTTCATCCTCTCTTTTCTCTGTCCATACAGCTAGGAGATGGCGCTGTTGATAATGATGACCGAATCTGAAGATTATGAATGATTGAATGTGTTAACGACATGGGTTTGAGTTAATTTGCATTGTGAAGGAAGTGGAGAACTGGAGAAGATGATTTCTCGATACACAGCAGCACCATCAGTTCTGCTCATATGGTGTTTGAATAGTTGCCTGAACTAAGAAGATATCAAGTCCTGGCTGTACAGGCAGCGAAAAGAGGAGGATGATGTGTTATTGCTACCAATAATGGCAGTCGATGGATGAGATAACAAGAGACGACAACGCAGATTGGTGATGTTTCAGTTGAGAAGAATGGCTCAAGTTCATGGGTCATTTTGATTGGATTTGAGTTTGCAGAAACGAGTTGTTGCTGCCATGGAGGAATCTGTGTGGAGTTCTGGGCAAATATTTCAGTTTTGAAGATACGGCTTTTGCTACTGGTAGTTCTTGTGCTGTATGAAGTTGAAGGTGCTTGTGCAATGGCTAGGTTTGAGAAGTTGTGATGCTGTTGGTGCTACAGGAAAGAACTGAAATGTGTAGATGAAAGGGGTTGTGCAGTTGAACACGAGAAGAGATGGCGATTGCTGGAGTCTGCGATGGTTGTGACTGGTTGTCTTGATCTGAAATGCAATTTGATTTGTATTCAAGACAAGCAAGGGACAGTGACGAGAGCTATGGTGTTCTTGGTACACAGTTTGAAGCTGAGTTTCCACCGAGGAGATGGGGTGATACTTGTTGCTGCTGTATAGAGTGGTAGTTTGATCAAGTCTTGGCCTGGTAAAAAAAGTGGTATAAGGGTCGATGGTTGTGTTTGGCAAGGGCCATGAGATAAATTAGAAGCCAACAGGGTAAGCAAACTTGGGTACCAATTAATCTCGGTATTTGATAGAGTTTGGGTACGTGAAAATAGGTAAGAAAGGGTGTTGTGGCCGTCAGTTTTACTGAGTTGAACGGCTGAGATTTGGAAGCTGGCAGAGTTTTGTATTGAATAAGGAAAGTGAAGTTGTTTAGGTCGCGGAATTGCACGGAAAGAAATCTATATAGAGGAGGCGCAGAAACACAGAGAAGCTACCTCTTCCTGACCAGTTTGTGCCTGCAAATTGCTCGAGAGAATTCCTGAAAGAGAAGAAGCTACACAGTACACAGCGACAGTCCCTGAACCTGTTTTTGCAAGCTGCTGAGTACCTCGGCAGTGGTTTGCTTTCGAATTTTCTCTAGCTTTGAACCATATTTACTTTGAATATATCTTTGTGCTAAAATCAAAACTATGAGTAGCTAATAACCTTATTGATTGGGGAGGATTTCAAAACTCTGAACATGTTTTATTGATCAATCTTATGCAAGTTTTTCTTCCGATAAATATCTTTTGTTGATTGTCTTTTACCGTTCTTATGACCATGAGGTGTTTTCTAGGTATCTAAGTGCGGAATTAGGTATTTCGTATGCAACTTTAATGTTAGTATCGAGAACTTTAATCCGTAATTGTTAGAGTAATCTTTACAAAAGTAGCGGTGCACTATTTGTCTCAAAGGGATTTTGTATGCAATAGTGTGTAAAAGGCAACCCTAGGTTAACGTGTCGAACTTACGAGCATGTGGCTAGGAGCAACTTGATTCATAAATATTAATGCAATTGGTTGAATGACACTTAGAGAGCATATTTTAGGTGGTTCACTTAATTGGAATCCGCTGGAGAACTTATTCTATACGGTGATATAAGGAATCTAAAGATTAGTTGAACTTATAACTTGTCTAAAAGTTGTTAACAATCGAAATTAATTGGAGGTAGAACTTGTATGATTAATAATATCTAGTTCGGTAGTGGCGAATGAATCTCTAGTCAATTCCATCTCATAATTTGAATTACAATCTTTGCAATTTTCAGAATTTGTGTCTTTCAACAGCATCAATTTGTCTTAAATAATAACTTAAAACTCACACCTCCCTGTGGATTTGAACTCGACATGCCTCACTACTTCTTTATAGAATTGTGTAGCATAAGAGAAGTATTATTGATAGGTTGACAAATTCAACAGAAAGTTATGGTGGACAAATTATTATTCACCCCAGCACAACTTAAATGTGTTGGTTGTGTATCTTGTCTCATGTGCCTGATTCAAAAGAGACAAGGGTTTGCACACTTCAGGCTTTAGGAAAAGAGAAAAAGAATTTTTCATGTTTTGTTTCTTCTTTTTGGTCTTGTTTTCACGGTTTTGGAATTCTTCCATCCTTTCATATCTAATAGATATTGAAAGGGGTTTACTCTGTTTGATCAATAAAAGAGGGTTAATATCGACAATTCTACCTTCTTTAGGGTTGTGAGTTGTGCGTACGTGAATCATTTTTAGTGTATAAAGGTTCCGTAACCCTACATTCCTTTTGTCCTTCTCTGAAAACTCTTTTTTATCATAAGATTGTTTGTTGAGTCTGATTTGTGAATTCCTCCCACAATCTCATACTTGTACGGAGAATCCAAGCATCATGTCTTCTGATAAAAAAGATGTTAATATGATTGTTAAGACGTCAATCATGAAGGAAAAAGAAAAATCTCCTGTTCCATCAACTTTGAAAAGAAAAAGAAGGAATGTGAGGAAACCAAGAGTTGTTCCTTTAAATCTTCAGAAGTTTTATTGTGTTCTAGAAGAGTTTATTGAAACAAGAAAGGAGATTCAGCAAATAAAGGTTATTGTTCTGAGGACTCTCGAAATTCAGAAGGCCCTGGTTCGACATCAGTCTTGAAGGTTTATTGGAATTGACTCCTTTCTTCATGAACCTTATGTTCTAATGGCTGTTGACGACAAGGAGTTCGGGGACGATAAAGAATTTTTTAGAGGCCTTAATGTCTAGGAAACTTCTTATGAGAATTTATTCTTGTGTTTTAAGAAGGATAACTAGGGTTTGGAATAGCCATTACTGTGAGTACACATAGCTATTTCCAACGTTTTTCATCTTGCAATGATTTTAGATTTATTTATTTAAATTCTAAAGTTTATTTGGAAGATGATTTTGCAGTATTAATCTTTATGGTTTCTTATATTGCAACTTGTTATGGGATATGTGTGTTTACGTCCGTGAATTATGATTGTCCCATATATGTCAAAAGTTAAGTCTTTCATATGTCATTATGCAAAATATTGATAAAAGATTGAATGAGCTTTTGACAACAAAAGTTAACCCTATTATGTCATTATGCAAATATTGATGGAAGATAGGATGAACTTTTGTCTACAAAGATTAAGTCTATTACATGTCTCTATGCAAATATTGATGGAAAATAGAATGAATCTTTGAATATTCCGCAATATTGGTCTTTCCCTGATCCACATCCTTGTGTAAATACTGTGCGGCTCCGTAAGTTTTCTTATGTAGAGCATTTCCGATTAAATTAATCATGGGTTCTCTTGTGGTTAATTTAATTGAGTATTTCGGATACAAATTCATGTTTCATGTATTTTTTCCAAAGAAATCCTTCTTTTCTTGTAAAAGTAAGGTCGCTCTTGTTTTTCTTTCGGGAATGACATTTTATGGGGGAGAGTCATTATTTGAATTTGTGCTTAATTTCCAAATCTTTGTGGGGAGTGCGGTTGTGGAATATTGTAGGAGTTTTCTTGTATCTTTATTAACTCCTTGATGAATGCATTAAGTTCTGGCTATATGATTGCATCTAAACAAAGTTGATATGTTCTCTTTTGGTCATGAAGTATCTCTATGGAAATTTTATTAGGATCCCACTAGTTTTCTTACCTTTGCCAATTTTATTGACAAAAAGGGGGATGTGTAGTTCACACTACAAATACATATGGTTTACGGATCATTATGTAAGGGGGAGTGGTTTCATGTGAGATGAAGTATTGACTAAGTGGGAGTGATGCATATCATCATAGTATTGTTGTCAAAGTTGTGATACAATTGGACTTTGATGCTGTGTAATAATACTATGACACTATATAACAATGATTGAGAGCTTCTGTTTTCTCATTGTTATTGTTAGAACATTGCTCGGTTGAACCCACCAAGCGTTAGTATGTCAAGTTTGGTTGTCATATTTTAGTGAACCAAAACTCATTTAAAGAGTCGCTTGATTATTTACTAGAGTCAACTTCGTATAGGTTAGCTAGAAAGTTATTAGGATATGAGACATACAAGTATTACTCGAAGACTTGAAGAATGTGAAGAAGTAAAGCGCTACAACGACGACATCATCCTTCCTCTTTAGGTTAGTAATATTTTGACTTGAACTGTTTCATTCCTAACGTATCTTTCAAGTCGTGCTATATTGAAAACATAACTGCGAAGCTGTGAATGATTATACTCTAGTTAGAGGTAGTATTAAGGAATTATAATACGAAGTATACCGCCTATCTTTTGAACTTCGTATATAAGACATCGACATAATCGTATGAATTCTATTGTGATTATTTATGGGTATGGGTGAAGATTTCGACCTAGGA
This sequence comes from Papaver atlanticum, assembly GCA_023531105.1. Lineage (NCBI taxonomy): Eukaryota > Viridiplantae > Streptophyta > Magnoliopsida > Ranunculales > Papaveraceae > Papaver > Papaver atlanticum. Next base: position 7,118,437 of record JAJJMB010008334.1, read on the forward strand.
AACAATGTTTTACATTCGTTTAAAAGAAGTACAATTCATAAACTTTTTTTGTGAATCGAAAGGGAAATCGCTAGGCTTATTGGTATTGTTATACGTTGCAAATCTTTGGATTACCAATATGTGTGTTTAGTATAACCGCTTACAACTTGTTTATGTATCTTGGTAAAACTATTCACAATGCCTGACTTATGTATCGGTATGACTTTTATTAGTGAAACCAATCTTAAGTAATCACCTGAGATGGTATGATCGATATTTGTAATTGGTGTGACCATTCCTATTCATTGGGTAACCGATTCTAGAACTTAGTGGGACTAATCACAAGATGTGTAATCGATCCTTGTAGTAGGTTAACAAGTTTTAGTAATTGGTGTAACCGATCCTATAACTTGTGCAACCGATCACAAGTAAGTACCATAAATAAGTGGTAACCGATCCTGGTACTTAGTTAGCCATTTTATGAAAACTAGTGTGACCGATCCTAGTAGCCACTTGGAGGTAGAACCTAGCTTTATGTTTGGTAGAACCGTTAAACCCATGGTGATTGAATGTTTTTGATCAATCACATAGTTCTTGGAAATCAGATGAACCAATTCTAAACTCGTTTGGAAGTGTGGCAAATTGGTTCCAAGATTGTAAATATGAAAAAGGATTTACGAAGTAAAGATGTCGACATACTTTGAACATGTGCAGTAATTCTTATCTATTATTGTTCAAAGATATTCCTTAATAACTAAAGGAGAATCCCGGATCGAAATAAATTGAGAATCTTTTAATTAAGGTTTTTAATTTTATTAGCTTTTAATTTCCAGCAATTAATTGCATATCTTTAGAAAATAAAAATTGGTAATGTGCATTTACTAATTGGAGTTTTTCTACTGAGATTTCGGTCAATATTTGGACAGAGCATTTCCAGGAATTATGAAAACCGACTTTGGCTTTATGGCATATCTTTGAGAATATTCGGTTTTGGAAATTCCTTGGTGTCCAAACTTCCTTGGTCTATAAATATTGAAGTTTTCATTTCAAGCAAACTAATCCTCAGAGCCAGCAAAACTACCTAGTTGTGTTGTTACTAGTGGAGCCGTCTATTCGGAGATGAAAGTACCCTAATTACGCGAAATTTCTTACGACCGCTCGTTTTAAAGACTTCTTGGGATTGAGAAGCTCTACGAGTACCGTTGGTGGGAAACTAGATAATTGCAGTTTATTATTAGTTTTCGATTGATTTGATTGACTAACGGTTGGTGAACTTTGATTGCACCTAGTTTATTTATGCTTGAGAATCTTTAGACTATTTATATATCTAAAGATGTCTTGTGATAATCCATCGTTAACAGACCCCATTCTGTGTGTGATTGATCACAAGAGATTCGAGTTGTTTGTGTGCAGGTATTTATTGAAGATCTAAGAAGATTTGAAGACAAAGAAGATTTCTTATTTGAGTTCATAATCTTTGGTGTGCACAAAACTTGATCGGATGGGGATCCAACTATAATCGGTTTATGTTTTGATAGATTGGATTGATTAGTTGCGTAGATCGGCATCAATACATTTCTTTGTGATTCAAAGTATTGATTGCATAGTCTAAACAATTACTTTGGTAATTGTTGAATAGATTAATCTAAGAACCCGACAAAGGAGTTTATTGGGATAAACGGAAGAGCCTTTTGTCAAACTCATATCACGTTGTTTGAAAAGAGTTGTTACCGAATAGATTTGTTGTTCCTTTACTGTTTGGAATACGAACCAAAGGAATTGTTCCAAGTGCGTGACTTATTGCAAGTTGGAGGCGCAGGGATACTGAGGGAACTAGGTGAACTACATGTTTAGTTGCTTGGTCTCAACTATTCGAAGTTGGTTTATTTTTGTATAGCGGCTTAATTCTGAGAGTATTCAATTCTGGACAAGGTCCCGGGGTTTTTCTGTATTTGCGGTTTCCTCGTTAACAAAATCTTGTTGTGTCTTTTACTTTTCTATTTCCGCAATTATAATTGTTTTTATTATAATTAGAAGTAAAATACACAAACGTTAATTCCTAATTACTTGATAGCAATCCTATAGTGTTTGGTTAAGTCCGAACCTATTATCAAGTAATCATACTTCGTTGGTGTATTGTCTCGATCTTGTATCCATAGTCAATTACACAAGATATCTTGTTGTCGTATTGTCTCGATCTCGTATCCATAGACGATCACACGAAGTGTGAACCGATTCGTTGTATTGTCTCAACTCAGTCCATAGACAATAACTTTCAGAGAAAGGACTTATAGTGGAAAAGTTTTAGATTGAGGTATAATTGGGTACCCTCGTCTTTTCGGTTATGGCTACGGATCTTCAATAATTATGATGCTGAGTTGAACACAATCAGAATCACTGGAATACTTGGAAGTGACAAAGATTTCAAGTAATGTTGAAGAACCAAGGAAATCAAGCAGTTGGAATGAGAGCTACAAAGTTTATTTATTTTGTATTCCATATGTATTGATAGTTTTGTCACTAAAATTGATAAAGTGGGGGATTGTTAAAGCACTACTCGGTCGAACTCGTAAGCGTTTCTATCTCAAGCTTGTTGTCAAGTTTAGTTTCCAAAACTATAAGTCTTGATTTCTAGTCTACTTATAGCTAAGTCTCGGATTAGGATAGAAAGTGTAGTTGAGCATTAGACTTCACGGCGTTCATCGATTGAAGACGAAGAACTACTAAGGGGATCTTGTGAAACCTCATCAACAAAAGGTATGTGATGCCTTGAACTCATTTATCACTCAAAAGTCTATCTACTCTATCTCCTATTTGACACAAAAGTCGTATAGCTATATAGACTTCAATTATACACATTTGATATTTCGAGCTGATTTTAACTCGCTTACATATTTCTCGAAATATGTGTTGGTAAGCTTTCGCTTTAACCAAGTTCATCTTATATTCTTTACGAAAGTCAAAAGATGATCATGTGAAAATCACCTGGTAATATCTTACATGATTTGTGTGAGACAGTAATTTGATGTAGACTCGGAATATTTCGTATTGATCATTCAATCACTTGAAAATTGCTTTGAAGCTAATAGTTTATGTGAGACAGCTATTCCCGTCTACCGAGAATGTTTCAATGGTTGAAATGAGAGTTTAGAACAATTTGATATAAGCACAGTATGCGTACTTGCATATGTGTAATCCAAGTTCGGGAACCATGGTATGCATACACGCATGCATACTGTTTGGTTATTTCAAGGTCCGGGAACTCAGTACGCATACCGGTACGCGTACTGGCGTGAGGTTAAAGTTCCGGGACTTTACTGAGTTTGTGGTATGCGTACCAGTTCGTGTACTGGCGAATCCGAACTCAGTCCGGCCACTAAGGTATGCGTACCTGTTTGCATACTTGAGTGGATTATGTTCTAAAATCGGTTTGTTCATGAACTAATATATTTACATATTAAGGAATGCAATCTTTTGCAAACCGTGGCTATAATGTTCATGACTTGATTCGAGTGAATCAAAATCGATTTTGCTTCAATTGTGTCTTGTATACTTCTATGAGAATATAAACAATTGAACAACTCTAGAACTAGTTTCATTTGAGTCATTTGAACTAGTTATGGTTAAGATAAATATGGTTGATATGAAAGTGTTCATATGGCTAACTTCGATTAACTATTGTTGATCCAACAAAGGTGCACACGTTTAGGTACGGTTACTCATATATAAATGAAGACACTTTTCATTTGTGTGTAACAAGCTAAGTTCGATCTAACGGTTGAAAGATATTAGCTTGAGTCTAATCAGGTTTTCATCTAACGGTGAATATTGAATGCTTTGTTACCAAGGTTACATTGATTGCAAACCCTGATTTGAAGACTATATAAGGGAGAACTCTAGCAACTGGGAAACCTAATCCCCACACCTCCTGCATGATACTAGTTGCGACTAGAGTCGATTCTCCTTTAACCTTAGGTTTTTCTAAAACCCTGTAGGTTAACGACTTGAATACTTCATTGGGATTGTGAAGCCAGAACCAATCTTGTTGTTTTCTATCGTGATTGAGTACTATCTTCTCTAAGATTGGCTCGAGATTTAATCTCTGATATGCAAGATAAAAAGTAGTCACAAACATCTTCGTCTCATCGTTTGTGATTCCACAATATCTTGTTTCGCTACCATACGATTAAGATTATTGTGAGGTGATTGATATTTCTAGGTTGTTCTTCGGGAATATAAGTCCGTTATATCAATTGGTTCCTGTTCACCTTGATTTATCAGAAGACGGAACAAAAACTTGTAGGTTTATCTGTGGGAGACAGATTTATCTATTCAGTAGACTTTTCTTTATGAGAAAGATTGGTTTATCAAGTCTCCGACTTTGGGTCGTAGCAACTTTTAGTTGTGGGCTAGATCATCTAAGGGAATCAAGTGCGTAGAGTCCTTCTGGGATTCAGAGACATAGGGAGCGCAACTGTACCTTGATCAGTATGAGATTGGTTAGGGCTCAACTACATTCCAGTCCGAAGTTAACTTGGAGTACGCTAGTGTCTGTAGCGGCTTAATATAGTGTGGTGTTCAAATCTGGACTATGTCCTGGGGCTTTTCTGCATTTGCGGTTTCCTCGTTCACAAAACTTATGGTGTCTGTGGTTTTTCTTTTCCGCATTATATTTGTTTATCTAATTGAAATATCACAGGTTGTGCGTAAGTTCAATCAATTGTGAATCCAACCTTGGGTTGTTGATTATATTGATTGACACTCGAATATTGGCCTTTGGTACCGTTCAAGTCGTTTCACATAATAATCAGGATCACGGATTTCTATATGTTTGATTTGATGATTACTTTGTGAAACAGAGATACAACTCTTGGATATATTTTCATTGATTGAGTCTGACTGTCTAGTTGATTCTCTTGGAATTATATTGGAGTTTGTCCATACAGATTGCTAAGCGAAATATTGGGTGTGGTTGTTAGACCCCCACTTTTTCAATCCTAATTAGAGTTTCATCTAAGCAGATAAAGTATTTCCTTGATTCTCACGTTATCTCAGCTTGAAATATAAGGAATCTATAGTCTTGAAAAACTATAAATAGATGTGCTCTTTCAATTGGGAAATTCAATCTCTGAAACTTTGTGTCCTAGCTTATTTCTAGAGTCGTCCTCTATTGACCTAGGCTTTCTATGAGAAACATAATTAGACCTACGACTAAAAGACTTCGCTTTGGGGATTCGTGAAGCCAGGCCCGACTATCTGTACCTTGATAGTTCGTGTATCCTGATCTTGCTTTTCTGTTATCGAGGTTCTCATAATCTCTTTCGGGAAAGATAAATAGAAACCGTAAAGTTTTCTTCGTCTCAGACTTTGTGATTCCTCAAGATAGATATCTGAAAACTATTCTAAAGTGATAAGTTGAAAATTGTTCTTGATAGGTGGTAAAATATCCAGGCTTATCATCTAAGTGAGTGTAACTGTGTCAGACTATGTGGTTTGCAAGCTTTGTCTATTGCAAACATATTTTCAAGCCTTGATCTTTAATCTGAAGTGAAATCAAATAGGCTTATCTATTAGAGGAAGATTGGTATCAAAATTCTTCACTGAGGTTAAAGCAACTCTTAGGCTGTAAAAGACGTTATCTAGGGGAATCAATTGCGTAGAGCCTTGCGAGGTTCAAGTGACATGAGGAGCGTGACTGTAACTGAATCGCTTGGATGGTGGAATCGGCCTCAACTGCATTCCAGTCCGAAGTCTGATGGTAGGATAGTGTCTGTAGAGGCTTAATACGAATTGGTGTTCAAACCTGGACGAGGTCCCGGGGTTTTTCTACAATTGCGGTTTCCTCGTTAACAAAACTTATGGTGTCTTGTATTTTTCCTTTCCCGCATTATATTGTTTATATTTATGATAGATTTATGCAAGTAGTATGTATTCAATCTTAGTAGATACGTCCATACAACCGTGATCGATTACGAGACTTGTTTCTTGTAGAATTCGTATCTTGGAAGATAGATAACAAGTTTATTACTTGGAAAAATTCCGATTGGATTATATGGATACGACTAGATTGATCTTGGATATTGATACTCGAGATCGTCCAAGTACTCTTCTTAACAATCAGTTTCACGGACTCCTTTGTCTATTGATAGACGCATTATTGTGTCTAATATGTCTCAATTGTATATATTGTTAGTGTTCGATTTTGTATTTATTTTGTTATTTTATGTCTTTGTAGGTATTTTTAAAGAAATAAGCTCTTGCGGCGAAATTGGCTCGAAAAGTGGTGTTTTACACCCCAGCAAAATTACTAAAGGCACCCTCAAAATGGATAAGGGCGCCCCCAAGGCAGCCGAGCTGATAAAGACACTTGCAATTTGGATATGGGCACCACCTACTTCTTTCTTTAAAAAAAAGAATATTGGCGGGAAATTTGGTTTCAACAGTCAAGGATTTATGATCTTTAAGATAAGAATATCTTATTGCCTTATAAACAGGAAGTTTTGAAGGAAAAGGAAGTTATCTTGTATTAAACAAGAAAGATATCCTTAGAAAATTTTATCTTGGATTTTATTCCTCGAATTAAAGAAGATATGGGTTTAGTAAAGAAATATAGAGAATTCCTGAAAATATTTTTAATTAAAAAGCAGAAGATTTTGGAGTTATGGAAGAATATATTTGAGTAATGTGTATTTGTGTGTATAAATAGAGAGCTAGAGAGCACATTTGAGGGGGGAGTTTTTGGAGAGGTTTAGAGCACTAGAGAAGCAAAGAAAATCAAATCTCTTTTCTTCCTTTTAATCAACATTTGAGCTATAAATAAATCTTTTGAGCGTGTTTTCATCATGATGAGCTAAACCCAATCCTTGGGGCGATGGAGGAAGCCGTTGTTTCGGTAAAAGTGTTATATTTATATTTTTAATTAATTATAACAACTCTATTATGATTTTTGCATTGAATTAAGAATTGGTAATATGATTTTGATTAGTTAGCTGTATTTTCTCTTGATAGAGCATGCTTGCTTTAGGGTCTTGATGTTCTATGCTTGGATTAACAGTTATTCTTTTGAAAATCTACATGTCTAGGCAAGACTATTAGAATCAAATTAAACGTTGGGTTGTATAATTATTATTTTATTAAAATCACTAATACCGGCCAATGGTGGAATCCTAACCCCACTTTCTCCAAAATATTCTCATCACCTTTTTATTTGAGTTTAGTATTTTCATTTATAAAATTTAAATCTAAAAAAATCTGCTTTCACAAGTCTTAACGAACCTACTACTACAACATCATTGTAAAAATTACATCATCTATACATGCTGATTGAGAAGAGATAGATATATAAACTCTATATACATATTGTCAAGGATCATTAAGTTGGTATGCTTGCAATTGTATTAGGTTTTCTCCATACAGGTTGCCGAACGAATAAGTTGGTGGCGTACTTGGTACCTTTTTCTTTTCAATTATATTCCAAGAGAATTCAGAATGTGTATCTAGTTAATGGCTACATTAACCTTGTAGCTATTTTATATGTATATGCCTGCAAGGTTTCAGAGATTCACTTAGTTGAACTCTGTTACTTTATATGCGGCCATAAAAAATGTCATCAGAACATGCTGATAATACGAATTATAGATATTCATAGTGAGATTTTATGCCATTCTTAAATGAAAGTACTTTTAGAAATATACTATTTAGTATGAAACTGAATTGAACATTATTTCGAGTCGTGGAACTTCCACGGCTGAATTCCTTGAACATGTTCCACATACACTACAACCTTGGGCCAAGCATGATGTCGGCATCAGATCTCATGCAATGATAAAATCTAAGTAGGCCATGGACACGAAACTGGCAACTTTCCAGCTCCAATATTAATCCGACCAGTTAGCACCAATATGAGGCCAAGTTGGCCAGCACCAGCAGCCAGCCAAGTTGGCCGGCGACAGCAACAGGCTGGGCCAAGTTGGCCATCACCAGCAACCGGCCAAGTTGTCCAGCGACATCACTGGTCCAAGTTGCCAGCGCCAACACCAGACCCAGTTGGCCAATGCCAACCAATATTTCTGCATGCGCCAATAGCTTGTCCACTGCCAACAGCCTATATTCATCCACTACTTATGCTTTTCCATGCCAATAGCTCACCCGTGCCAGCGCCAAGTTTCCAGGCGCCAGCAAAGCCCATGTCGTCCGTGCTAGCAATCCCATGTTGTCTGCGCCAACATCCTATGTTTCCGCGTCAGCAGCAGCGTTCCTGACAGCATCTTATACCGCATCCTTGACAATAGGTCATGACAATGCTTGGACATGGCCATTGTTTTAATACCAACATGGCCACTACAACGATGTGATGGTCATGTCACCTTGTTAGCACGCCTGGTCGTCTATGACATGTTTAAGTGCTAGTAGTGCTTACATACAACTTGTATGCCACAAACATGCCATGGCCATGTTACGTTGCCATGAGACTATTAGTAATAATATCCCACAGAAAACTTATTATTACTCATATGAACTTTGAATTTGAGTTATCTCTTTAAGCCCGAGTCTTGGATGCCACTACGACAGATCTGGGCCAGCAAAATACATCATGGCTATAACTTAGCTAAGACAAGAAGTAGTCCATGACTCCACTATTTCTGACGAGAAATCAAAACATGTTACATGGGGGATTCTTTATGGGGTATCGGTTAGGTAGTTTACAGCAACATGATGTGTGGCAACACCCCATGATGAGAAAGTAACGGGTATTGGTGACATTTTAGAGCAGTCGAAGAGATGATGGAGTGGTAGTCTAGAAGATTCCCTAGTAAAAGTTGACATGACTCTACCATTACATCAACGATCTCCACTTATCCATTCCTTCACTACCTCCACTACTTACGAGGAAACAGTGCGTGACCCTTACGACTATAAACAGACTCTTTTGTCTATTCAGAAAATAGAACAAGCTTACAACTTTCAAGTTCCGATCTTTCATAGTTCGACAACCTTACACACAACAATTCAATCACCACTGATTTCCTCCACTTTCTTTGCTTTCTGTTATTTAAATAATTTGACTGACATTTTCATGTTTAATTACATCCAGACTATTCATAAGCTGAAGAACAATAAGTAGTTTGGTAGATATAAGCTGAACTTCTCTCTGTAACTACCATAAAACCCTAGTTTTTTCGAATAAACCTAATCTATCAATTATTAAAATTAAGAAAATAAGACATGGGTTTGTGGAAAATACCTTCTTATGTATGTTTGCAAACAATCAGGGTTTGGTTCTCACTTTCCAACTTCAATCAATCCAATTTCTTCTTGAAGTCCTCTTTTCTCTAGGACACTGCTTATAAAAACTCATTTTATAGTTAGGTCTGAAAAGGATAGGGTACCAAGTATACCACTAACATTTCGTTCGGCAAACTGTATGGAAAAAACTCAATATAGTTACAAGTAGATCTTATTTAAAGATACTTGAACAATATGTATATAGAGTTTTTCTCATATCTCTTCCTTAATCAATATGTGTAGACTGATAGTTCCGTGAAACTGATTGTGTAGAAAAGTTCTTAGACTATCTCGCAAATCCATATCTAAGATCAATCTAGTCATATTCAAATCAAGAGGATCTGAATTCTATCAAGTATAAAACTTGCGATCTATCTTTCAAGATACAAATCCAAGAACAACATATCTCGTTATAGATCACAATTAATAAGGACTTAAACTACCTATATTGATTACGTACTATTTGTATTATTCCTATTATAAAGATAAAACAATATAATACGGAAAAGGAAAAACACGAGACACCAGAAGTTTTGTTAACGAGGAAAACCTCACTTGCAGGAAAAATCTCGGGACCTCGTACAGCTTTGAACACCAAACTTTATTAATCCGCTACAGACACTAGTCTACTATCAGACTTCGAACTGGAATGTAGTTGAAACCGAATTAACCCTCCAAGCAACTCAGTTGCAATCGTGCTCTTGATAAACATATTTTTGTATCTGATTTGATCTCGATTCTCTATATTATTAGTACTCATTTTTGTACTTACTATTTTATGTCTTTGTAGGTGTTTTTAGAGAAATAAAATTTTGATAAAAAAAATTAGCTTGAAAAGTGGTATTTGAACCTCCTGAGAAAATTACGAAAGGCACCCGATGAAATTACTAAAGGCATTTGACAAAATTGATAAATGCACCCCAATATGTGTTAAAGGCACCCCAGATACGCATCAAAGACACCCAGGAATTTTAACATTTACACCCCACACCCCACAAATTTATATTTTCACCCCAGTTGCTAAGTGAACCCCCTCTTCTGGATAAGGGGACTCCGTCATCTTCATCGTTTGAATCTGGTTTTTGCGGGAAAACATGAACATATTAGGGTTTGACTGAGTTAAATAGGCTTGGTTTGGTGCTTGGATTCGGCTAAAATTAGCTATATAATTGGGTTTCGACAAAACAGGGGAGAAGAAAGTTCTCGGGTTCTGTTGGTATTATAAATGGCAATTGCATGCAGAATATTTTCCCCGAGATTTGATTCTATCAATAGAGCAAAGATTGAGATGGAATACGCGTAGAAGAGAGAATAAGAGATTGAAGATTACAGAGCTGCAGAAAAAGTTTGTGGTGCTGCAAAAGAATAAGGAGGTGAAGAACATTGGGTTGTTGAAATCATCGCTAATTCAGAAGTTTTTCGCAGGAATTGTTGTTTTCTGTTGTTGTTGCAAAAATATTTCAGCGGCTGAGAATGATCTTTTCCAATTGTTTCTTTCTAACAGTCGATCTGTAATGCTAATCCAGCATTGCATGTTTGTTGTTTTATTATTTTTCTCCCTTTTCACATTTGTAAACACCTTTTGAGCCATGAATAATTTTTTGAGAGTGTTTTCAACATGAGGAGCTAAACCCCAACACTGAGATGACAGAGGAAGCCTTATTTTCACAATTGTGTGGTAACTAGAATTGATTCTTTATGACTTTTTGCAAATATTTTATTTGATTTATGATTTCATTAATTATTGTGATCTTCATGCTCATAATTCACAATTAATATTTTTGAAATCTACCTTCGGCAAAGAAATGGAATCCATAAAAGATCTATAATTGTTAAGAATCATTGTATGCATCACTCGATTTTGATTAATAGTTGAATCCTAAGTTCCAGTCTCTCCCAATATTATTATCATCTTTACATATTTCTAGTTTAAATTAAGAATTAGGTCTGAATTATAATCTTCCCAAATCCGAGTTGAACGAATCTTTATTACCACTTTCTACAACAACTTAAAACCACATAAGCTCCTTACGTATCTTCAACCTCGCAAGATTCTACAAAATTAATTCCCTTAGCTGACGTCTTTTACATCCCAAGAGTTGCTTCAACCTAAGTGAAGACTTTTGATACCAATATGCCTATAATAGATAATTCTATTTGATTTTCCTTTTGATCTAGAGTTGGAAATCTGTTTGCAATAGACAAAGTCTAATAGACCTAACAAATCCGATATACTTACATTCGGTTAGCTGATAAGCCTGGATTACTAACCACCTCTTAGAGCAATCCAATAAATAAAATAAAATAGTAGTTCAGATATCTATCTTGAGGAATCATAAAATCTAAGACGAATAGAACTTTGCGATTTTTATCTATCTCGTTCCTGATCTAAGATAACAAGGACCTCAAAGAAAAATAAGAACAAGATCAGGATACACGAATTATCATATAAAAGATAGTCGGACCTGGCTTCACGAATCTCTGAGTGAATTCTTTAAGTCGTAACCTAATTATGTGTCTCAAAAGAAACCTAGGTTTTCTAGAGGACGACTTTTGCAAGCAACTAGGACATAGAGGTTCCAAATATTAAGAAAAACCGTTGCATGAGTCTCTTTATCTATAAACTTTCAAGGCTCTAGGTAGCTTTGAATTCAAGACAAGATATCTTGAGATCCAAGCAAGCACTTTCTCAGTTTATATGAAATTCATATTAGGAATTCATGTAAGCATATGAGAAGTTCACCTTGAAATTACACAGAAGAATATACATTATGGTTCAGGGTTCTAGAGCCATGTACAATGCTAGTTCGTATTGGGGAATATGCCTTTTGAATTTTTAGGAAAAAGTCGTGTTCATTAAAACTCAAGACTTAAACTATGATTCACAAACACAAAGTGATTTAGTGAAAAAAGTTGTCTTAGAAGTGTTTATGGGAGTTGTAGCAATGCTAAAACGTGTTTTTAAAAATAGTTTATGAGCATCTGCTTAGTTTGATACTTATGCACCAGTCCGTGAACTGAGGCTGTTGGGGTACGCGTACCAGGTATGTGTACCCTTATCCATTCACGAAAGATTCCAGGGATACGCGTAAGGGTATGCGACCTCCCTATCATTCACGAACTTATAATCTTAGGGTACGCGTACTGGGTATGCGTACCTACCCTATCATGGAACTCAGATCACTAGGGTACGTGTACTGGGTATGCGTACCTACCATGTGTCAATAATTTCAGGAATTTCTGAAAACTTTCTTTAAACAATTCGAAATATTACCAATTGCATAGATACTAAATATCATTGCTTAGGAAATTTACAAATGATAAAATTGAAATAAAAATAGTTCATGGACAATAAAATTGTTCTTAACCAAGATTGTTAAGGATCTATGAACATCCATTGCTTGAATCATATTTCGAAAGATTTACCAAGACAAGCTTGACTCAAAATTTCTTCTTTATAATAGTAAATCTATTAAAATCATAAGACATAGTCTCATAAGATAGAATGGTAAATGCTAAGAGTAAATTGGATGGTTTAGTCTTCACATACCTCTTTGTCAATGAATTTCTCCAAATGTCTTCGTATGTTCTTCGGTCTTCAATATTTTAGGGTTATCCAGTGATGTCTGATACTCAACTACCATACTCTAATCCTAATCCAAGAATTGACTATAATAGACTAAAAATCAAGATATAGTTTTTTGCGACTTACACTGACAACAAGCTTGAGATAGCAAAACTTGTAAGTTCGACCGAGCAGTGATCTAACAAGGTTTAATGGACATTCAAAAAAATTCAAATCAATAGTTGATCGACGACGATTAAAATTTCAAAATGGTTTTGGAGGAAGGGGTCCGACTGTTATTGAGAAAGAAAAAAAAAAAAAAAAAAAAAGGAAACTGATTTTTGATTTGATTAGGTTTAGGATTTTGATTTGGTAAAAGGATATTTTTTTCATTTAAACTATTCAAGGGTAATTTAGTAACCTATTTATCTCTAGGACATCCCTTATCACCGTTTTTAGAGAATAAGGTTATTAAGGCCGCTTCCTATGGACTCTGTCAAAAAAATCAATTTGATATACCAGGGGCCTAGCAAACTAGTCGCACCACTGTGAGAAAATGGTTCATCGATATACTTCATATCGAGCGTTGGTGACTAGAGCGCCAGTAATAAAGACTCTATCACTTGCAATTTAGTCTATTTCTTCGCTCGTTGGACAGTCTATCATCAACGAATATTTCTCTGTCGCCTATAAATAGGTGATTTTCAAACTTAATTTTTACACTGAAATGTTTTCACAAAGTTTTTCTCTCTTTCTCTCTTTATCATTTCAAAAATTTCCTAATGGCAGAATTTTAAACTCAACTTGATTCGGCAACCTAGTTTGATTTTTCTGGAGTAGTACTTGAAGCTGGTGTTAACAAGTAATGTGATAATTATAAATAAATACGTTAAAAAACATAATTCCTGCAAATGCATTCATCTTCGGCAATAGTAAATTTTTCACTCTGTCTTTTTATTTGATTTTGCACATTGGCTCTGTTAATATCTCTTTGATTTTCAGTTGTATGTTGGTTATCTATGAACTCAACCATGTTCATCTTACAAAAGATTAGAAAATGTTTTTTTTTTATTTGAAAAATTAAAAGAGTTATGAAAAGTATGGAAGAGGTGCGAGTTGAAATGAGTTTGGATTTGAGCATTTATAAGGGATGAAATTGCGACTGTTGGATGGGGAACCACAGAGCGATGACCATAGCGTAGAGAACTAGAGATTATCGATGCCGTTATACTAGCTATCCAGCGCCCTAGAGACCACCGAGCGATGGCGATTCTATCGCTCATTAGTCAGTCTTTCGCACCTGGCTAAACAATATATTTATCACTTAGCCATAGGGGTGTCAACATATTAAATTCCGTCGGATCTTCACCAATCCGATTCTGATAGGCTAAATGTTATCGGATTTCCGAATTTCGATAACATCCGACGGAATTTGAAAAATCTAATCTAATTACGATAGGGTAAGCTATCGGAAACCCGATAAATTTGATTACCATAATTTTACTTATATAAACTCATTTCTAATTGAAGCACCCATTAATATGTGTTCATCTTAAATACATATTACTGGTTCTATTAAGTTAAAACTTTTTGTCTATAAAGTTTTTTCCGGCCTAAATCCAAAGAAATTTCAGATCCATGGTCACGACAATTGTTGCTTGAGCATTAGTTGCACATTTACTTGCAATAACAATTCATCCAAAACAGAAATAAGAGAATTAAAATGCAAGAGGAATTTTGTTCATTACTCCTGAATTTCAATCAAAGACTAGACTAGTACTAATAACAATGGAGTAAAAACAAAGATCAACAAATAAAAGAGACCCTATGCAACTAAATACAGAGACAAAAATAAAACCAGTAACCATGAACCTAACTTTGATCTCCTCTTGGTCTCCAATTCAAAATCTTAATTATAACCCTAGCTAGATTCAACTTCTTCATCTACTAGACTACTAAGCAAAATCATAATAAAACCCTAACTAACAACACCTTCATGATGATACTCCCAAACAATAACAATCCCATTCAGTCAATCAATCAATCCAAAACATTAGGATGTCCTCATAAGCATAAGCATACATAATCTGTGGTTGAGTCGGGTAATAATTTTGGGCTTATCGGATGTCGGAACTTAGCCAAAGGGAATTGGCCTAATTCGGTTTTGATAAGGTTAATAGGTAATGTCCGATAATATATCCGGTTTTGAAATCCTACAAATCGAAATCCTATAGAATGTCCAACTTTCAGAAACGGATTTTGAACTTTGGAAAAAGTGCCGACCTTTGCATTTGGTATGTGCATAGGTACCGGCCTAATAAGTAGAAGACAAAAGTTTTGTGTATACCCCAAAAAAGACGCTTCTTAAACAAACAAACGAAAGGGCTAACTATATTTGATGGGCCAACCTAAAGAACAATAAGCCCACTGAAATAGGACACAACGGCAGTATCACTTGTAAAAGTACCGTCCGTGAAAGTATCCTCTAACAACGAAAATATTGCAATTCTGTTATTGATCACCGAGTTTATCATGATTACAGAATTACCATTGGCTTATACTTCGTTATTAAGGGTTTTAGCTTCCAGTACCATTCTTCGATAGGGAGGAGTTTGCTTATGTTCGAAGTTTAGGTTGTCTTGTTATTAGAATTGTCCCACGAATCTGAAATTTCTGCGTGAGAAAAGTGCGTTTATCGTCTCCTACAGGATTTCTCCCCTTCAATGGCGAAAGTAGTGTGGAGGATTGAAAATTTCTCAAAGCTGAAAAACCAACAGCAACTTTACTCTGATACTTTCTCCTTCAATGGTCGTAAGTGGTATGTTAGATAGAATCCTTTCGAATGGTTTTAAACTTTTAATAATACTAAAAGTTGATCTGAATCTTGTAACTTTTCTAATAATTTGTAATGATTGATATATATTTTTGAATAGGCGAATGGTGATTAATCCCAAACCTAACCCAAGATCTCAGACTCACTTGACAGTCTTCCTTTGCCCAGTCAATCGTACTGAATCTGTTGTTGCGGATTATACTCTGGCTATTATTGATCAAAAGGATGACTCAAGAACAGTGAAAAGAGGTTCGTTCTCATCTTTTATTGAATTATGTCTGTATTATATATGGTTATAATAAATAAATTTCTGAATGTGTGTGTTACTGATGTCGACTGACTATAAACGCTGTTGTTGCTCTGATTTCAGAAAATTTAAGACATGAATTTAACAACAGGGACTTCTGTTGCGGATCGTTCTTGGGTCTTAGTGAACTTCACAATCCAGATAATGGGTATCTCTTGAATGATACTTGTATCGTTGAACTTGAGATCACTAAACCGAAATCAATAATAGAGGATTACCTTGATTACCTTGATAACCTTAGTCCTGTGGATTCTATGTTCTTTTTGGCTCTCAGTTGTTTTCTGGTCTCTTATGTTGCCTGTGCTGCTTCAGTACTCATTGGGTCTTATAAGCTCCCTATCTATATAAACACGATATGGATTGCTAGTTTTGCTGCTACACTTGTTTCTGGTATTATTAAGTTTCTACCTAACGACTTTGTTACTAGAGACCAAACGGTTCCAAGCAACAGAGGGGAGAAAACGAATTTGGCACCTTTGCCTGCCAAAGGAGTCGAACTTGTATCGAATACAGATCAAGTCAAAGTTGCAAAGGCAGCACTAGAGAAAAAACATGAAACACAATGCGAAAATCATAAATTCGTAGAAGAGAAAACCCAAGGGAAGGAGCAAGACAAGGTTTCAGAGACGGGGCCTGGGAGTAACCTAGTAGCCTCCCCAGAAGTTGGATTGGTGAAGCTTCTAGGTGCTGGCCAAATCTTTGAAGGTGGGATACACAACAAGTACAACCAGGCTAAACTACTTGAAGATGGAGAGGTGTTTGAAGAAATTGGGGGTTTTCTTGTTCAAAGAGCATTTGCATCTTTATACAAACAGATATGGTTGAAATATGGGCATATTGCATCCAGCCATGTCTTGACAGCATCATCCGAATTATCCTATATAATCCAAATTGCGGCAGTCGACCATATAATGCATTCCCTTATGGATATGAGCTGCTGTCGATTCGTTGAGGTATCTTCTGAAGTGATTGTTTTGTGGGAAGGTGGTATAAAGACGGCTGATAATCTTCAATTTAACATTGAGTGGCTTCGGAAACACTTTGACACTGTAAAAAAGGGTTTTGATGAGATGCAGAAATTGAAGACCACACTGCAGGAGGAAGTTCAGCCTATAAAAGATGCCAAGGCTCAGGTAACCGTAGCAGAAGATGAGTTGAAGAAGGTGCAGGCACAATTAACTATCGCCAAGGATGAGTTAAAAGAGAAGATATCCGCCTTAGCTGGTAGAGTTAGTCCCATGACAATCTCAGAGTCGGAGTTCGAAATGTACTTGGAGAAAGGTGATACTCTTCTGTTTGATGGTGTGTTTTAGACTTTGGAGTCTTTGAACTTTTAGAGCATGTTAGGTCTTTTAAAATTTTCCTTGAAACATCTTCCGGGCATCGATAAATCTTTCATCACTGCTTTAAATGGATATTATTATTATTATTATTATGTGAATTACATTAACATGTCTAATTTATTTCCTGGTAGTTATATATGCATATTATGCTGAGTTTACCATCTTTTTTGCTTAATACTGAGTTTACCATCCGCAGAGTAAACTACACATTATGCATTGGGAACCGTCTTGGTTTGCAGAATCCAGCTCAACTCGAAAATAACAGCTAGGAAAAAGCACTATCATAAATAATAGCTTATAAATTTCTTACATATGAATCATAAATAGTAGGCATACGTAATCTGGCTGGAGATCAGCTAACAGGTTTTCAGAAGATTATCCATTAATAATGGCAGTTTTGGTCATCAATAAAACAATGCCAATCAAAATTTATGCTTTATTTTTTTTCAAAATAATCCAAGCAGATTTCATTTCAGATAAAACTTTAATATAACGGAAGACACAAGACAGTCAATCATCTTCTTTCAAAAAAAAAAAAAAAGACGGTCAATCATCGACTGTCCTTCTATCGAACTACCCTCTATGACATGCAAAAAGATTAATCTTATACCTCACACAGCCTTACTGCCTTAGACTACCACTTCTTTGCCATTTTTTCCTTTTCCCCCTTCCTAAATTTGGATTACTATTCTCGCCATTCCATGTAATTCTAGCTACTTCTCTTTCTGCCTTGCTCCTTTTCCTTTTATCATTTTCCAATTCTTCGTCCCTCTTTTCATCTATAATACCCCCAATGATGCTTCTTAGATCATCTTCCTTGCTGTTGCTTAAGATGCCTAGTAGATTATTACATGCCATTTGCAATGCCACTCTATCTTCGTATGTGTCTTCTCCCAAAGGGTTGCTTAAAGACTTGTTACCTGCATTCTTAATCAATAAAACACCAGAGCCAAGATTATGAGTTGCCATGCACTCTGTCTCTAGGGAAGCCTCGCTAATGTCCATCATTGGAAGGATTCTTATCTCTTCACCATCGTCTTCAGCAGCAGGAAAATATACTACCCGTATTTCATGTTGTTCTAAAATACTTACCACAGGTTCATAAGGTGTGACCAGATTCCCTTCCATACTGTAAGGAGCAGAGGTACCATCCTCAAAAGATCTTAGTGCAAAGTCCATCACACCCCACAGCTCAGCCATTTCTTTCTCCATCTCACTCCACAGCTGATCGATTTCTTTCTCATAATCTGACTTCTCCTTCGCCACAGGTTTCCCAACACCATTAGAGAATTTATATTGAATCACTGTCTCAGCCTCACTAGGATCAGTTTCTTTTTGAGCAGCCTAGTCTTCCTGCTGAAGCACTTCACCTTTCTCCCAAATTAGCAAGAGATCCAAAAGGAAATCGGTCTTTGAAGCTTCTTGATGCTTCCTTGTGATATCTACTCCCTCGTTCAATTTCTTGGTTGCGGTCCCAACTCTTCGAACTGAGGATAACTGTTAAAAAAGGGGAATCCAAGTTGATGAGTAAGAGTTGGCATATTAATGGTAAAAGAAATGCAGAAACATCATAGAAATCACCAACCTGTAAAACAGTATCTATGTCAATGTCTTCAAGAACCTATAAAAACCCAGAGGAAGGTAAGAACGATGTGGAACAAATGCGAGACTAACAAATGAAAGACAGAGAGATGATTAATTGAGCAGACTAACAAATAAGATTGTCATTTGTTCACCTGGTTAGTGAGCTCTACCTTTTCCTCTTCAGCCCCATCTTTGTCCAAGCTCTTAGCAGTAGATTCTGACAGCTTTTCAATCTGCATTAATATTTTACAGACAATTAGCACCTAAACAATAATCTGGAACAGGGACCCACTTCAAGAGAGCAAGTCAAGCTTCATGCGAACATCTTGGCGATGGCCACAGTATAAACACGACATTTTCCTTTATGTAAGTTATTATAATCATTCTTACAGGTATGCTTCGATGAAACCTTGGCTCTTTTACTCTCGTTTCCTTCGTTAGACATAATCATCTCCTCCTCCTCCACCTCCTCCTCCAGATCAATGAAAACATCTTTCTTTACAACTTGAATATTGTCACTAGTCTTCCATTCTTTCAGAATAGCAACACCGTCAGTATTATCTTCATCATATCCACTTGGGACTTTCTTGGAAGTGATCTGGCCTTTAGTATCTGAGGATAACTGCTGAAAATGGGCAGGTTTAAGTTAATTAAGTGTTGGCATATTGATGGGGAAGAAACACCAACCTTTGCCGCAATATCTACAACATCTAGTTAACAACCTCGAAGCAAAATCCAGAGGAATGTGCTCACCTGGTTAGTGAACTCTTCTAGTTCCTCCTCAGCCTCTTCCTTGTCCAACAACTTGTCACTTTTAATCTTCAAATAAGGAAATATTCGTTAGAGATTAACATTAAAAAATAGAACTTCGTCGAACTTCACAGAATCACAACTGGTTAGGCTCTTCAGTAAGTTTTTATTCTCAATCCTCAATGGTCTAAATAAGCTAACACAGCTGAAAATTTTCATTAGCTTAAGGTTAAACTGAAATTTAGAGAAGTAGCAACTGATAAGCAGCTAGGAAGATAAAAAGAAGTAAGATGGGTAACACTCTGCTCACCTGGTTTGTGAACTCTTCTATTTCCTCTTCAGCCTCTTCTTTGTCCAGGGTCTGGTCACTGTCAATCTGCAAATAAGTACATATTGAACTAAATACATAATGAAAACATAAATTCGTCAAGGCACATTTGCTCCTACAAGAAATAACATCTGGCCAGGTTATGCGCCATTGTTCAAGATAGTAAGTGAATCTCCATGTGAACCAAAAGACAATATACAAAATACATAAATCATACGAAACTAAAAATGTTGTTTCTCTACGTTAAGTTGCGCATCTTACATTTATCTTCACCCGGGCCAAATGCTTTGGTAATTGGCTGACACCTTTATCTCTTTTTCTCTTGTTTTTGTTCTCGGCCTTGATCTTCTCCTCCTCCACCTCATCATCCAAATCGATATATCTTCTTTTCTTCTTAGCAAGAGTATTGTGGTCAATCAGAAAAGCAATGCCATCATCAGTGTCTTCACCATCTTCGTCACCCTCTTTGTTTCCTTTTTCCTCTTCAATTTTCACATCCTTTTCCGCTTTATCTATGTCAAAATCTTCATCCTCAGAGTACAATCTACTTGAAGCACTCGGATCACTTTCTACATCAACTGTTTGAATCGCATTTGCATCTCTTGAATATCCACAAGTGTCCATAATACTCTTCCCCTTTGATGCACTAATTGATGTACAATCCATATCCCTGTCCCTCTCCCTACTCCATAACTCTGCCTCTTCTCGTATTATCCTCCGCTCTTCTGCTGTTCCCACAGCCTCTTCTTTTTCTGTTCTCTCTTTCTCCCTTTCTTCTGTATGAGTCTTTAACGGTTCTAACTTTACTCTCTCATAATCACTTTTCTGTCTCTCCAACCCATTTCTCCTTGTCTCCTCTTCTTCGTTTTCATCTGCATCATCAAGCAGAACAAACACTTTCTTACGTTTCCCTAATCTAGGCTAATTTCCCACCTGTAGAATGCCTTCTTGCACACAATTACCATCACTACTAGTAGCAGCAGTAGAGCTCCCAACACCACCGACTCCCGATTCTTTATCCTTGTTGGTACTACAATCCCTCGCAAATGAAACCTTTCCACCCCTACTACTAGGATCAGCAGCACAACTCCCACCACCACAACTGCCACCTCCCAATTCAGAACCCTTTTTGTTGTTACCACATTCATTAGAGGAATCCCCCTTCCTACCACTACTACTGAGAGCAGCAGTTAAACTCCCACCACCATCAATTCCCAATTCATTATCCTTGCTGTTGTCACCAGATCCACTAATAGAAGCACCCTTTCCATTACAAGGACCAGGACCAGCAGTACAATTCCCACCACCACCACCACCACCACCACTACCACATTCACTAGAAGAAGCCCCCTTCTTACTACTACAACCAGGAACACCAGAACCACCACCACCACTACCACTGCTACTAGCTAGATTTCTCTTTTTCTGTTCATATTGTTGTTTATAATATGCAGCTTTTAGCGACCGTGTTCTCTTCGATATTGGCCTAGAGTAGAAATCCATCATATACCTAATATCACACATACATAATCAAAAAAATTCACCAATTCATACATAAAAATACCAAGAAAGAAATTTAATTACACAAGTTCAACAACATTAAACAGTAAAAATCATGATCAAAATCAATGTTTCTCTCAAAACCCATTTCAAAATCACTTCGAAACCATTAAAAATTCGATTAAACAGAGAAAAAAACATAGAAATCCTAGAAAAGGGATCAAAAATTCTAACAAAAAAAATCATTTTCTATTCTGAGAAATGCAGGTAAAGATTGAAAGAAAAATACCTTAAATTTGAGCCAGATTGAATTTTCAGATGAAGAAACAGCACAAACAAAGTGGTGTGATAGAGAAGAACCCAAACCCATTAAACAGTAACGCAAAATTCCTTGGGCGCGAAGGAAAATAAATGGATTTATGATGTGTTTGATGAGGCGTTGATTGAACTCATCTACCATCGTTGCATTACCCAGCAGTGGTTTATGATATTAATCCATTTTAGGATGCAAACCTTTTTTTCCAATTTAGGTCTAAACTACAGAATACTAAGAATTTGTCGAGAAGGTCATAAATGCAGAGTTTTTCCGTTGGAGGAGATGCACACTTTGTAAAAGCAATCGGTCAAAAGTTTGGTGCATTGTACCACTAACAATATGCTTGCAATTTGACTAGGCATTTTTATGGCAGGGTTGGGGCCTAGAGGCTTAATTAATAGAGGAAATTCAATGCAGAGAACTGAAAAAAAAAACCCAAAAAACAAACATCAAAATAATGTGGTTTTGCTTCATAAAAGTACTTCTGTAATCGTAATTGTAGAATCAGAATAATGTGAGCAGTGCCGGCCCTGAAGTAAATGATGCCCGAAGCAAGCTTTAAAAATATTGCCCCATCAAACGGTGGTTTCTAGCCATTTGACCAAGTCAATGTACATCGACTATTGGTGTAAAATTATTATGAAAAATTATTAAGTAACCATTCTTTTGGTTGATTAACAAAATATGCGAGAAAAGTTGAGTAAAAAAAAATTGCGGTAGTTTTTTTTTTTTTTTTTATGTGTGGGATTTACCATTATAATCATATCTTTTAAGCAACTTTTAGTGTGAGATGGATGTAATTATCATAGATGGGGGCATTGAATGAATCAGTCTTTCCATGAGATCATTAAATTTCGTTTGACTCTTATTCCTTCAAGATCCTATGTGCTTTCTCTTTCTTTACTATTAATTAAACTACTAAAAAGCCAAGTTATAATTGATTTGATGCCCCTCTTCACTTGATGCCCAAAGCCCTGCTTCGGGTGCTTTGGCTCAAGGCCGACCCAGAATGTGAGAAGCATAATCGGTTTTTTCCAAACCACCTCATGTAATTGTAGTACAGTGGTCAAGTTATCGACACCAAATTCTTTATCGATAGAAAAGAGAATACCATACGAAGGACCTTAAGTTCGAAATTTGACAGTACTAAATTCCCCGTTAATTTTCTTTTACTAGTGATTAAGTTCCAAACTCGTCAGCACCAAAAAAAAATTATAAATGAAAAAAATAAAGAACCGTAGAAGTGAGTAAAGTAGCCTCTATGCCCTTGGTCTTTGATTTCCTGAGCTCCCTTGAATCAGATAAGTTATTTCAGCCCACTTTTTGATGCATAGTAGATTTGGGCTGAATTATCAGCTTACTCGCTTTAGAATTTACGAAAATCAACGTTTTTGGTTTAATCGAACCTTAGGACATCCAGTGGTTCTCGTTACTTCCCGCTCGCTTTAGGAAACTCCGAACTGCTCTTTAATATATACCAAAAACGATATCTTAATTTCTTTTTCCGATCACCTAAATGAACCCTTTATACCCTTCCTCTCCCTGTCGCTCTTTAGGGTTACATTCATCATGCCACCTCGTGGACAGAAGAAATCTACACAGCCGGGTGATCGTCGCCACCAAGTACCCACCACATTCAACAATAGGCCACAGGTATGCCACGAATCCCTGTCGTTTTTCTTCATTGAGATCTGCAGACATAAGAGAATGTTCCTCCTTTCACTCCGTCAGATTCAATAACCATTTGATTTAGAGAAAATTGATCGGTCGTATTAGAGAAATTCATTAATCTACGTTAGGGAAACCGTCTGCCTTTGCTCATGGAGTCATGGGATGTAGGGGGGACATTAGATAAAGTAGTAGAAACTTCACTTGTTATGTTAAACTGAAACTTCAAACTGTGTTTTTTTGTTTTCATGCCTGAAGCTGCATCTTCAGATTGAATGTTTTTTTTCAGTTTCTCATAAAATGCTTACGTTTTAAACATATTGTTCTATCATAGGTAGTTCACTTTCGGCGGTTGGAAAAACCCAATGAAGATGGTTTCTCTTTAGAGATGTAAGTACCTTGTTTTACTTTGTTGTGATCAGTAGTATATTTTTAACATGTGCGACATTATCTACGTTATGCTGCTATACTTTGTAAAAAAAAAATTTATTTATTTTTTCATTTTAGGTCAGGGATGTTAACTTATGAAGATGCCACAAAAAGAATTGCTAGCCATCTTGGTTTGGATGATCCAAGAGTTATAAGACTTACATTGCAGAACCTTACTATCAGCATCCTAAATCCCAGCCTATTCGTGATAAGAGTGTTGCAATATCTTACAATGAGGTAGTTCATCACCGGCCCCGACCTAAATGTATATTATGGAATGCTATCTTCTAAATTGATGAACTTCGAGAGGTTAAAATTTTCTAATTGTGTTTCTTGTCAACAGAAATCAAATTTCCTCTATTACGAAGTTCTCACTACACCTATGCAAGAACTGCCAGGATCAAAAACTCTTAACGTCACTTTTCGTCATGCAATGAAGGATGAAGTAAGTAAAGTACCCGTTGATCGTCTCTATCATTGATATTTTCAAGACATCATGCTTATGAAATCTGGATTCATTTTTCTCAGGTGTTCGTACGTAGTATTACACTTCCGAACCTAATTACAATCGGTTATATGATTAATGAGTTGAAGAAAAAGGTAAGTCATACAATAGTTCGTACATTCTCTCAACGTCTCTTAGTTTCAATGTTTTAGGGCTTCGTTTCATTCGATTAACTGAAGGTATTTCTTTGCATTTATTCAATTTGTCATTGATGTGGCCATATATGTTCATCTTTCTGGGACACTAAACTTTGAAGTATTTGCAACGCAAAAACTGTTCTTACCTATATGTTGAAAAATTCTGAAACAGGTGGATCTGTCTCATCCAAATGCAGAACTTAGACTCTTCGAAGTACAGGATCATAAAATTCGCAAGGTTAGTTTTGCAACTCCATAATTTTATCATTGTCGTACTTTGACAAATGGAACTGATTTCTTATCTCACTGAAAGTACAACCTTGCATGATTGTCTCATCCAATTTGGTTGAACTCAATACTAATTGGAAAGGGGTTTGGCTTGACAATGTCGGCATCTTTCAAGACTCTAAATAAGTACTCTTTCAAAGAAAGATGAAATTTCTGATACTCTTTCAGTTCCGCTTCGGTTCATATTCTTAATTCTTTGTTGCCCATAATTCTCTTATCACATCCTTGCAGATTTATTCTCTTTCTGAGCAACTGAAGGGAATATGTAATCCATACTGGACATTATGTGCAGAGGAGGCAAGCTACATATATGTGTTTTAAAGAATCCTATTGTTGTAGTTTTTTAGTCTTTTAGCTTTTGATGTTGAATTCTTTAAGATTTTCCCCTGACCCCTTGTTCATCGGCAGATCCCAGAGGAAGAGAAAATTTTGGGTCCTCTTGATCGCTTGATTCATGTTTGTCACATCGATGAAGCATTCCCAGGGGTAAGTAAATAATAAGCACTTGTATATCTTAACTTTTAACTTTATTGAACGGATCAATGATTAACTTTTATCTTTCTGTGGTTAAGCATTATTGTTCGACTACTAAATTCATGTATTGTTATTTGGACAGCAATTTCGTCAATTCGGGGAACCTTTTTTCTTTGTGATTCACGGATGGGAGACTGCCGCTGCAGTGAGGGCGCGCATACAAATGAAGCTGCAGATACCTGGTGACGAGTTTTCAAAGGTGCTTTCTCATCCCCTATGCATAATTGTTGTTGGTGATGATTTATTTTTATTGTAAACACATAGAGAAGTATCAGATTATTCATGATGATTTGAATTAGTGATTAATCTTCTTTGAATTGTATTGCCAGTGGAAGTTGAAATATTATTCATACGGCAAGGGTCAGCAAACTAAAGTACTTTCCCTTGGAGACAACGCCATTGTTTCTAGATTTTTCAGGTATCTCTTGCTGATTTTTTTTTTCCTTTACCTTTCTGGAATACTGTCTGTTTAATTTTAATGTATAATGGCCTAACAAGGATCACCTTCCCTCAGGGAAAAAATATTTATGAAAATTGCAGAGAGTATCTTTGCTTGGAGCACTCTGATAGGCAAAATCCCCTGCGAAGAACTGATGTCGGCAGTGCCAGTCTGGTAAGTTACAGCTTCTCAGAGTTGATTATCTTTTGGATATGTTTTTGTTCTCAGAGTTACTTTTCTCAATCTGGCGTTATCTAATGGGCACACTACTGTTTTACAGAATCCATTGAAAAGAGAAGTAAAAAAAGAAGAAGAAGAGGAGCCAAAGCACAAGAAGCAAAAAGTGGAGGCTCCCGTTTGCAGTATCATAAAGGTTTCCTTTTCACCTTCCCTTTCTCACGGATGATAAATTTAACTAAAGATCTTTCATTAAAAGTTGAGTTGAGGATTTTAACATTTGACTTTGTTTGCAGCATGAGGATGAGAAGTTGGTTCATTCAGAGAACACTGAAGGGGCGCAGTCAATCCAAGGTAGCTGGTTAGAGAATATTAATTGGGTCAGTTTTAGTTCGGGAACGGAAAGGCATTCTTGGATTACGCATATTAATATATTCTTTTCCCCCTTTTTGCCAGTGTCAGTAACAAAAGCAGAAGCAACTTATGCAGCACCAAAGATAAATGATACCGAGCGTTCTGCTCTGGTGACACAGTCTAGTGAAATTAATCCCTTGACCAGGTTCCCCACAGCTGGTCAACCTTTTGAAGTAGTGCAACATCACCAAGGCATTGTTGATGAGAATTTTGAAGACGTTGGAGGCTTCAGTATCCAGAAATCGCAAGCTTCGTTATATAAAAAGATATGGTTAAAATACGGGCATATTGCTACGAGCCATGTTCTGAAAAACTTATACTCTACCCAAGTCACATTGGTCGGAGACATAATGACTTCCATTGTGGACATGCATAACCATCGGGTTTCTGAGGTTTCATCCACCATGATCGACTTATGGGAAAATAAGATAAAGATGGCCGAGAAACTTGAGTTTAATGTTGGGTGGCTTAGAGAATGGTTTGAGGGTGTGAAGAAGGGATTCCAAGGTGAGCAGAAGCTGATTGCTGCATTGCTAGAGAAAGATCAGTCTTTACAAGCAGCCAAGGCAAGATTGATGGCAGTAAACGATGAACTGAAGAAGGCGCAAGAGAATGTATTGGCTTTAGTAAACAAGATTAGTCCGTTATTCTCGGAGAAGCAAATTTACCTAGAGAGGGGTAAACGTCTATTATTTGATGGTTTGTTATAGCTGCAAGTCTCAGTGAGGTATGGCCTTACAGTTCAAGACATGAATCGTCAAAATTTAAAGAGAGAAAAGGAGTTCTGGAGCTTACTGCTTACCTAAGCTTGGAGAAGCTAAAATGCAAGCGGATCTAGGTTTGCAGGTGCTAATGAATTTGTTCAGGTATGTAAATGACTAAATGTCATTTTGACAGAACCGACATCAAATAGCTGCAATTCGGGCTTGGTAAATCGGTACCATAACATATAGTTTGGGCCTTTAAGTTGCCATGTATACGAACTAACGAGGACATTGCTCGATTCATAAAGTTGAGAGGTGGGTTTTGCAACACCCCTTAATATCGAACGATGTTTTGGGGACTACCCCAAAACAGTGGGGGACTACTTTGTTATTCAAATGTCCACCCAAAATTTTAAGGGGTGTCCTAAAAGATTAGGGAAGACTAATCTGCCCTTATCCTAATTAAGGTTATAACTAATCCTAATAACCCACTAATTTAACCAATACCCACTAATCTAACCCACTAAAATCAATTTCAAAACCCCTCTTTTCTTTTCTTCTCCTTCATCTTCTTCTTCTTCTCTTCTTTTCATCTTCTTACGAAACATCGACGTTAATCGTCGATTCGAAAAAAATTCATCGTCGATTAATCAATCTTTTTAAACAATGCGTTCTAAGCAGACACCAAGAATTCCAGGATTGAGTCCGGGACTGGCTAGCATAGCGAATCTCCCAAATCAATTTGAAGTTGATAAACAACTTCAAGCAAAGTTGGGAGACGAATTGAAGCATCCAACATCAACCAAGGAGTCTGATTCTATCAAAATGAAAATCCGCAGGTAATTTCCTTCATACCCATTCCTTTGAATCGTTTTTTGTTGAAGAAATCATCAAAAACCACTGAAAATGAAAGTTACAGTAGAGATTTCGGCTAGGATAAAATTTTAAAACCCTAAAATTTGGTAACCGAACTTTGAATATGAAGAACAGTTCGGCGAATTAGTAATTTTAAGGTAACCGAACTTCATAGTTCGGTAAGCTCGCAAAAAAAAAATGTAACCGAACTCCTTCTTTATATGAAAATTTTGAGTTCGGTTACCTCGATAAATTTATATAGGTAACCGAACTTTCAATATGAAGAATAGTTCGGCCAATTAGTAATTTTAAGGTAACCGAACTATGAAGTTCGGTAAGCTCGCTTAAAAATAACGTAACCGAACTCCTTCTTTATATGAAAAATATGAGTTCGGTTACCTCGATAAATTTATATAGGTAACCGAACTTTGATAAAATATAGTTCGGTTACCTCGCACTTTCTATTTGGTAACCGAACTTTGATCTGTCACATACAAACTTGTAGTTCGGTTACCTCGCAACTTATACCAGATAACTGAACTTTAGTCTGTTAACATTTTGTGTTTGATGTAATCCCATGTTCATCTTTATTTGATAAGACAATATTCTGTTTAGCTAATAATGTGGTTTTCATTCGTTAGGAACAAAGGGGAAAAATCTAATCCCCACGTAGCCGAAGATTTGAGAACTCCAACCCCTCGCGGTAGGATACACCTGGATTTCCGAAACCGTGGTACTAAAAATGTAAAACATGGAGGGGGGTCATTACAGGAAGTCAATCAAGAGGTGATGGAGAATACAATTGATAATGTTATTGAAGAAGAGAATGATGATGAAGAAGAGCAAGGAAATGAAGACCAAGGAAATGAAGAGGTTGAACAACAAAGAGAACACGTTGAAAATGTAGAAGATGAAGAACAAGGACAGGGCAAAGAAGGAGAAGGACAAGAGGAAGAGAAGGATGAGGAAGGAGAGGAAGAAGAGGAGGAAGGGGAGGGAGAGGATGAAGAGGAAGAAGAGGATGAACTGGAGGAAGAGGAAGAAGAGCAAGAAATAGTTCCTGTTAAAGAGAAAAAGAAGCGGAAGCCGCCTTGTGATAGATACTCACACATTCCCCCTGATAATTTGTGTTTGCCACCAGTGAACCCAACTTATGGTACTCCAAATGATGGAGGGACCACATTGTTTGGCTACAAACACTCATGGGCTGCGAAGATCTATGCGACAAAGGTATTCTTTAAGTTCATTTTTACCTAACAAAACGTTTTTTTTTTTGGGACATGTTTCGTCAAGTATTAATAGTGTTATGTTTTTTTCGTAGGATCATAATGATGCACTTCGTCTTATTCGGCGTCAAAAGGCGTCCAAATGGGATCTATCTTTGGAGTGTGACAATTTTCAAGCAAAGGTGAAACAGTGTGTGTTATGGAGAGCTATAGAGTATGCACATGCGGATTTTGACGTTGTTGCCGTATCCGCATTTCTCGAGAGGTACTATCCCGAGACATATACAATGCATCTTCCATTTGGCGAGATGGGAATTACTCCCGATGATTGCTCGAGAATAACCGGCTTACCAATGGAAGGTAAATGTCTTCGAGAAGGCTACAACCCCTCGATGCATTATGAAGCTCTTGAAGAATTGGCTCTAAAATGTCTAGGATGGGATGCAAGAAAGGCTCAATGTGAGTTTAGAAGTTCTGTGAGGTCCCCTAAACGTGGCGATGAGTATAATCCAAGAGAAACAAATGGAGCCTTTAAGAATAGGTTGAAGAAATTAAAGTTGGTAAAGTTGAAGGAAGCATTTGGAGGGACAAGAAAGAAGGTGGAGAAAGGAAAGTTGGTGATGGACCAGGAGACCCTTAGGCATCATGTCACCGCTTATTGGTTATATCAGCTAGGAACCGTCATTTTCCCCGACACTTCTGGAAATAGGGTGGATGCACATTATCTACAGCTTTTGGAGAATCTCGATGAGATTAACAAATACTCTTGGGCCAGTGGGGTGCTTGCTTTTGTTCTAGGAGAGATGAGCAAAGGGTCGAGGATTAAGACAAATCAAATTGGAGGTTACTTAACTCTTATTCAGGTGACCTTTTACATTATTAGTTAGCAAATTATTCGCCTAAATTTTATGCTTCCAAATCAATTTTCATGTATATGGATTAATATTTTCGTATTTTCGCATAGGTTTGGATTTATGACCACTTCCCTTCATTGGGATTGGCTAGGGAAAAGACAGCTTATCCCTATGACGAACCTACAGCGGGAAAATGGTTGTTTTTGGACGCACAAAAGAAGTCTAAAGAAGAGCAGTTGACTTCGTTGAGGGAGAAATTAGATAAACTTACGGTGAATGATATGGTATTTCACCCATACGCCGTACCCGATGATGTCTCTGTAGATGAAGAAGATCTGAATGGTTTCTCTACCGTCACGGCTTACTATGGACCAATTTGGTATCCTAATGGATACGCAATATATAATCCAAGGAGAATACTAAGATAAATTTGTTGTGTCCAAATGGATCCCGATGTGGAGAATGAAAATTTCAATTTGGTGGTTCAAGGAACAAAGAACACCGAGAAATATTTTGTTCCAAAACATGAACCAGCTCCTACGGTAGGACATTGGAATGCACTTCGTAACTATTACTTACCTTTAGGTGATTGTGTACCTTGTGGTGGAGATGTAAATGCATGTGATGAAGATTATACGGTGTTTTATCAAGAAATTAGTCATCCTTTTGTGATAAATAGAGAACAACAAGCTAAGACTGATAAGGCGAAGGGGAAGGCAAAGGAGAGGGAGGCTAAGAGAGCTCAGAAGGAGATGCATATTTGTGGAGAAGAAGCAAAAATGTTATGGGATAATGTGGTAAGAAAATGTCTTCTCTTATACTTCCTTGTTGTTTGAAAGTATTGAAAATATATTTACTTATGCTTAAAATTGGAATCAGGTGAAGAAGGGTATGAAATTATTGAAGAAATTGATGGCTAAAATCCGCAGTGGAGAGCCGATGTCGACTAAGGAACAAACCTACTACTACGGCGAGTGGGAGGGTCTTATAACTAAAAGAATGATGGAGCCAAGTAGGTCTAAGCAATTGAAGAGGGGTCGACAACAAGGAGAATGTTCAAGTCGCGCCATGGAGGAAACCGGACGAGTAGATGAAACCCCAAGTGATGAGGAAGTTCAACCTAAAACTCGTGGTAAACAAGGAAGTGGTAAAAGGGTTCGTCGTGGTGGTCGTTAGTGATTTCGTATGGTTTTAGTTTCAAAAAACTTCTTAGTTATGGATTTCGTATGGTTTAATTTCGTATGTTTGTGTGTTTTAAACAATTAGTTAAGGATTTCGTAGTTTGGTATGTATAACAACTTTTATATTTGTTTTAGAACCTTGTTTTTGTTTTTAATTTTAATTGGGTTTGTGTTTTCAATTTTATATGGAAGAAATTTTGAATACAGGATGTTTTTCGGCAACCTGAAATTTAAACACAGGTTACCGAACTTTAAGTTCGGTAACCTGTAACTAATTAATGGTCACCGAACTGAATTTTTGGCGAACAGCTAAATACTACAAGGTTGCCGAAGACAGAGTTCGGTTACCTCGCAATATTTAAACTGGTTGCCAAAATCTCCCCCGAGGCTTCAGGTAAAAAGTTCGGTTACCTAAATTTCTAGCTTGTAACCAAACTTTCTAGTTCGGTTAGGAAAGTATAATATCAATGGTTGCCGAAACTTTCTCTGAAGACTCATATAAAACATGAGTTCGGCAAACTGTATTTTTTCACCAGGTAACCGAACTTTAGCATTAACTCTAATGAATACAACACTTCAAAAAACATATTATTACATTGATAAGCATACTTAGTTCCATTGCATGTGTCATTTAATCATCATCAAGTGAAATTCGACCTTCATGTACAATTTCGTCAGATTTCGACAAAGCTTTCCACATCTCCATGTTATGCTCATACATAATACACCAACCCAACATTATATTGTAGTTAAAGGCAGGCCAAAAAGAGTTTCCGGATATTTGAGACAGTGGACAATCGGGTTTTAAACGAAGGCCTATAAAGTGGTTGTTGTTAGTCAATGCCATCACACATCTCCTTCGTTTGAGTTGCTCGACACATACGGTTGTTTTCGGGGTGAAAGTGAAACTAGCATACTTTGAGAAATAATGAACCACACAATTAAAAGCCTCGGCGATTAAGTGTCCACATATCGGTATGCTCATCCAATAATCCCTTGTGATCGGATGGCCCCCATGAAGATGACGTTGATACTTAACAAATTGCTCATTGAGACTACCCACCCCATCGCACAACATTGTCTTGTAAAATGCCGGATTCTCCTTTAGTTTGGACAACAACCTTTGCCTTATATGAGTGATTGCACACCCATTATTTAGCTTTGCACCTTCGATGAAAGGCCCAAGTTGCTGATTAACAACGTGAAAACCACAATTACCATCCGGAGGAACGTCGTCGGTAGATATGACGTATTCTCTAATGTATAGAGGTAGATCATTCAAATAGTCTTTATTTGGAGCATCAAGCTTCACGTCTAGGGAAGATGGTTGGATAGGGAAAATTGGAGACTTAAGCTTCACGTCGCCGGAAGATGGTTGGCTTGGTTGTGATGGACACATCGTACCTTTTTTCTTCAAATCTCGCTCACTTGTTTCGCCTTTCTCCTCAATACTCCTACCCCTTTTCTTGGTTTGCTCCAAGTACATTTCCGCGGTATACTCATGGGCCGAAGGATCTCTAGTAAATGGGGTTTGCTCACTTTTCTTCTTACGTAACACCTTTGCATATTCTCTTAGTTGTTTTTTAGTTTCTGTTTTGCTTGGCCTACCTTTGCGTTTGCCTTTTGACGGTTCATAAACATTCTCCGAAGTTTGTGGATATATGATTTTCCTCATGTCATCCCAAAATATTTGTTTTTGGAGCTTGTTCATGCCACGATACATCTCTAGTACGGTTCTACCCATGTCGTTATCACCAAACTCCTCTCCGGCTTCTTCTCCCTTTGGAGGAGGGATGAAACTTAGATGCTTCCAATATGGATCAATGTCGCTTAAAGGGATTACGCCATGCTCGTAGTTGATTATCATATGGCGACAAGGGAGTCCTATAGACTTCTTCATGTTACATACACACACCTCATCCCTCTTGGTTTCCCACTTATCAATCAACTCGACTTCTATAATCAACAACTTCATACATTGCCGAGATACGTTGTAATGGATTCCCTTGAACAATGGGTGGTCGGCGTATTTTCCGGTCATTTTGAATATACGGATTTTTTAGAACTTCTCTTTAATTCTATCAATGTCGCGCTTGAAGTAATTTTCCATAGCATTCTACACGGTTACGAAATTATCAACACATCCAAAGAGATTCTTCTTCAACCGATGGTGAGCCGACTCTACTAAACTTGTCGCTTGATTTCCCAAGTGTTTATATTGGTTGGTATAGGCATTAACGAACCTCTCTTTGTGTGGTTCCAACCATTGGCGAAGAACATACGATACAACACCGGGAGAATCGGGAGTATCCCAATGGGCGATAAACTCCGCAAATTTAGATGATACTCTTCCTCGGTAAGAGACCAACACAATGATTCCCATTCACTGTTGAAAGCAACCCATTTAGCGTAATTTAGAGCGTATTGTTTTTCAACTTCCTCTTTTGCATCCGCTCGTTCATGTTCCGGTAGCATCTTAATCTCTTCATATCCTTTTTTCTTGGGTGGACAAATTATTGGCTTGCACCTATTTATCAAATTACACCATATATGGAATGTACAAAGCATATTGTGTGCTAATGGAAACACTACCTCTATTGCATTCATCAATGCGACTTCATTGTCGATCACTACAACCCCGGGAATATCATCACCTCGGAAGATTGCCTTAACTTGTTGTAGTGCCCAAATGTAACTAGGTTCTTGCTCGTCTCTTAAAAAACAAAACGCCACGGTAAATGGTGACTGCGTCGAAGTACGCCCAACAATATTCAACAATGGAATCTCATACTTGTTCGTCTTATAAGTACAATCCATTATGAGAACTTCATGAAAGCATTGAGCCAATTGAACACTCGTTGGATGCGCAATGAAGAGTTGTGTTATCTCTCCGTACGAATCCATGTCCTTTTGAACCGCGTAGTCTTTCTCTTTGGCCAAAAAAAACAATTGTTGCATCACTTATCTATCTCTCCATTCCTTCTTTCTAATTGTCACTATTGCATTATAAATGGTGGACAAAGATGAGTGGTTATCCTTGTTATCCTCCTTTAGTATTTGGAGCATTTGAATCGGTGAAAGATCCATTTTCCTCATTTTAGCTACCTTGTCCATCTCTTCAGGAGTTAGCTTGGCCGCCATGAAATGTCCTTCAAGATGCTCCGGACGAGGGTGGTTATGAAAACCTTCCATAACCTTGTAGAGAACCCATCCACCCAATTCTTTGTTGTAATTAAATGCAAGCTTGAATGGGCATTTAATCTTCTTTGAGAAAGTTTTGTTCTTCCTATTTGTCTTTCCTTTATAAACATAACCCTTCCTCTTGTGGATTTTATCGGGATCACCGCTTCTCTCACACACCATTTCAAAACGGGTTTTGCTTTCTCTCCCATTCAATACTAATACGCACATGTCTTTTAGTGCATGTTGTCTAGCCCAACTCTTACACTCTAAAGGACTTTTGAATACCAAGTCATTCATGTAGTGAGGGGATGTGTCATCGTACAAAATATCAACAGGGGTAGGTTGATTTTCCATTGGTTCTATTGGATCAGATGCAACCTACGAGTAATAGCACAACGTCAATACCAACTAAAAATAAGAAATACTTATATTTTCGGCAATGTAAACATAATATGCGATCCTGCCGAACAAAACGTTCGGTTATGAAAAAAAAAATTGCGATCTTGCCGAACTTGTTCTTTGGAAATTTAAAAACTATAGTTCGGCAACATAATTAATACAATCGACTAAACCGAACTATAGAGTTCGGTTATCTATTCAATGAAGGTGATTTGTGAGCTTGCCGAACATAAAGTTCGGTAACAAAAGGAATAAACTCGACTGAACCGAACCATTAACTGTATACTCTATAAAATTAGTTCGGCAACGTTTTCTGGAAAAAGATAACCGAACTCTCAAAAACCTCCATTAAAACAGAGTTCGGTTACCTGCGTATGCTGAAATGAGTAACCGAACTGCACATACAAGAGAGTTCGGCTACCTTTTTGGCAGAATTGCTAACCGAACTACTATCACCTAACCGAAATTTCTTCCTGAAATTTTCGATTTGGCCTATTTTTTGCACAATTCAAGCTACATTAACTAAATTTGAGACATACCTGAGTAACCATAACTTCATATTCTGGTTGTGGCTGATAAAATTCATCATTTGGGTCGTTAGCTTGAGTTTAGGGAAAAAAACATTCATCATCTAAGAAATAACTCATACCCGGATCGTTAGAAGTATTGACAAATAGTTTAGGAGATGAAGGAGGTTCTGATTCTGAGGAGGAGGTATCATCACATGAATCACTCATATCATATTTACTAAACTCAAAATAATTTTTTTTGGGTTCTTCCCTCTTTTTCTTCATCTTTTCTCCTTCTTCTTCTCCTTCTTCTTCATCTCATTCTAACAAAACTATCCTATTAATAACTCACTAATCACTAACTAATCACTAATTAATCATTACACTAACACTAACTAATCTAACTAATTTAATTACCAAGGGTAAATTTGGTATTTAAAAAATAAATAGATAAGGGGTGACCCAAAATTACTTCAAATATCCACTCCCAAATTGGAAGAGTAGTCCCCCACTGTTTTGGGGTAGTCCCCAAAACTTCGTTCTTAATATCCACATCCAAGGTAGATGGTTAAGGGAAGGTTTGGTCAGTGATTTGTCCTCGGATTTACTTAGTCTTTAACTTTGAATCTTAAAATTACATAATGGTGGGTTTGTTCGTAGGATTCACAATTTTGAAGAATTTACAATCCGATGAGATTACAGATACCGGGATTTATGTGGATCCCTCGTGTGTTTGGTAACTCAATTAAAATTTGCAAGATTCATAGGATTTAATAATTTTAAAGTGCATGTACTGTTTGACATTACCCTCAAAACCTTAAAAATTGTGTATATATATATATATATTGGATTTAGAGTTTAAAAAAAGTGGGTCCATAAATCCTTTCATAAGTTTCCAAGCAAATCTTAGGGGAAGAGGTCAGACTTCATATGGAGGATTTGTTGGAAAAGTGATTCCCGTAGGAAACGTGATTTCATGGATTTGAGCAACCAAATATACCAAGGGAAACATAACTCCACTAAATCCCCTAGACCCATAAGGCTTTGAAATTCTGTATCCAAACCCATCATAAGCGGAAATCCCTTATTAACCGGAGAACCAAGAAATGCAGGGCAAAAGGTTGAACTTGTTAACCTCGTTTAACTGGGGGCTACCCGTTTTAATTGGGGCTATTGGGTCACCCAAAATAATTTGTAAAACCCCTTAACCAAATACTTACATGAATGGCTAAATCATCTTTGTTTGCTTAGTGTCAATTATGTGATTATTTAAGTTTATTTATCAGTTAAATCAAATATATAAATTAGAGTTAGGATTGAATTAGAACATTTTTTTTTTTTTTTGGAATTATGAGTAGAAAAGAAGATGAAGTTTTGGAGGGGAAAAAGTGAAAAACTCAGCTTATGGGAATGAATGATTCTCGGTGAAATGGATGTTATAGAAACTTCAAATAACAAAGATGATTGTGTTGATGGTAATCTTAACTTAGAATCTCAAATGGATTGGGTATATGATCAAGATCGATTGATATATGAAGTCGAAAATAAGTGTTCTGATGAAGATAGATTGATATATGAATCCGAAAATGAGTGTGCTAATAAGGATCCAATTACTCAAAATTAAGAAAGCACATCGTGTTACTCATAATTCATACGAGAGTATACTGAACAACTCCTTAATGTCATCTTACATTATCTTATTTGAGATAATTAGTGTTTGGATCGTAAATTTTGGTACCCTTTAGTGATTGGGTTCTAACTCCTAAATTTGTCCGTTATAGCGTTTGGGTTGTTGACTCGTTAGTCGGAACGGTCTAATGATCAAAACGATACCGTTCATTAGCTTCTATCAGTCTAATTATTTACACGTTTGCTTAAAATTTTGTATTTAACGGTCCCGATCAAAGCATGTGATTACATATTTATTTTAGAATTTTCTCGTGATTACAAACTCAACCAAAATACGCACCATTTATTACCGTCATCAAGAACAATTATCTTCTTTGTATGAGACCTCATGTGACCACCTAAAGATCTCGTGTGAACAAAGAAAATGCTTGTAACAAAATTTGCCGACATGTTTGTTTTCTTGAATTTCTTCCATTCATCGCTCCACTAAACAAACAAAAAACATTAAAACAAGTTAACTTTGATTGAGTTGATTTTTAGTTCTCAAGATTGTTATTTTTATTTTGGTTCCTATTTGCTTAAAGAAACAGAAATAAAACATCAAAATATTTGAATCGGGGTACTAATTAAATTGAGTTACATAATTTATTACTCTAATTGATTTTGAATTCAAAAAGAAGAGCAACCTAGAACATGCGACCTGATCCTAATGGAAAACTAGGTTAATTAGATTTGCCAAATTACCTTGGTCTATAAATAGTGAAGTTTTTTCTTCTTACAAACTTATTCTGAGGCATGCACTTCGTTTCGTAGTCACTGTTGTAGCCGACTAATAGTATTACTTGTAATACTTTTATGGAGAGGAGAGTAACTTAATTAGGTGAAATCTCTTATGTCCGCTAGTTTAAAGAATTCTTTGGGATCACGAAGCATCTACTAGTACCATTGGTGGGAAACTAGAATCTGCATTGTTATTTTAGTTTTCAATTATTGATTTGATTGACTAAAGGTTTGTTAACTCTAGATTGCACCTAGTTTGATTATTCTTGAGAGCCTTCTCTTCTGGCATAAGGTTACTCAAACTTAATCAAGAGATTTGCGTTAGTTCAAATTTGTCTTTAGATCTGACGTTGACTTGTGATCCCCCATTGTTAAAAGACTTTATTTTGTACGTGAACGACCATAAGTCGGAATCAAGTTTGTTATTGTGCAGGTACAGGAGACTATTGAAGATTTGAAGACAAGACGATTTTTCTCATTGGTTTCATATCTTTGTGATTTTCTTCGTGCACAAACTTGATCGGCTAGGATCCGACTAGATCTAGTTTATCATTTGATAGACTTGTTATTATTAGTCGTATTTAGATCGACAAGCTATATATCATTTGGTTGTACTCTTTAGTATCCGAATTTGGTAGTTTTGTTTGACTCTATTTGGTTAACTTGTTTCAAGATCTTGGAAGATCTAAACCCGACAAGCGAGTTTAATTGATTTTAAATAGAAAGCCTTTGTCACACTCAACATACATATCTCTGATTAATTTCCTGAGATAGGAGAGTGGTTACCAAACAGATTAGTCCTTTACTGTTTGGAAAACGATCAAAAGGGTTGAGTGCTTAAAGTCTTCATAGATGCCGAAGCAACTTAATATAGTGAACTCTATCTTAGGATACACGTGTGTTGTCCAAATTAGTTGTAGGCGCAGGAATACTGAGAAAACTAGGTAACCAGAGGTAGTTTACTTGGTCTCAACTATACAAAGTTGGTAGTGTCTTTGTATAGGGGCTTAATTCTGTGAGTATTCAAAACTGGACTATGTCCCGGGATTTTTATGCATTTGTGTTTTCCTCGTCAACAAAATCATATCGTGTGCTTTTACTTTATTTTAAGTTATAATTAAAGTTCACTGGAGGTTCGGTTTTGAACTAGAAACTATATACCAAGTGTATACCTTGTGGTTGTTATCTTCTTAACAGTTTCTGTCTATATTAGTGATAGACGCATTTATGTGTCTATTTTCATCTCTTTTATGTATAGTGTTAGTACCCATTTTTGTACTAATTTTGGTATTTTATCCCTTGTAGGTGTTTTTGGAAAAATAGGCTTTTGCGGCAAAATTGGCTCGAAAAGTTGTTAAAGGCTCCTAGGAGGACATTTGCTATTCGGACTCTCACTTTGGATAAGGGGTAACCCATTTCCAAGCAGTTGCTAAGCACAGACCGGGACTGGATAGGGGGAGGTCACATTTCTTCACATTTTCAAAAAAAGAAAACTTGCGGGAAAATTTTCCAGAAAACATACGGATTTTGGGTTGGATTGTTGATCGATTTTTATGGAGATTAAAGGGCTGAATTTGATTGGGTTCGTTCCTATGGACCTAACAGGCGAGGTAAGGGTGTTGGAATGGATCCAAAGTGGCTAGAACTCGAATTGGAGGCGAAAAAAAGGTTAAGAATATCAAGGTTTATTTTGGGAAAGTTTCTTGGTTTATTTATGGAAACTTACGTGAAGAAGAGGAAGGAAACTATTCTTAGAGATTTGTTTCTATCACAGGAAGAGTTTGGACAGCTTGGATTGACTGAGAAGACGTGCAAGTGATGAGAAAAAGGAATTATCGTGACTTGTTGTGGAGGAAAAAAAAGATTTTTTGGACGGATTTAGAGAGCCTGTGGTGTATAAAAAGGTTGGGACGA
>JAJJMB010008334.1:7158061-7178886 GCA_023531105.1 Papaver atlanticum
AGTCAGTTACAGAGGCAGACTTATTTTCAGTGACAACGAGATACGGTCGCTCCTTCCTGCAGTCACCGAAGTCTTTCAGCAACGATTCCGTCTTCTGTATTAGACTTTCAGCGACTACAGTATACCCTTTTCTCCCTTGTAATCAATTTTTGAGCCATAAACATGTATTTTGAGAACACGATTAATATGAGGAGATAAACCCCTTAGCCGAGGTGACGGAGGAAGCCATTGTTTCATGAAAAGTGGTATAATTCTATTTTAATTAATTTTTGCAATTTTTTATATGATTATTTGCATAGAACGAATATAGAAAAATCGATTTTTATTGAGTAGTTGTGGGTTGTTTTGATGGAACATGCTAGGTTTTAAAACTTTTGATGTTTCATGCTTTGTGATTACAACTACTACTTCAAAAATCTATTAGAGGCAAATATTAGAATCACTTTAAAGAAGAATATTGCATAAATATTGATTAGAGTTTATCAATTAATTGGTCAATGGTGGAATCCAGAGTCTCGGTATTTTCTTATTATTATTGAAACAACTTTATTTAATTTTCAAAAATCCTTCACAAGCCCGAGTTGAACGAACTCTACTCACCACTTTCACTACAACTAAAATTTCACATCAATTAGATCACGCAAGGTATCAAACTTATAGGTTGATATTGAAAATATTGTTGTGTACTTGGTACCCTCGTCATTTCATCTAATATAACCAAAATATAAAACAACAACAACAACTATGCTCATCCAACTACAAAACTCTTATTACCTAAAATTCACTTCATCAACTCCCTATCATGTTACATGTGAAGGCAACAAAGAAGCTATCAACCCCGATTTAACCAGATCCATTACAGTGTAATATTTTAGGCAAAACACAAGGAAGAATTTTTCCCAAACAATAAAGTGATATTTTCATAAAAGGAAATGAAATATTTTTTTATACATTCCTCTTCGATATGGTGAAGAATCCATCTTAAAAATCCAAATTTTAATCCAAATTTTTTCAAATATGTTAAGCTTATAATATCACAAATTCAAAACTTATTGATTCAATACTAGTTCCAGTCATTTTCACTTTTCTTCGAGGATGATGATCATAATTGATGAAGATCTAAACCCGAAAAATGAGTTTAATTGATTTTAAACAGAAAATCCTTTGTCACACTCAATATACATATCTCTGATTAATTTCCTGAGATAGGAGAGTGGTTACCAAACAAATTAGTCCTTTATTGTTTGGAAAACGATCAAAAGGGTTGAGTGCTTAGAGTCTTCATAAAGGCCGAAGCAACTTAAGATAGTAAACTCTATCTTAGGATACACGTGTGTTGTCAAGATTAGTTGTAGGCGCATGAATACTTAGGAAACTAGGTAACCAGAGGTAGTTTTCTTGGTCTCAACTATACGAAGTTGGTAGTGTCTTTGTATAGGGGCTTAATTCTGTGAGTATTCAAAACTGGACTAGGTCCTGGGGGTTTTCTGCATTTGTGTTTTCCTCGTCAACAAAATCTTATCGTGTGCTTTTACTTTACTTTCCGCGTTATAATTTGTCTAAGTTATAATTAAAGTTCACTGGAGATTCGGTTTTGAACTAGAAACTATATACCAAGTGTATACCTTGTGGTTGTTATCTTCGTGAAATTTTTTGTCAATATTAGATCACACAATGTATCAGACTTATAGGTTGATATTGAAAAGATTGTGGTGTACTTGGTACCCTCGTCATTTCATCTAATATAACCAAAATATACAACAACAACAACAACTTTGCTCACCAACTACAAAACTCTTATTACTTAAAATTCATTTCATCAATTCCCTATCATGTTACATGTTAAGGAAACAAATAAGCTATCAACCCCGATTAACCAGATCCATTACAGTGTAATATTTGAGGAAAAATACAAGTATTTGAGGCAAGATACAAGGAAGAATTTTTCCCAAACAATAAAGTGATATTTTCATAAGACAATGAAATATTTGATTATACATTCCTCTTCAATGTGGTGAAGAATCCATCTTAAAAATCAAAATTTTAATCCAAAAATTTTCAAATCTGTTCAACTTATAATTAATATCACAAATTCAAAACTTATTGATTCAATACTAGTTCCAGTCATTTTCACTTTTCTTAAAGGATGAGGATCATTATACATCTACAAAATCCTCTGTTTAAAAAAAACCCTTTCATTAATAAAGAGTATTACACATACATAATGAACAAGAAGAAGTGATATTGAACTTAGGAAAAGAAAAAAAAAAGGAAAAAGGGAAAAAATGATAAAAACTTCCTACTTGTTCAGTTGAAGAAAACCACCATTTGTTCTAAGGGGAAAAAAAACAGAAAACACTAAAACATCCTAGAGCTTCTTCTTCTTCTTCTCTTGACTTCTCAACTCAACAACTTTGTTCTGCTTGTGCAGATGGTTCATGACCTCCTTTTCTATCCAATAATTTCTTTCTTATCCTCTTTAAAATCTTTAACTTTCCGACTTCCTCTCGGTCAATTTCCACCTTTTCCTCTGTTTAAAAAAAAACATTTCATTAATAAAGATTATTACACATACATAATGAAGAAGAAGAAGAAGTGATTGAACTTAGGACTTAGAAAAGAAAAAGAAAAAAACTAAGATTGAATCTCCTTTGGAGGCAATCAAGGAGGTCTACAATTGAGAAATATATACTTAGGGTTTTGTTAACTTGTACATCCATGCACAAATTAAGGACCAGTGATTGGATACTTTTTTATGGGTAGAAGTAAAATACGATATATTATGTGGAGAGATATCGTGTATATAACAATCCATCTTCACTTTACTACTCTAACCTTCCACTAACTTAATGATATACTCCCTACGTCTTTTTTATCTGTCTTCTTTAACTAAGTCAAAATATTAGGGAGACAGGATGAAATGTCATGACTATCCTTATTAAATGCTAGATTATTACTAAAATTAAAACTAACAAATGTAATATATATATATATAATTGGGGTAATTTTATTATTTTTGAATTTTTTTAAAGGAAGTTAAAAATAAATATCTTCCTACTAATTTTGGTTATATTATCAATCTTATTTTGGTTATATTATAAGATCACGTAATAAACTCCTTTATTAGGCATCTTATAGCCATAAATATTTTTATTTAAAAAGGAAATGAAGATTGATATGAAAGATTTGTTAAATAGATTTGTTTCTTTATATATGAAAATACTATTTAAGATTTTGGATTGAGTTTATATAAAAAATGATTTTATAATTATAAAAAACTAAGGATATATTTGATAGTTTAATAAGAAAATATGTCTATAAACATAACGGACGGTAGAATAAAGGATGGATAAAAAAGACACAGGGAAGGTTGGGGGAGGGCTTGTTGGAGGCGTGAAGCATTTCAAATTAATAGGTGTTGTGACTTCTTATTTTTGAAGATCATAATTAATGGGTAAGGTAGAAGATTCATGTTGATGAGTGGAGCATGAGTTAATCATTAGTTTGCCTATTGCACAATACAAATGTAGCTAGAGTATATACAGAAAAATAGAACAGTTTACGAGGAAATTTTTATTTAGCTTCAAAGTTCAAAGTTTAAATCTCAAAATGTTTCCAACAATGATCGAAGTATAGTTATTCCATCCATAGGTATGGATTTATATTGCGAGGTGTTCCCAATTAACATGTTTATAAGCATTGAAGATGGTTCTGTATCTCGAAAATAGATCATCTAGCGTCACTTCCTAGGAGAATGTCAACATCCATCCATAGGTGCCATACTGCATATTCTGGACCAATTACTTCATAGACATGGGTTATCCAGTAAATCTATTAGGTGGTTATGGAGTGTAAAACGGCTTTTGATCCTATTTGCCAATTACCCTTGTACCCCCTGTGCTTGCCTGTAGTATTTAGACACATGTACATTCTAACTAACTGTAACTAACCCAAAAAAAAGTAAATAGATACTAGACAGTTAACAAGGTAACATATCAAAAATAATATAAGAAACCCTCTGTAATATTCTATATATGCTCCATTACAAATTCCATTATTCTCCTCTTCCACCTCCTCAAATTTCTTCATAATTGAATCTAAATAGGTCTTTACAATCTCAATATGTTTATGTTTTGGATTCTTGAACAAATAAGATGTAACTACGCGGAATTGATATGATTAGAGCCTATACATATACAATAAGATCTCGGTGATTGAGAAGCAAAGGCAAATGAAAAAAGATTTCAACATAGTCTTAGGGTTTAAGATGATGAAATATATTGTATTTTTTTGATCAGTAATGATTATTTATTGAATAACACATAATCAAAATTTCAGGAAGCTTTTTAATGGATAGGTATCGCTAATTCATATTGGTGTATCAAAATATTGTGTAAAACAATCAATAAAGGCAGTGCCATCTCTGACATTTTGACAACCTTGTACGAAAGAACTCGGAACGCCCTATGATGCAAAAAAAAAAAGAAAAAACTGATGAATTATGTGTCCTTTTAACAA
Source organism: Papaver atlanticum (assembly GCA_023531105.1). Lineage (NCBI taxonomy): Eukaryota > Viridiplantae > Streptophyta > Magnoliopsida > Ranunculales > Papaveraceae > Papaver > Papaver atlanticum. The sequence goes on from JAJJMB010008334.1 coordinate 7,162,580, forward strand.
CAAATTTATAATATATATTGTATCGTCTTAGTCAGCATTTTTGTAAGTGAACCAAACCTGTGCAGGGAAACAAAACAGTTAGATTTAGAAAGGGACAACCTAATGTGAAAACATTCAATAATTTTTTTTACCGTCAACAGACTCAACATAAAAGCAATGTTAACAGTTGAGGTATAATATTAAAAAACATCCAGTAGCTTCCCAAAAAGATTTAAGAATAAAGAATTCACTATGTCTGGACGTTGGAATTCAAATTTAGGATTTATATCAAAAATAGATATTAAATCAAAGAAGTAATTCAAATATGCAATCTATCTATTGTATACACTCAATAAATCTTCTGTTATATCCTTAATAGTTAACAACGTTGAAGTGATGAAGTTAAACTAAGAACATGGTATAGACCAGATTAAAAATATATCTTATAATGTAAATTCGCAAGTGGATAAATTTATTAAAGAACTAACATGTTAAATCACTAATGAATGAAGCGATGCTTGGACTGAATTTTTCCTTCTCTACCGATTTCAGTTGTATTTTGAGATGTTTTCAAGCGTTTTCGCCAAGTTTAAGTGAGAAGTTTTAACACATTTCATCAAAACGAGCGAGTATCCAATTATAGTGTAGTACGATAATACTAAATAAAATTTATTATGCCACTAAAACCCACTATAGCTTAACTTAATGGTACGCCTTGTGCTGGAGCATAAAAGCCACCCTTCGGTACCATCCCTAAATAAAATTATAAAAGATAAAGTAACCAAAAGACTATGTAAAACAATCAATAAAGATCAAACAACAACAACTTATGAAGAAGATTTCAAAACAGATAAATTTTTGTTACAAATCTTAAATGGAAAGAATTAGTATGTAAAGTCGATTTGGAGTGTAGGCGTAAGCATTCAAACCTAGGAGCGGCTTTTGACATGGAGAAGAAAAAATAATTAAGGAAGGATATCACGATCAATGGTGATTCCTTTTTTTTATCTAAGATATGTTTTATCTTGCACTTTTAGTGAGTAACGGCTAATTAATCTGTACATGTGTCCAAATATTACTGGTAGGCTCAGAGGATGCATGGGATAATTGGCACAGAGGATGTGAGCCCGTGCAAAACCCTAGAAAATGAGTAAGGTATGACTCTATTACAAAAAAAAAATAGTACACCTATCACTAAGCCCTAGCCTCACTCTTTGTACACTAGCTTCTTTTATATATAATATATCTTTTCTTTCCCCTTTGATTGACATGTGTATTTGAGGCAATGAATTAAAGAAATGACATCATTGGTTCTCAAGGCAGCTTGACTCTTTGATCAAAACTCTTTGACTTCATGGGTCCAATCCTTTACAGTGGTGTATAATGACTATATTATACTAACTATAGCGCCTCATGCTCCTTCAATGCACTAATGACCAGTCTCATGGGTATAATTCGCCTTTATACCCTTCCTATAATTTTGGGTATCTAGATGGAGTATTTTAAAACCTTTGTGTTTAGGAACATAATTGTTGATACATATGTATCCTTCGTAAAAGCTTAGTGATCCTCGTAGTCATCATGAGAGTACACATCTTTGGCTTGGCCGCGTCAAGGTTAGCAAGCAGGTCTCGGGCGTAGTGATAGCCATGATACTTCGAGGATTAGAGGAGCCAAAAAATGACAAAATTTTCACTTAGTGCGCCTAAAACGTGTAGGGCTTACATCGTGAGGAGTTACCTAAAAAACTTAATTAGGTTGCAATTTCACCAAAAAAAACAGACAAAACTAGTTGTATAAAAATAATAATAACTCTCCTCTCTCACATGAAAAACTTTTTTTCCCTATTCTAATAGAGAAGATTTTTGAGTAAGATTTTAGTTGGCCTAATCATTCTCAAGTTTAGAAATGTGGTGATCAATTAGTTTTTTTCATTATTTTTTTTCCTATTTAATTAGGGCTTTTTCTCCCATATGATTTGGTGTTTAGAGTGGGTTTTATTATCTTATTAGTATTAGTATGTTCTTTTAATACAGGTATAAAGTTGGGCCCCAAGTCCCTGGGAGGACCGAGCCAGCTGGGCTGACTCCAATAGGGGTTTTGTTGTTTGCAGATTTTTGTCAGTAACTGAAGGTGTTTCTTTGCATCCTAAACGCAAACCGTGATCATCTGAGTTCGTGAATAGCCTAACGGTGTACGTGCCTAATACGCAAATTGTGGCTCCCTGAATTCACGAAATGGCTAATGGTACGCGAACCGTTTCACATACTTACCTAGTACAAATTAGCAGATGCTCATAAACTATTTCATAAATATTTTTAACATTGTTACGACTCTCATAAACACCTCTTAGACATATTTGATCACTAAACACCTTGTGTATGTACATCATGATTCAAACCTGAAGTGTTTAAATGAACACAATATTGTTTATAAGTTCGAAAGACATATTTGCCAATAAATATCATTATACATGGTTCCGATACACGGATCATAGTGTATATTATTATATCTAATTTCAAGACATACTTCTCACATGCTTACATGAACTCCTACAAGAGTTTCATCTAAACATATAAAGAGTTAGCTTGAATCTCAAGTTATCTTATCTTGAATTTTAAGCAACCCTCAGTCATGGAAGTCTATAAATCGAAAGACTCAATCAACTGGGGATTTTAATCCCTGACACTTTTATGTCTAGTTGTTTGTTAGATTCGTCCTCTATGAACCTAGGTTTCCTATGAGAAACACAATTAGGTACGACTTAAAGATTTCCCTTGGGGATTCATGAAGTCAAGTCTGACTATATTTACCTTGATGGTTCGTGTATCTTGATCTTTTTCGTTCTGTTATCGAAGTTTTAGTAATCTTTTTTAGGAACAAGATAGATAGAAATCGCAATGATTCCACAAGATAGATATCTAAAACTCTACTTAATTCATCGGTTTAAGATTGTTCTTGAGAGGTGGTTAATAATCCAGGCTTCTCACCTAACTGAGCATAAGTGTTCCATATTTGTGAGGTTTGCTAGATTTATCTATTGCAAACAGATTTCCAAGCCTTGATCTATTCGATCTAAAGGGAAATCAAATAGGCTTATATGTTAGAGGTAGATTGGCATCAAAAGTCTTCACTTAGGCTGAAGCAACTCTTAGGCTGTAAAGGACATCATCTAAGGGAATCAATTGCGTAAAACCTTGCAAGGTTCAAGAGATGTAAGGAACACCACTGCAGCTGAATTGCTTGGAGGGTGAATTTAGTCTCAACTACATTCCAGTCTATATTCTGATAGTAGGCTTATGTTTGTAGTGGATTAATACATGTTCAGTATTTAAATATGGAAGAGGTCTCGGGGCTTTTCTGTAGTTGTAGTTTTCCTCGTTAACAAAACTTTTGGTGTCTTGTGTTTTTTCCTTTTCCGCATTATATTATTTTATCTTTATAATAGGAATAACACAAGTAGTACATAATCAATTCTAGTAGATAAATCCATATTAATTGTTATCCATTACAAGACCAGTTCTTGTAGAATTCGTATCTTGAAAGATAGATAACAAGTTTCATACTTGGCAAAATTCAGATTCCATTATTTGCGTACGACTTGATTGATCTCGGATATTAATTTATGAGATCGTCCAAGTACTCTTATACACAATCAGGTTCACCAATCTTAGAGTCTTTACTTTCTGATTATGAAAATATATATATATATATATATATAAAGTCTATATGCATATTATTAGAGTATAGCTCAGTTGAACCCACCAAGCGTTGGTATGTCAAGTTTGGTTGTCATATTTTAGTATCACAACTCATCTAGACTCGCTTGATTAAATACTAAAGTTAACTTCGTTTAGGTTAGACTAGGAAGTCTAGGAATATTGAGACATATAAGTATTACTCCGAAGATCTGAAGAATGTGAAGAAGTAACGACTACAACGACGACATCATCCTTCCTCTTGAGGTTATTAATATTGACTTGATCTTGTTTTCATTCCTAACGTATCTTTCAAGTTGGATTATGTTGAAAACATAACATGCGAAGATGTATATATTTAATATTCTAGTGGTTAGAATCGGTCATGACATTATGATCAAAGTGTCAAGGAATTTATTGAATTACAAAGTATAACGCTTATCTTTTGAACTTCGTAAATACGACATCGACGTAATCTATTGTATATAGTTGTTTGATTATGTGTGCATTATATAGGTATGATTTCACCCTAGGAAACAATGTTTTATAACATTTGTTTAAAGGAAGTACATATATGAACTTGTTTCATAATCGAAAGGAAATCATGATTGGTCATATTCTTTATTGAATATCTTTTGAATGACCAATATAAGATGACAAGGTAGAACCTATCTTAACTTGTTAAGATTTATGGTATAACCGGTCATAGCCTATATAATATAACTAGTTGTAACCAGTCACGAGCTACATTGCAAATCAAGGTGTAACCGATCACAAGCTATATTGGAGTGCAAGGTGTAACCGGTCACAAGTTACTTTGGGATCCAAGGTATAACCGGTCACAAAATGAATTGGGAAGTTAGTTGTAATCGATCACAAGCTACCTTTGGGAATCAAGGTGTAACCGATCACAAGCTAACTCAGGAAGTAAGTTGTAACCGATCACAAGCTACCTCTAGGAAGAAAGGTGTAACCGGTCACAACCTGGTTTGGGAAACATGGTATAACTGAGGTTGGTACAACCGATTCCAAGGAGAAAAACCGAGTCTCCAATATTCACATATCTCTTTATGTTTTGTGTGAAGCTTGGAATTAGGGTTTGTTGAGAAACTTCTAGATGTCGACAATATTTGAACATGTACATAAATCTTATCATTTATTGTTCAAAGATATTTCTTGATACTCAAGGTGATCCCTTTTCCGAAAAAGTGAAAAGCATTTAATTATGATTTTCATCATATATGTTTTAATTACCAGCAATTAAAGCATATCCTATGGAAAATATTATTAGTTAATGTGCTAGACTAATAATAAAAGTTTTTTATGAGAGTTTTCGGAAATATGGTTTGGCATTTATGTGGAAATAGGAAAACCGAAATTAGGTATTTTAATGAGAATATCTTGAGAATATTTTCGGTTTTGGAATTTCCTTGTTGTCCAAACAACCTTGGTGTACAAATACTTGAGTTTGCATTTCTTGCAAACTATCATAAGAGTCAGACAAACTTTATTCTTGTTGTTTATTGTGGAGCCGTCTATCTGGAGAGGAAAGTATCCTAATTGGGTGAAATCTCTTACGACCGAAAGACTTATGTGGGATCAAGAAGCTCTGCAAGTACCGTTGGTGGGAAACTAGATAACTGCATTGTTACTGTAGTTTCGATTATTGATTTGATTGACTAACGGTTGGTTAAACTTTGATTGCACCTAGTTTGTTTATTCTTGAGAATCTTCTCTTCTGATATAAGATTCACTCAAACTAGATCAAAGTATTGACGGGATCTTTAGAACCATTTTCGGATCTAAAGACATCTTGTGATAATCCATTGTTAACAGACTCTGTTTAGTGCGTGATTGATCACAAGAGATTTCAAGTGGTGTTGTGCAGGTTATTATTGAAGACAAACGAAGATTTGAAAACGAGGAATAATTCTTAATATTTTTCGTATCTTGTGAAATGTGTGCACAAACCTTTATCGGCTAGGATCCAACTAGAATCAGTTTATATTTGATAGACTTGATTGATTAGTTGCGTGAGATCGGCATCACCTTATAGTTTCTCTTTGAGATCTATATTGATTGATTGCAAATATATAGTTATTATTTCGGTAATCAAAAGATAGATTGATCTAACCAGACAAATGAGTTTATTAGATTAAACAGAAGAGCCTTTGTCAACGACTCAAATATCTTATTACCAAGATTGAATAGAGTGCTTACCAAACAAATTTATCCTTTACTGTTTGGAATACGATCTAAAGGATTGGTGATTCACGTGCGTGACTCTAGAAGTCGAAGGCGCGGAGATAATGAAGAAACTAAGTAGCTAGGGGTAGTCCGCTTGGTCTCAACTATACAAAGTTGGTATTAGATTTTGTATAACGGCTTAATTCTGAGAGTATTCAAAACTGGACAAGGTCCTAGGGTTTTTCTGCATTTGCGGTTTCCTCGTTAACAAAATATTGTTGTGCCATTTACTTTATTTTTTTGCATTATAATTGTTTATTATAATTAAAGTAAACTGTACTTGTATGTTAATCTGTTACACTTGATATTGATCCTATAGAGTTTCGGTTATTACCAAACCTATTATCAAGTGATCACTTCGTTGTCGTATCGTCTCTATCTTGAATCCATAGTCAATCACACAAGTGATCTTGTTGTTGTATTGTATCGATCCCGTATCCATAGACGATCACACGAAGTGTGTACCGAAGTTGTTGTATTGTCTCAACTCAGTCCATAGACGATCACACTTGGTAAAGGACTTATAGGTTGATAAATAAAAGATTGTCTCGTCTTTTCACATATTATCAAGGATTATTAAGTTGGTTTACTTGCAATTGTATTGGTTTTTGTCCATACAGGTTTCCGAACAAAAAAGTTGGTGGCGTACTTAGCACTCTCTCCTTTTCATATACCATTCTGTCTTGTGAGACTATGTCGTACGATTTTAATAGATTTAATATTTCAGAAGAAATTTTAAGTTTAAGCTTGTCTTGGTAAAACTGTCAAAATATGATTCGAGCATTGGATGTTCGTAGATCCTTAAACTCTCGAAATATGTTTTGGTTAAACTCTTGAATAAACTATTTTTGTTTCAAGTTAATCATTTGGAAATTGCCCAAGCAATAATGGATACTGTCTATGGCTATTGGGAATGTTTCAAATTTAATTAGAGAGGTTAAAACTGATATGCATAAGGTACATACACTTGTATGTATTACCTAATCAGTCTAAATTTTGCGAACTATAGAGGTTTGTAAACCCGGTATGCAAACCCCTTACCTTTGAGTTCGAAATGGGGGTAGGTTCGCGAATCTAGTTGGCAAACCCTTATGACCTCACTTAGCGAACTGAAAAGGTTTGAAAACCCCTACGACCTAACTTCACGAACTACCAATAATTTGCAAACCCGGTTTGCAAAAAATCCGAAGGTCATGAATGTCTTACATGATTATGTTATCTTTTGCTACAACTTTATTCGCAAAATCACCTTGGGCTTGTGGATCATTTTTTAGTCTTGCGTGTTATTGAATACCATCAGTGCTTGTAAGTTCAAAGGCTTACTTATCCGTTATGGAATATCATTGTGCACCAGTTCCAGAATCGTACCATAGTGCATATTCTTCTGTGTAATTTCAAGGAGGACTTTTCGCATGCTTAAATGAATTCTTGATAATAATTTCATATAAATTGAGAGAGTGCTTACTTAAATCTCAATGAACCTTAGCTTGAATTAAAAGCTATCTATAGCCTTGAAAATCTATAAGAGAAACTTTTGCAATAAGATTTCCTAATCGTCGGCACTCTTGTGTCCTAGTTGTGAAGCTAGAGCCGTTTTATTTAACCTGGGTATCTTTATGAAGCTGATTTTAGGTTATGACTTTGAAGACTTCATTTAGGTATTCATGAAGCTCTGTCAGACTATCTTTTTACCTGATAGTTCTTGTATCCTGATCTTGTTCTACTAGTTTTTAAAGTTTTTGGACTTTAGATTAGAAACAAGACAGATAAAAATCACAAAGTTCTTTTCGTCTCAGAATTTGTTATTCCTCAAGACAGATATCTAAACTTTTCTTTGACTTGTTTGGATTTTTATTGAGAGGTGGTTAGTGATCTGAGATTCTCTCCTAACAGAGTATAAGTGTTTCGGATCTGTGAGGTTTGCTGGACTTTGTTTACTGCAAACAGATTTCTAAAACTAGATTGAAACATATCAAAATTGAAATCAAATAGGCTTGTCTGTAGAGGCAGATAGGTATCAAAAGTATTCACTTAGATCGAAGTAACTCCTAGTCTGTAAGGACTTCAGTTAAGAGAGTCAAGTGTGTAAAATCTTGCAAGGTTCAAGAGATGTAAGAAACACGACTACAGATGAATTTCTTGGGGGTTAATTTGGTCTCAACTACATTATAGTCCAAAGTCTGATAGTAGGCTAGTATTTGTAGAGGTTTAATACAATTTGGTGTCCAAAGCTGGACGAGGTATCATCCCTGAATGTAATTACAACATAAAACTACGCCTCATTCTATCCCCAATTGCGTCTTCATCAATTTGACGTAAAATCTCTATATACATTTTTTTATCTTCTTCATACAAGGTGTTAGAGCATAGCTCGGATGAACCCACCAAGCGTTGGTATGTCAAGTTTGGCTGTCAGATTTTAGTATCAAAACTCATCTAGAGTCGCTTGATTAAATATTAGAGTCAACTACGTTTAGGTTAGACTAGGAAGTCTAGGAATGTTGAGACGTACAAGTATTACTCAGTAGACCTGAAGAATGAGAAGAAGTAACGACTACAACGACGACATCATCCTTCCATTTAAGGTTAGTAATATTGACTTGATCGTGTTTCCATTCCTAACGTATCTTTCAAGTCGTGCTATATTGAAAACATAACATGTGAAGTTGTATATATTGTATATAATACTCTAGTGATGAGACTTGGTCATAATAGTATGATCAAAGTATCAAGGAAACATATTACGAAGTATAAACGCTTATCTTTTGGAACTTCGTAAATACGACATTAACATAATATATTGTATATAATTATTTGATTATGTGTGCATTATATAGGTATGATTTCATCCTAGAAAACTATGTATATCTACATTAGTTTAAGGAAGTAGCTGTATGAACTTGTTTTCATAATCAAAAGGGAAATCATGATTGGTCTTGTTATTCATTGAATATCTTTTGGATGACCAATGGAAGATGACTATGGTATAACCTATCATAACCTTGTTGAGACTTGAGGTATGACCGGTCATAACCTAGCATATAGCTAGTTGAAATCGGTCACAAGTTACATTGGAAATCAAGGTGTAACCGATCACAAGTTACTTTGGGAACCAAGGTATAACCGGTCACAAAATGAATTGGGAAGTTAGTTGTAATCGATCACAAGCTACCTTTGGGAGGCAAGGTGTAATCAATCACAAGTTAACTCAGAAAGTAATGTGTAACCAATCACAAGCTACCTATGGGAAACAAGGTGTAACCGGTCACAACCTGGTTTGGGAAACATGGTATAACCGATCAAAACTTACATTGTGAGGTTGGTACAACTGATCCCAAGGAACAAAACCGAGTTTCCAATATTCACGTATCTCTTTATGCTTTGTGTGAAGCTTGGAATTAGGTTTTGCTGTGAAACTTCTAGATGTCGACATATTTGAACATGTATTAACTCTTATCATTTATTGTTCAAAGATTTTCCTTGATGCTCAAGGTGATCCCTGGTCCGAAAAAGTGAAAAGCATTTAATTATGATTTTCATCATATATGTTTTAATTACCAGCAATTAAAGCATATCCTCTGGAAAATATTATCCCTTAATGTGCTAGACTAATAATAGAAGTTTTTCCATGAGAGTTTTCGGAAATATTAGTTAACATTAATTGGAAAGAGAAAAACTGAATTTAAGTACTTTAATGCATATCTTGAGAATATTTTCGGTTTCGAAATTTCCTTGTTGTCCAAACAACCTTAGTCTATAAATACTTGAGTTTGCATTTCTTGCAAACTATCCTAAAATCCAGGCGAACTTCATTTCTTGTTGTTTCTAGTGGAGCCATCTATCTGAAGAGGAAAGTACCCTAATTTGGAAAAATCTCTTACGACCGCTCGTTTAAAGACTTTTGTGGGATCAAGAAGCTCTACGAGTACTGTTGGTGGGAAACTAGATAATTGTAGTGTTATTAGTTTTAGATTATTGATTTGATTGACTAACGGTTGTTCAAACTTTGATTGCACCTAGTTTGTTTATTCTTGAGAACCTTCTTTTCTGATATAAGGCTCACTCAAACTAGAACAAAGTATTGACGGGATCTTTAGAACCATCTTCGGATCTAAAGAAATCTTGTGATAATCCATTGTTAACAGACTTTGTTATATGCGTGATTAATCACAAGAGGATTCAAGTGTTGTTGTGCAGGTTATTGAAGGCAATAAAAGATTTGAAGACGAAAAGAATTCTTATTAGTTTTCGTATCTTGTGGATTTAGTGCACAAACCTTGATCGTCTGGGATCCAACTAGAATCGGTTTATCTTTGATTGACTTGATTGATTAGTTTCTTGAGATCAGCATCGCTTTATAGTTTCTCTTTCAGATTTATATTGATTGATTGCGAATCTAGTGATTATTTTAGTAATCGAAAGATAGATTGATCTAACCAGACAAAGGAGCTTATTAGATTAAACATAAGAGCCTTTGTCAATAACTCACATATCTTCTAGCAAGATTGATTAGAATGGTTACCAAACAGATTCTTCCTTTGTTGTTTGGAATACGATCCAAATGACTTGTTATTCACGTGCATAACTCTAGAAGTCGAAGGCACAGGGATACTAGCGAAACTAAGTAGCTAGGGGTAGTATGCTTGGTATCAACTATACGAAGTTGGTATTAGATTTTGTATAGCGGCTTAATTCTGAGAGTATTTAAAACTGAACAAGGTCCCAGGGTTTTTCTGCGGTTGCGGTTTCCTCGTTAACAAAATTTTATGTTGTGTTATTTACTTTACTTCCGCATTATAACTGTTTTATATATTATAGTAAAGTAAATAAACTTGTGCGTTAATCCTAATCACTTGATATTGATTCTATAGTAAATCAGTTTCGGACCATAACTATTATCAAGTGAATATCAAGTTGTCGTATTGTCTCGACTTTGTCCATAGACGATTACACTTGGTATCAGACTTATAGGTTGATATTTAAAAGATTGTGGTATATTTGGGTACCCTCGTCTTTTCACAAGGTTTCATCCGTTCTTATATCTTTCTCGGAGGAACCAAAATCAGAACTCATGGATGAAAATAAAAGTGATTGGAATTGAGAGAAATTAAGAAAAAATTGATTGGATGAATGATTGTTGTGATTTTTGGAGGAGGAAATCGAGTAGTATATATTGCGGGAAAAAAATAGCCGTTTCGGTGACTGTTACAAAAGTAACTGTTGGTGGCTTCAGAAAAACTGCCAATGGTTCCACATAAACCGCCAGCGGATTTACTCACATTGCGCGGATCTTGAGAAACCGCGCATCTGATCTTCGTCCGCCAACATCCATTTACCATAATGGAAAATCCACTTTACCTATCCACGTGGCTTAACCAAAAAATAACTTTTAGGTGATTCCCTTAGGAATTGCCCTAAGAGCATCTCCCATGGGACATTCTCAAATTCCTGTATATTAGGCCACATAGGATTTATTTACTTTTCTAACAAAACTCCTTCTCCAGCGAGAATGGTAGAACATCTCCAATGGACCGTGGTGTGCTTCCTATGTGGTTGGAGTAAAAAGACATCCTTGGAACTGATTTTTCCTACGTTTTAGAAAGTTGTAGCAAGTTAAAAAAATCTTCTCCAACCGGTATATTTGTTGATCATATTGTTATCCAGATGTATCTATCTAATTGGTTATCCAATTAAATATTTTCATTCTACGATATATATCTCAAAATCCAAGCATTTCAAATTTCGCAAATTCTGTTGATTAGGAACAAATTAATTGTTCATATGAAAATACTACGGCATCATGGCTGTTTTATACGTTATCTTACTTTGACTCATTTTAACCTGGTAGATTAATGAGATGAAGTCCATTAAACATTCTTAAATAAGATTTCAGAATTTTCAAAGATTTTATAGTTCCAAACTTCCAAATAGTCCAGGTGCACTAATTAGTTAAGATCATCTTTTTGTGAATCAAAATCCCTCCGTCAAATTGGTGTTTGTAGTTTAAGAAATCAATTGTTGTCTCCAATATGTGATACTTTTTTTCTTCTTGTTTTGAAGCAATTACAATAATGCGTATGAGTACAAATGTATCTTCTGTCGTTTTTCCTATCAAAATAAAAAATTGCTCCAAAACTTTGTTTGCCATAGAGAAAGAAAAAGAAAACAAGTGAAGAAGACGAGGAGGAAATGTGTGTTTCTTCTGATCTGATTTCACTTCTGCTTAATTCTTATTTTTCAAATAAAAATGATTGACTAGGATTTCTCACATCCTCGAGGGGAACCTAGAGGATGGCCTAGAGGATGTGCTAATATCTAACTTGCCACCTAACCTTCAAAATGTAAATCACGTCATCGTTGGAGAATGTTTTCTGGGAAAGATTGGATAAATCTGATGTGGCCTTAAATGTAGGAAGTTGTCATAGTCTCATTAGAGCATCTCCAATGGAGTATGAGTCACTAAAAATATTGATGCCACCTGGAATTTTAGAAACTTTTACCAAAAAAAAAACTCTCCAGTGATGGTTGGATAATTAAAATTTAATATGATATGGAAGTTTGAGTTTGGAGGAGAGTATGGGTTTTCGGAAACTCTCATCCATACCCACGTCATCAATTTATTTTAGTTTCAGTTATTTTTAGATTTTGTGAATTAATTCTTCAACAAATAATCGACAAGTGTATCAAAATAAATATGGATACAACTACTACTGGAGATGCTTATCAATACAAAATTTGTATTTGCATTTTATGTTATTATCCCTATTTTTTAGGTCTCCACATATGATATATATATCCATATTCCATTAGAGATGCTCTTAGTATTAAATTTTAAGATAATTTGATTGTCGGAGAACTTTTTTCTTTTACCTCCTTAATTTATGGAAATTTTAATCTCACATCCTTAATAAATAGGAAACGTTGCACAGAAAAAGAGAGATTGAATGATTCTCATCTCCAAGGGAATGCACGGCTTCATCAAGTTCTACCATTTGCTTAGAACAATCACTGAATTTCTAATTTCATTCATCAAGACCATCTTAAATCCTATAAATTACTCAGAAAATCTCAACAACTTTCAAATCAGAATCTACAAGCACATTAATCTCTCTACACAGAAGTTTCAAACTAGTACTTGCATTTCAAAACCAGATATTCATTTCAACCATTACACATCCAGTGTATCAAAACAAAAGACCATCAATCTCAGTACTAAGAACCTGAGCACTACTTGTCAATACCATAAACATCTAGTTCAAAGCAAAAAATACATGAAAACTAAAACTACAACTTATCCAGAAAGTACCTTAAACACCATTACCTATTCACATCAACATCGCACCTATAAAAGAGTCGACCCCGGCTTCAAAGAGAGAAAAAACAAACTTCAGATTACCATCATCCACAACAAAATTAGGAAGTACAGGAACAAGCATCGAAAAAACCATTTTGTAAAAAACTTGTTGATCATTTTCAAGCTTTTTTCAAAACCTGGAAATCTGGTTGTTTATGATACCTGCAAAGAAATCTCTAAAAGTCATCTTCATCAGAGCTCCGGTCCTCTTCCCCTCTATACCAGTCACTATCCTCAGTGTCAGATGATGCAGGAGAAGTATTGTCAGAAGAAGAAGAATCCGCAGTACTTCCAGCATCTTCTCCAATCTCATCTTCATCGGTCTCTTCTTCCAACATCTTATCATCCTCATCATGTTCTTCACCCTCTTGCATGGTCCTTGCGAATATCTTCGGATTTGCAATCTCATAGTCAAACCTTCTCCTCAATTTCCTATCATGATATCGTTCCATCCTCTCCTTCTCCTCCACAGCGTCTGAATCTAGTTCACTTATATCAATTTCTTCTATTGAATACTCAAACCCATCACCTGACGCTTCGGATTAACTTTCTGTTGTACTGCCATAACCTTTGTACTTGGATTATTTCTATGCCCTCTCTTCTTCTTTCCTATCACTCCTTGCAGAAAACTTTGGATTCCATGCAGCGAAAAGATTATCAAGCTTCTTTTTTTCCCTTTGATGGATCAACTCTTGTTCTTCTCTCTGGAGAAGTAACTCATGTGCACGCCTGTCAATCTCTGTCTGTATATCATTTCGCAACTTCTGAAGCTCTTGAATGTTCAGTGAAAGAGCAAGAACCTTAGCATGTTCATACTCCACAGAGGATGGTGGAACAACCGGAATTTCCCCTCCGATATTTCCTGAAGGATTTTGATCAACTAAATTTTCCATATCCTAAATCCCCTCTCTTTCTCTTAATTCTTTTCCTTTCTGATCATAAATCTAGAAAAAATTACAATGGCTGTGTTAATCTCTTGACTAAACATCCTTTTGAAGACCCTCTCTTGTTCATTAGCTACCATTTATGGCGCTTGGTTAAGCGTCATGTATCGCTTTGTTCACCACGCCTATTCAAGACTATGCGTGTTATTTTCATCTTCAAGACCATAATTACCCTATCAAACCCTATTTTCTACACCTAAATGTCTCCTTAGCCTTAACTCCTCTTGGAACAGCTATTAAGGGAGGCATTGGTAGGTCATCTAACTTAGATAAGTTTTTATGGGACTAATTAAAATCTTGTATTTTATGCAGATTAGGAGAATGCAACACCTGTTAAGAGGTACCATTGAAGTTTGGGGTATATCTGCCAGATGGGTTATCTCCAGAACCAACTTAGCCATCATGTCTAATCACATTGCCAAGAAAAATATTATCATTCAGAGCCATAAATCACCAATTATCATTACCAATCACTTTTATCCTATTAACCCCCACCACCCATTCTTTCATATCAATACCTTTATTACTCTTGGCAGCTTATACTATCATTCCTATGTCTATCTAAAAGAAGACAAATCCATTTATGATTCACCAACCCTTCACCTCATCATGCTTATGTACCTTATATATGTATCTCACAAAAGGCTATCAGGGATCATTGGCTTTGCTCTTGCTTGGAATCATTATCATCTATCATACGTGAATTCTAAACCCATATACATATCTTTACATATGAAAGATAGAAAAGAAAGGTGTTGGAGCACTGCTCGGTCGAACTCGCAAGCGTTGCTATCTCAAGCTTGTTGTCAAGTTTAGTTACAAAAACTATAAGTCTTGATTTCTAGTCTACTTATAGCTAAGACTCGGATTAGGATAAAAAGTGTAGTTGAGCATTAGACTTCACGGCGTTCATCGATTGAAGACGAAGAACTACTAAGGGGAGCTTGGGGAACTTCATCAACAAAAGGTATGTGGAGACTTGAACTCATCTATCAGTCAAAGGTCTATCTACTCTATCTCCTATTTGACACAAAAGTCGTATAGCTATATAGACTTCAATTATACACATTTGATATTTCGAGCTGAGTTTAACTCGCTTACATATTTCTCGAAATATGTGTTGGTAAGCTTTCGCTTTAACCAAGTTCATCTTATATTCTTGACGAAAGTCAAAAGATGATCATGTGAAAATCGCCTTGTAACATCTTACATGATTTGTGTGAGACAGTCATTTGATATAGACTCGGAATGTTTCTTATTGATCATTCGATCACTTGAAAATTTCTTTGAAGCTAATAGTTTGTGTGAGACAGCTATTGTCGTCTTCTAAGAATGTTTCAATGATTGAAATGGGAGTTTAGAACACTTAACCATAATTGGATTAGGAGCACAGTATGCGTACTTCCATATGTGTTGACCCAAGACCGGAATGTAGTATGCATACCCGTAGCGTACTGGCAAGGTCAGGTAAAGTTCAGGAGCTAGAGTATGCGTACCTGTACGCGTACTAGCGAAGTCAATTGAAGTCCGGGTACTACAATATGCATACATGTACGCATACTGGATTCAACTGAAGCTTGGAAGTGTACGACAGTATGCGTACCCGTTTGCATACTGGCGAACATAGTCCAAGTTTGGCTACTTAGGTATGCATACCCGTTTGCATACTTGAGTAGGTTATGTTCTAAAATCGGTTTGTTCGTGAACTAATACATTTATATAATAAGGAATGCAATCTTTTGCAAATCGTGGCTATAATGTTCATGAATCGATTCGAGTGAATCAAAATCGATTTTGCTTCAATTGTGTCTTGTATACTTCTATGAGAATATAAACAATTGAACAACTCTATAACTAGTTTCATTTTAGTCATTTGAACTAGTTATGGTTAAGATGAATAAGGTTGATATGAAAGTGTTCATATGGCTAACTTTGGTTAACTATTGTTGAGCCAACAAGGTGTACACGTTTAGGTACGGTTACCCATATCTAAATGAAGTCACTTTTCATTTGTGTGTTACAAGCTAAGTTCGATCTAATGGTTGAAAGATATTAGCTTGAGTCTAATCAGGTTTTCATCTAACG
>JAJJMB010008334.1:7178896-7287437 GCA_023531105.1 Papaver atlanticum
GATACTAGTTGCGACTAGATTCGATTCTCCTTTAACCTTAGGTTTTTAACGAAACCCTATAGATTAACGACTTGAAGACTTCATTGGGATTGTGAAGCCAGACCCAACTATTTTCTCTGTAGTTGCGTGTTCTGATCTTGTTGTTTTCTATCTTATTGAGTACTATCTTCTCTAAGATTTGCTCGAGATTTATTCTCCACTAGGCAAGATAAAAAGTAGTCACAAACATCTTCGTCTCATCGTTTGTGATTCCACAATATCTTGTTTCGCTACCATATGATTAAGATTATTATGAGGTGATTGATATTTCTAGGTTGTTCTTCGGGAATATAAGTACAGTACATCATTTGGTTCCTATTCACCTTGATTTATCAAAAGGCGGAACAAAACTTCTAGGTATTTCTGTGGGAGACAGATTTATCTATTCAATAGACTTTTCTGTGTGAGACAGAATTGTTTATCAAGTCTTCGACTTTGGGTCGTAGCAACTCTTAGTTGTGGGTGATATCAGCTAAGGGAATCAAATGCGCAGAATTCGGCATGGTTCTAGAGGTGTAAGGAACGCGAATGTACCTTGATCAGTGTTAGATTGGTTAGGGCTCAACTATATTCTAGTCCGAAGTTAACTTGGAGTAGGCTAGTGTCTGTAGCGTCTTAATACAATGTGGTGTTTAAATATGGACTGGGTTCCGGGGTTTTTCTGCATTCGCGGTTTCCTCGTTAACAAAATTTCTGGTGTCTGTGTTATTTCTTTTCCGCATTATGTTTGTCTATATAATTGAAATATCACAGGTTGTACGTAGTTCAATCAATTAGATAATCCAACCTTTGGTTGTTGATATAAATTGATTGACACTTATACATTGGTCTTTGGTACCGTTCAAGTTGTTTCACATAATAATCAAGCTCGCGGATTTCTATCTGTTTTATTTGCTGATTTTATTGTGAAACAGAGATACGACTCTTGGATATACTTTTCTTAAGATTGAGTCTGACTGCCTAGTTGATTCTCTTGAAAGTATATTGGAGTTAGTCCATACAGATTGCTAAGCGAAATATTGGGTGTGGTTTTTAGACCCCCATTTTTTCAAAAGGGACAACTCGTATGTTAAGCTTTACCTCTAAAAAACCAACAATAGAACTACAACAACTACCTTACACCAATTTCCACCAATTTCCACCTGAGAATTTGTCAAACCTTATTCATCAAAATTCTCTTTACTTTTTTAAGGTTCAAAACCATAACAAAGGTAGTACCTATTGTCACTTCTTCATCCTTATTACCTGCAAACTCTATCAGGATAGTACCAACAATAGATTCTTTTCTATCCATCTTCATATTATATTCTTTACCTTTGCTTCTCTCCCCAACCTATCTCTCTTCATACATATCCAGTTTATATATCATATGGATTCCCCTAATTTGCCAGATACCACTCATACAACAAACCTATATATTCAAAACCTTTCTGCTCAAATGGCTGAAAAATTAAGTCTACCAGCTTCACTATTTGAACCAGTATTCATTGATAAAACTGTCATTTTAGCTGAATCTGATAACAATTGGAAATGGTGTATGGTGGGTTATTTTCCTACTTCTTCTATTTGCTACTACATTTGTAACCAATAGCATCTTGCCCAATCTCCTACTGTTACAACTTTTAGTGGATTACGCAACAAAGTTCTCGTTCGGTTCTTAGCTGAGGATGATTTTAACAGAATCGATTCACAGAGGCCTTGGTTTTTCTGTGGGTATCTAATGGTGCTAAGAATCGTCCTTCCAACAGGTTGGCCAACAAATTATCAAATCTCATTTACTAAAGAACTCATGTGGTTTATCCTATGCAATATCCCAAAAGAATATACTAAATTTGAGGATCTTCAGAAACTTACTTTTAATATGGGAGAACTTGTTGAAGCTCAAGATCCTTATGGTAATCACCTTTTAAAGAAGAATGTTAAAGTCTGTGTCAGAATTCAGGTTCAGAAAGCTCTACTATCAGGAATTCCCCTGTTTACTAGTGGAATAACTCAACCTTTCCTTATATAATGCGGATACATCAAAGTTCCAAGATACTTCTGTTCTTCACGTCGAGTTCTGGATCATAAAGATGTTAACTGCCCTACTCGGAAATTGAAGCAGAAAGCCTTTAAGGAAGCTTTTTTTCTTCCAACAATAATTATACTCTTCCTGTAGTTTCAAGGCTTATGATGCCGCCAAAGTCAGTGATCAAACAACCGGTTACTAATTCTAATGAAGTAAATGACACTATCATGCAACAAACTGATATTGTACCAGATTCACAAGTCGAATCTACCATTGCTCCTATCTGCGATAAAGGAAAAGCTATGGAGAATTTCCGTAACATTGAGAACACTTCTCAAAAGGGTTTATCAAATATGTTTCAGATGGGTCCTTTTGTTAACAGATCCACAGCCCTGAAAATTTTCGATGTTGGTCCGATTCAGCAAAACTCGACCCAACAAAACAATGGGTTACCAGTTATTTTCAAACAAGTCACATCTCAAAATGTTACTGTTGAAGCTTCTATACCTGTTCCCGATTCGGATAACAACGGTCCGATTCGAACTTATAACTCTTCAAGAAGATTTAAAAATGCCGTTGTCCCGAGTCAAACCCCAATTATCACTAGAGGAACTATCATCTCTGCTGAGCATGATACTCTATCAAATCTCAAAAGGAAGATTAACCCTAAAGCTGATCTGAGAAAACGTACAAGAGCAAGTTCTTCTACTTTAGCCATCATAGTCATTATCCCAGAAGAACAGGACACTACTGAACCTGATTATGCTCAACTTTGTCCCCCAGTCACCAAATTGGGGGACTTACTTGCTATCAATCTATCAAATTGTTCTCTCAATACCCAGCCTTTGTTCTCTCAATACCCAGCCTTTGGTTGATTCTTATGGAAGCTATAATGTACCTGCTGATACTTCCCTAAACAACAATGGTGTCTGCAATAATTCTCATCATAATGCTACTACTTCTAATCTCAATTCTTCCCAAGATGCTTCTCTAAGTGGTGATTCTACCATTGCTCCTCTTGGTGGTGGATCTGACTCCACCACTCAGGTAAACTCAACTCCCTCCCCCCTTTAAATGATCCTATTAACTCTGATATCCCTATAAACCATTTTCCTGTCAATATGATATGTTGGAATATTAGAGGATTGGCTAAGAAAAAAACTAATAGGGAACTTAGTTTTCTATGTAGAAATGTTAATCCTGATATCATTTTCCTATCGGAAACCAAAATGAATAAAGATTTGGCGGCTAGAAAACTAAAAAATATGGGCTTCCCCTGTACCTTTAATGTTCCTAGTATTGGAAGAAGTGGTGGTCTAGTCTTGACCTTGTTGATGGTGGATTTTCGGCAAGGGATAAAATCGTGAAATCATGATACTGCATGTTTCTGGCCCGGCTTCAGGAATGTATGTGACAATTCATATTTTATGATCCGTGAACCATCTCATGATCTCTGACTGAGCGAACGTTCCTCTCAGAGCTATGATGAATATGTTTCTCGAAAAGCCTCTCAGCTGAGATTTCGATGCTTCGCACATTTCATCATCACCTCTACATCGAATAAAAATGATTGGGCGGCTCCTAAACATATTGCATGCTAGTATAGAGCCTAACGCCTTCAGGACGTCACGCTGCTCGTTTTTCTCTGACTACTTAGAGAGACCGTGTATAGAATCTCTTAATGATTGGGCGGCTCCTAGACATATTGTATGCTAGTATAGAGCCTAAAGTCTTCAGGACGTCACGCTGCTCGTTGTTCCCTGACTATACACCCCCTCATAACGAGTATGATGCTTCAATTATCTCATATCTCAATTCTGCAAATAGGTTAATTCTGGCGTGTCATTCATCAACTGAATTCCTAGAAAATAATTTATTCTATCTAATTACTCTGTTTCATGGATGATCCTCAGCTGGATCCCATGGATTAGTAATAGATACTCAACTCATTTTATTACTACGTTTCATGAATTATTCTCAGCTGAATTTCATGAATTAGTAATAAATACTCAAATAATTTTTATTACTCTGTTTCATGAATTATTCTCAGCTGAATTTCATGAATTAGTAATAAATATTCACCAATAGGGCATCTGCGCCACCACTGAGTAAGCCCCGAGAAAATGGTGCGAGTGTATTTAGCAATAATGTAGCCCCCGAATACACGAATGAGTATTCGAAAATATGGACAAACGAGGAAACCTGTGCAAAATAGGGAGGAAAATAATATCAATAAAATAATAAAGAGGCACCTAAGGGGACCTGGCCCACCGGCCGGCCGGTCCCGCACCTCTTTCCATTATTTTATATTATTTTGTTATTTTTTCCTCATCTCATGAAAACTCCTTCATTTGAGCAAACTCCCTCGTTTGAGCAAAACTCTTAGTTTCTTCAAACGATGAAAATAGGGAAAGGTGTCACGGGACCGGGCCACCTAACCAGCCAGCCATGACCTAGCCATGACCGGTCCCACACCTTACAATTCCTTATTTTCTCATATTATTATTTCCTTCATCTCATGAAACTCCATCGTTTGAGCAAAAACCTAGTTTTTCAATATTTTCTCAAATATTGCTCAAACCATGAAAAAGCCAAAAAGTCAAATGGTCACATGACCGACTAGGCTTTTCACGTCAAAAATTAAAATATTATTATTTTAATATTCTCAAAATAATGGTCACACGAGCAAAGTTCTACTTGCTCATTCGAGCAAAATTGAGAGTTTCAGTCAAGCTCAAACTCTTCTGAAAATCCAAAATATTGCTCAAGCGCACACCAGAGGATACCAAAACTCTCAGGACTGAGACACGGACACTATGGTGACACGGGCATGCAACCTTGACTGACCAAGGTCGTCCCTTAGGCTTGCAAGGGGACGATCCCACACTCTTTCGTAATTTTGACCTAATTAGCTCTCAACATTTCATATTGGGTCCAAACTCTTTCCAACCAACTTGGAATTTGCTCAATCAACCACCAGTTGGTCCCATGATCACCAAGGACCGGTCCCATGACCCCTTGGTCGGTCCCTTATTTCTCCATAATTAGGTTTTATTACCCAACGCTCAGACGAGCACTATTTTAATAAATGATTGAACCAACGTTTGATCATCCTTTCACCAACTGGTCAACAAAGGACTTTGGTGTATGCTCATTCAGTGACTTATTTTCAATAAATCATCAATTGATCAGCAATCGATCAAAATTAGGGTTTCGAACTGAATGCTCTAGAAATCATGATTCTGAGAAAGTTCAAACACTAATAATTCTATGTTGATCTACCAATCAACATCTTGATTAATTATGTAATATTAAGTCCAGCTACCAATATTTTAATTAATATTTTATTTGGTCATGCTACCAATAATTCATCAAATGAGCAATAATTGATACCAAACAATAAAGCAAGATAACAATAGTTTTTCTTAACCGGAAACATTTGAATCACACACACATCCATACACAAATAATGGAATAAACATCAATTATACCAAAATTTTGTTAAGCAAAAGCAATAAAATCAGGTTTTTCTTAAACAGGAAAACGATTAACTAACAAATTTGTTACCTCAAATTCCGCATCCTCTTCTCCGCAAAGATATATCATTAAGCGCAAGTTCAAGTTAGAACTCTACCCCGTTGTGTTGTCATCCTATCGCAAGATAAAAGAACAACAACAAAAACCAACCTTTACCAGAAAAAGGTTGAAAATAGGTTTTAACTAATGCATAGCAAAAGTTGAAACCCCGAAACACATATGCTTTTATGCTAAACCAAACGATTCAACATATTGTGACTTTTTCACATATTAGTTTCAGTCATAACCCCTTATGATCCTTTGATAAAGCCTACCAACATGGGCTAGAACTTAATCCTGCTAAACCAAAAAGTCACCCAAACCATAAGGGTTCACACCATATGAAATCGAATAATAAGGTTATGAAAACTGAATCAAACATCCCATAAACATACATAGCAATAATATAAAGCATTCAAGCACCGGCTATGTAATCGAAAACTATCACAAGAAAAATTATAAACTAATAATTTTATTCATAAATAATAGATAGTTTTATTCATAATTGACCTTTTTGAAATAATCAAAAACTAATGTCTATTTTTTCTTCTAATCTCAATTCTTGTGAAGATTGCTTTCAATAATTGTATAAGGTCTATTTTGAATAAAACTATCTATTATTTATGAATAAAAATTATTTTTTATATAATTTTTCTTGTGATAGTTTTTCGATTACATAGCCTGTGCTTGAATGCTTTATTTTATTGCTATGTGTTTATGGGATGTTTGATTTCAGTTTTCATAACCTTAATATTCGATCTCATATTGTGTGAACCCTTATGGTTTGGGTGACTTTTTGGTTTAGCGGGATTAAGTTCTAGCCCATGTTGGTAGGCTTTATCAAAGGATCATAATGGGTTCCGATTGAAACTAATATGTGAAAAAGTCACAATATGTTGAATCGTTTTTGGTTTAGCATAAAAGCATATGTGTTTCGGGGTTTTCAACTTTTGCATCGCATAAGTTAAAACCGATTTTCAACCTTTCTCTGGTAAAGGTTGGTTTTTGTTGTTGTTCTTTTGTCTTGCAAGAGGATGACAACACAGTGATATTCCTCCCCGGAAAGATACAAAGAAAAGGAGAAGAGGATGCGGAATTTGAGGTAACGAATTTGTTAGTTAATCGTTTTCCTGTTTAAGAAAAGCCTGATTTTATTGCATATATTTATTGCTTTTGCTTAACAAAATTTCGGTACAATTGATGTTTATTCCATTATTTGTGTATGGATGTATGTGTGTGATTCAATTGTTTCCGGTTAAGAAAAACTATTGTTATCTTTCTTTATGGTTTGGTATCAATTGTTTAGGCTTACGAAATTTCGGTGCAATTGCAGTACTTTAATGTATATGTTTGTTTCAATTGCTTCCGGTTGAGATAAATAATTATGCAAGTTGATTTATTTGGTTTGTATGAATTGTTTATGGCTTAACGAAAAGGTTTTCAGGATCAATTGTTTAGTCCAATTCGATTCCGGATAAGAGAAACTAAGTTAATTCTGATCTTAGTTAGACTTATCAAAGTGTAGGATTCGGTTATTCAAGTCTAATTGAATGCCTTAACAAGAAATACTAGTTAACTAACCTAGTACTTGTCTTATTTAAAGTGAAAGGTCTAAGTTATTGTTCGAATAATTAGAACCCGATGAGAAAAATAGAGTTAATTCTGATCTTTATTTTGGTCTTATCGAACAAGCGATTATTTTTGTGCAATCGGTTTAGCAAAGAACTAAGGTACTTAGTCAATTTATGATTTGCTAAACTATTAGGGAAAATTGCTTCGGGAAATTGTTTCCTTGGTAACATATCAAAACAAAATTACTTTGTAGTTTCGGTTTTGATATTGGTTATCTACAATGGTGTGTGGAACCCTCATGCTTAACTCTTATAGGCTATGCAAGTCTTTTGAGATTTGTAAGATCCTTTCGGTTTGTCCTTTATTTGCCCGTACCTTTGTAATTTTGTGACAAAAAGGGGGAGAAATATATGGAGTAAACAAGTGATTTAGTATCACTAAGGAAAGGACAATGGTGCTTAAACGTTATATCTAACGAAAGAGTAAAGCATAGACTAAGGGGGAGTAACATATCATATGATGATTTGTAGTTATATGTACTGCAAGAGGAAATAACAAAGACGTGCGGATTGAAAATCTACCTATCTTACCTTTTGGGGGAGTATTAGCTTTGTTATTATAATATCAACAACGGCATTTATGGATTGAATGTATACAGGTTATTGTGCTGTTGAAACTTGGAATCAAGCGTATGTGTAATGAATTCTTGTAATTTGTTTATCCATATGTTGTAAGAGTTTTGTCACTAAAATTGACAAAGGGGGAGATTGTTAGAGCATAGCTCGGTTGAACCCACCAAGCGTTGGTATGTCAAGTTTGGTTGTCATATTTTAATGAACCAAAACTCATTTAAAGAGTCGCTTGATTATTTACTAGAGTCAACTTCGTATAGGTTAGCTAGAAAGTTATTAGGATATGAGACATACAAGTATTACTCGAAGACTTGAAGAATGTGAAGAAGTAAAGAACTACAACGACGACATCATCCTTCCTCTTGAGGTTAGTAATATTTTAACTTGAACTGTTTCATTCCTAACGTATCTTTCAAGTCATGCTATATTGAAAACATAACTGCGAAACTGTGAATGATTATACTATAGTTAGACATAGTATTAAAGAATTATAATACGAAGTATAACGCTTATCTTTTGAACTTCGTATATAAGACATCGACATAATCGTATGAATGCTATTGTGATTATGTGTATGGGTATGGGTGAAGATTTCGTCCTAGGAAACAATGTTTTACATTCGTTTAAAGGAAGTACAATTCATAAACTTGTTTTATGAATCGAAAGGGAAATCGCTAGGCTTATTGGTATTGTTATTCGTTGCAAATCTATGGATTACCAATATGTGTGTTTAGTATAACCGTTCATAACTTGTTTATGTATCTTGGTAAAACTATTCACGATGCCTGACTTATGTATCGGTATGACTTTTATTAGTGAAACCAATCTTAAGTAATCACCTGAGATGGTATGATCGATATTTGTAATTGGTGTGACCATTCCTAGTCATTGGGTAACCAATCCTAGAACTTGGTTAGGACTAATCACAAGATGTGTAATCGATCCCTGTAGTAGGTTAACAAGTTTTAGTTATTGGTGTAACCGATCCTATAACTTGTGCAACCGATCATAAGTGGTACCATAAATAAGTGGTAACCTATCCTGGTACTTAGTTAACAAAGTTTTTGGAAACTATTGTGACCGATCCTAGTAGCCACTTGGAGGTAGAACCGAACTTGTGTTTGGTAGAACCGTTAAACCCATTAAAGTTGATTGAATGTTTTTGATCAATCACTTAGTTCTTGGAAATCAGATGAACATTTCTAAACTCGTTTGGAAGTGTGGCAAATCGGTTCCAAGATTGTAAATATGAAAAAGGATTTACAAAGTAAAGATGTCGACATACTTTGAACATGTGCAGTAATTCTTATCTATTATTTTTCAAAGATATTCCTTAATAGCTAAAGGAGAATCCTGGATCAAAATAAATTGAGAATCTTTTAATTAAGGTTTTTAGTTTTATATGCTTTTAATTTCCAGCAATTAAATGCATATCTTTAAAAAATAAAAATTGGTAATGTGCATTTACTAATTGGAGATTTTCTACTGAGATTTCGGTCAATATTTGGACAGAGCATTTCCAGGAATTATGAAAACTGATTTGGGCATTTATTGCATATCTTTGAGAATATTCGTTTTTGGAAATTCCTTTGTGTCCAAACTTCCTTGTCTATAAATATTGAAGTTTGCATTTCGAGAAAACTAATCCTCAGAGCCAGCAAAACTACCTAGTTGTGTTGTTACTGGTGGAGCCGTCTATTCGGAGAGGAAAGTACCCTAATTAGGCGAAATCTCTTACGGCCGCTCGTTTTAAAGACTTATTTGGGATTGGGAAGCTCTACGAGTACCGTTGGTGGGAAACTAGATAATTGCAGTTTATTATTAGTTTTCGATTGATTTGATTGACTAACGGTTGTTGAACTTTGATTGCACCTAGTTTTTTTATGCTTGAGAATCTTCTCTTCTGATATAAGATTCACTCAAACTAGATCGAAGTATCGACGGGGATCTTTAGACTGTTTGTAGATCTAAAGACGTCTTGTGATAATCCATTGTTAACAGACTCCGATCTGTGTGTGATTGATCACAAGAGATTCAAGTTGTTTGTGTGCAGGTGTTTATTGAAGATCTAAGAAGATTTGAAGAC
Source organism: Papaver atlanticum (assembly GCA_023531105.1). Taxonomy (NCBI): domain Eukaryota; kingdom Viridiplantae; phylum Streptophyta; class Magnoliopsida; order Ranunculales; family Papaveraceae; genus Papaver; species Papaver atlanticum. Next base: position 7,188,810 of record JAJJMB010008334.1, read on the forward strand.
AAAAAAGATTTCTTATTTGAGTTCATAATCTTTGGTGTGCACAAAACTTGATCGGCTGGGGATCCAACTATAATCAATTTATCTTTTGATAGATTGGATTGATTAGTTGTGTAGATCGGCATCAATATAATTCTTTGTGATTCGAAGTATTGATTGCATAGTCTAAAAAATTACTTTGGTAGTTGTTGAAAGATTGATCTAAGAACCCGACAAAGGAGTTTATTGGGATAAACGGAAGAGCCTTTTGTCAAACTCATATCACTTGTTTTAAAAGAGTTGTTACCGAACAGATTTGTTGTTCCTTTACTGTTTGGAATACGAACCAAAGGAATTGTTCCAAGTGCGTGACTTATTACAAGTTGGAGGCGCATGGATACTGAGGGAACTAGGTGAACTATAGGTTTAGTTGCTTGGTCTCAACTATACGAAGTTGGTTTAGATTTTGTATAGCGGCTTAATTCTGAGAGTATTCAATTCTGAACAAGGTCCCGGGGTTTTTCTGCATTTGCGGTTTCCTCGTTAACAAAATCTAGCTGTGTCTTTTACTTTTTTATTTCCGCAATTATAATTGTTTTATTATAATTAGAAGTGAAATACACAAACATTAATTCCTAATTACTTGATAGCAATCCTATTGTGTTTGGTTAAGTTCGAACCTATTATCAAGTAATCATACTTCGTTGTTGTATTGTCTCGATCTTGTATCCATAGTCAATCACGCAAGTTATCTTGTTATCGTATTGTCTCGATCTTGTATCCATAGACGATCACATGAAGTGTGAACCGATTAGTTGTATTGTCTCGACTCAGTCCATAGACAATCACTTTCGGATAAAGGACTTATAGGTGGAAAAGTTTTATATTGAGGTATATTTGGTACCCTCGTCTTTTCAACTATGTTGATGATGTGGTAGTCAAATCAAAAACTCGATCATCCCATCTAGATGTTTTGAGACAAGTCTTCGAAAGATGCGAGAACACAAATTGAAGATGAATCCCATGAAATGTGCATTTGGTGTTTCTTCAGGGAAGTTTCTAGGGTTCCAGGTCATGGCGGAAGGAATCAAAGTCGACCCAGACAAGACCAAAGCTATTACCACCATGCTTCCTCCATGCACCGTGAAAGAGCTTCAAAGCTTTATGGGAAAGGTAAACTACATACGATGTTTCATTCCTGGATTAGCTCAGCTTATCGCTTCATTCACTCCTCTACTGAAGAAGGGAGCAAATTTTACATGGACGACGGTCCAAAAAGATGCATTTCAAAAGATCCAGCAGATACTATTATCACTCGCTATCATGAAATCCCCGGTGCAAGGACGACCATTGATACTTTACATGACCTCTAGTGATGTTTATATTGGGGCTCTTCTCTCTCAAGAGGATGAAGAAGGTGTCGAGCGTCCGATCTACATAGCCATATAATGAGATATGTTGAACTCCGGTACCCTAAAGCCGATAGAGCATGCTTAGCATTGGTTCATGCGATTCAGAAATTCAGACATCATTTGCTGTCAAACAGAGTAGTACTTGTTGCTAAAGCTGATCCTGTAAAATTCTTACTGTCAAAGCCAGCTTTGATAGGAAGACCTGCAAAATGGTTATTACAGATGTCAGAGTTTGACATAGCGTATGTCTCACCCAAAGCAATCAAGGGACAAGCAGTTGCAGACTTACTCACTACCTTTCCAGGGGAAGACATCACATTGCTACATGAAGATGTGCCGGGTGAATTTCCAAAAATCTCAGTTATTAAAGAGGAAACATGGTTGTTATACTTTGATGGATCAGCCACTCCTAGCAATGATACCGGTGGAGCGGACATCGTGCTAGTATCCCCGTCCGGTGAAGTCTTCTCTCGTTCATTCAAATTAGATTTCTACTGCACCAACAATTCAGCGGAATATGAAGCCTTCTTGCTGGGATTATCCTTGGCCAAGCAAGCAGGAGCGATGCACCTGGAGATAAGAGGAGACTCAAAATTGTTAGTCAATCAGATGAATGGCATGTACTCTCTCAAAGAAGTAACACTTGCTCCATTCAGAGCCGAAGCACAACGTCTATTAGCTTATTTTTCTAAGGAAACGATCGTCCATACCGGTCGTACCAACAACAGACATGCTGACTGTTTAGCAACTCTTGCATCCAAACTGCAATTTGAAGGGTCAGAGAAGTCCATCACTGTACAAAGGCGTTTTATGTCATCAACCTGGCTCACTCAAGTTGAAGATGCTCAAACGAGCGACTGGCGAGCCCCTATCATTCATGAATTGAGCAGTTCTCTTACAAAAGGGAAGATTAGCCTCAAGGAATTGAAGAACTTTTTTCTGCTACACGAAACATTATATTATCGCAATCCTGATGGATCTTTGTCACAATGTCTCGGAGATGAAGAAGCGAGCAAGAAACTCAAGCACATACATGAGGAAATATGCGGACAAATGTTGGTGGTTACACTTTACAGGAGGCTCCAAAGGCTCGAGTACTATTGGTCCTCCATGGAAGCTCAGTCGAGAATGTTGCAAGGATCTTGTCCCAATTGTCAGACACCACCTCATCATTTGAAAGCCTTAACAGTCCATCATACTGGGGACTGGACAGAGCCTTACATCAAGTACCTACGCGACAATGATTTACCATCAGAGAAGAAAGAAGTAATCAAACTCACCCAGAGGGCTAGGGTGTTTGTCTATCTGGAAGGAATTTTGTATCGCAAAAGCTTTGGTGGGAACCTACTGAGATGCTTGGCCGAGCATGAAATTTCAACAATTTTGAGAGAAATGCACGAAGGAGAACACCAGGGAAAGAGGAAATTATTTCTCCAAATCCATGAGAAATATTATTGGCCGACCATGGAAGACAATGCACCAGTCTATGTTCAAAAATATCATCAATGCCAAGTCCACGGTAACCTCATTCACACTCCTTGTCTCCCATTACATTTTGTGAGCAGTCCATGGGGACTGGACATCATTGAAAAAATCAATTCAGCGTATTCGAAGCAACATGAATACATCATCACAGCAACTGAGTATTTCACCAAATGGGTTGAAGTTATTCCCCTTCGAAGCATTACTGGAGTCACTATTGCAGCCTTCATCAAGGAATACATCATATGCAGATTTGGCGTTCCTAAACATCTCATCACAGATAACGGAACTCCTTTTTCCAACAAACATGTGAAAGAGTTGCTTGAAGAATATGGTATCAAACAGATTTTCTCTACACCGTACTATCCCCAAGGGAACGGACAAGCGGAGAGTACCAACAAGACTTTGATCTGGATTCTCAGTCGAACAGTTCATGATAACCCTCGAACGTGGAATGAACAACTACCTATGGCTCTGTGGGCCTACAGAACCGCACCAAGAAGCTCAATTGGAACTTCACCATATTCCCTTGTTTATGGTGTCGATGTTATTCTCCCAGACGAGATCAAGATCCCTTTTGCAAGGATTGCGACAGCCAGTAGAGTGCAATGGGATGAAGCCGAAGTGTCTAATTCAAGGATTGCTGAATTGGACGTGCTCGAGTCAAGGATAACCAAGGTAGAAAAATATGTGGAAGCTTACAAACAAAGGATTTCCAGGGCATACAACAAAATGGTAAGACCTCAAACATTCCAAGTAGGAGATTTGGTTTTAAAAACAGCAAAGCATATTCAACAAGACATGTCTGCTCCCAAGTTCTCTCCTAAATGGAAAGGGCCGTATGTAATCATCAAGGAAGTATCCAGTGGATATTACAAAATCTTGGTCGTCAATGGAGGGGTGGAAGGAAGCATCATCAATGGCAAGTGGCTCAAAGAATATTATGGTTGAACGATCAGTAAAAAATTATTTTAATTTCAAAATGCAATTTCTATTCCTTCAAAGAGTATGCAATATGCTCATTCGTTTAAAATCCAAAATAGATTTCATTAATCTAACAAAAGTTCCTTCATCAATCAATCATCTTACTTTATTCAAAAAAAAATAAAAAAATCTCTCAAACGCTCACTCAGAGCAAACCATCTAGCAACAAATAGTTTTTACTAAAGGTCATTTCAAGCCTCTTTTGAAAGTTTTCAGTCTTTACTTTCAAGTCCTAGACAACTTTCTCAACCCTTATCGACGCCAGTGCGAGCGCTTTCTCATCCTCCATGATAGCAGTTGTAGCAGAAATCATATTAATAGCAGCAGCAGCTCTATCAATCTTGATGACCTCGAGCCGACGACGGAGCCAACCTACGTTGAATCTCAAAGTCTCACAGTTCGAGATCATGTAATCCCATCGATAAATCTCTTTATTCTCGACATCACGAAAGTTCTTCTTGTTCATCTCATCGATCATTGGCAACAGTCCAGCAACAGTAGTCAGAAGAGTTGGCAAGAAGTTTCTCCATACTTCAGTGGTGGCAATATGTCCATACTTCTTCCAGATCTTGGTATAGAGAGATGCATAACACTTGGGGACAATGAAGCCGCCGACGAGTTGATTGTCCGGGCAAATGTTTACCATGGGAGTGTCGAATGGGAGTCCAGCCGTTGGGTACTCATGAACATGAACCCTATGATCAACATCCACAGAGTTGATTGAATTATCGCCAGCACGTTGTGATCATCATCATCAGCTGCAGCCGCAGACTTTCTATCTCTTCTCTTTTCAACATTAACCTGCAACGATGTTCCGGCGTCCGTACGAGCGGATTTGAAGCGGGCGGGTGCCATCACAGTTCGTTTGGATCTTAAGTTATAAGGAGTAGATATAAATCGATCATCATGATTCATTTGCAATAAATATTCATGGTCATCTATTAAGCGCACAGTTGAAATAAAAAGAAAGAGTATTTCATACCAGATTGGGAGTTTCACTTCCTCGTCTTGACAGAAATAAACGTCGGGAAGATGAACTGCTGTCAGACATTATGAGGTATGATTATGATCGAAATTTCTTCTGTTCGGTTAAAATTCAACAATGGAAGAAAATGTTTTTTATGAATGGAAAACCCTAAGTATCGAAGGTCAATACAGAAGTGGATACTTATCCTCTACAGATGGTCAAATCAGTTGCGATTTCTACTGAAACCCTAAATATCAAATCAGATTATGTTGGTGACGCGGAAGAAAAATGATGGCACTGGGGACTGACAGTTCATAACCATGACTGGACGCAGTCTCAATACCTTGACTTAAAATCGGTCATTCATGCAAATCATATGTTTTCCTAGATTGCTTGAACGGTCACACCTCAGAGAATCATGATCAACTTTTGCATGCATGGACATTGGTCCATCTCATTCAATTGAAGGCATGGGAAAATCAAGCAGAAGATATAATAAAGGATTGTCATTTCAAAATAATTCCTACGCAATATTTATGCCATCAAGTTGCTCAAACGATCAAAATAACATCTACTTCAACGAGAAAATAAAATGATCAACTACTCATAAAGATTGCAAACAAGACTAATCATCAGATTCATCGGATTTATTATCGTCTTTGCGATCATCGTTCATGAAATCTTCTTTAAGCTCTTCATCAGAGTCATTGTCAGAATCTTTACCGAGGACTTCTTCCAATAGGTCTTCGGGATCATCGTACATTGCATCCAAGTAGTCGTCTTCTTCACGCTCGGCTCGAAAATCAGCCTTGGCCAATCCTTCATCCCTCATACCAGGTGGATATGGATTAATCTTACGCTCAAGAGGTTTCCAGGGAGATTCAACCTCGTCTGCATCTGAATCACAAGCTACACCATCAGGACAAGGTCGAATCTCACTTTCAGCTGCTAGTCTCGCTTGTTGAAGTTGCTTTCTTTTCCGCTGATAAGCTGCAAGTTTTTCATCTTCGGCTTTTCTTTTTTGGGATATCTCATCATGCCTTTGCTTCTCTTCCGCATCCATGTAAGTCAAGAAGTCATTAATTCCTTCACGGATTGCTCTCAGACGATCAAGAGACATACCGCGTATCAGATTTCTAGCATTTCTAAAAGGTTGATAAACCTCCGTATGAGCATCTACCAAATTCTTCATTTTCGATTTGGTATTTCTGGAGCATTTACCAGAAGAGTCAGAGACATGGTCATCACTTGGAGTCGCCATTAACTGTTGCCAAAAGTGCGGAGTCAAAACAAGTCGGCAGCAATACGCGTTAAAATGGTAACTCTAACTCTTATCTGTTTACGGTTTCACTAGCTGTAGTCACAATAACGTAAAACTTCGAAAACTCGTCCGTTTCTTCAAACCTGCAGAGACGAGCAAAATTCATTATTTAAAATCATAACTTGATTTTCATAAAACTGTGAGCAATTCACGAAATTTCCATCACGTGAGAAATTCACATAGTTTTCACCGTGTGAGCAACTTACATTGAGTTAACATTCATTGATTTTTTGTGCATACACTATTAAATCACAAAATCCGTGAAAACATTATTTCACTACGAATGATTGTTTTCTTTTAATAATTGTTCAAAATCAAAATTTGATTTTACAAAATTTCCAAATTTCGTGAATAATTCACGTGAACTTTTTGTAAAAAATAATAATTTGCGTGAGTTAATAACTCACGTAAACTTTTTTTTTTTTTTAAATCTCTCGAACGAGCGTTCGTCTATCAAACGGGGTATTTTTTATTTTTGTAAAGGTCCACATATTCCAAATATTTTTTTTTTCATGAAAGCTCATAAACAAAATTTTATCATTAGACGCAGGTCTATTTCAAAAAAAAAAATCTCTCATATGTTAGGGATTATTGTTCGTTTCTTAAACTAACGAATGAACGAACGTCCGTTCATAAAACAAGGGTTTCATATAAAAACTCACGCCTATATATGCATGTATATAATATTTTTTTTAGCATGAGCAAATCATGAACCACTCACGTACAGTAAAAAAAATTCTTCCCTGCTGCTCGGACGTGAGGAGATGAAGGAGGGGAGAAGTGGTCGGTCAATCAGAGAGAAATAAAAATAATAATTAGGGTCTCTTCCCTTTTATAACAATTTTATTTCCAAAAACCTAATCAAACAAGGATTTCCTTTTTGGGCCCGAGCCCGTAAACGCAAAACCGACCAAAATTGGACGTCTGACCATCCAAATCAGCGGTGCCTTGTCTCTTTGTGCTCACGACATGACACTCTATCATACTGACAGGGTCCTTATCTGGGCATTTGCTCGTACATGACATCATTGGAGAAAATTTGGGAATTTTAAAATGCCTTTGTACGACTAAGTTCAACTACCTATCTCGTCTATTGGAAAATCACCATCCAGTGCTTACTGCGGAATATGACTGTCCCTCACTAAGCAGGGGACTTAATGTTGATGGTGGATTTTCGGCAAGGGCTAAAATCGTAAAAACATGATACTGCATGTTTCTGGCCCGGCTTCAGGAATGTATATAACAATTCATATTTTATCATTCGTAAACCATCTCACGATCTCTGACTGAGCGAACGTTCCTCTCAGAGCTATGATGAATATGTTTCTCTAAAATCCTCTCAGCTGAGATTTCAATGCTTCGCACATTTCATCATCACCTCTACATAGAATCAAAATGATTGGGTGGCTCCTAGACATATTGCATGCTAGTATAGAGCCTAACGCCTTCAGGACGTCACGCTGCTCGTTGTTCCCTGACTACGTAGAGAGACCATGTATAGAATCTCTTAATGAATGGGCGGATCCTAGATTGTATGCTAGTATAGAACCTAACGCCTTAAGTACGTCACGCTGCTCGTTGTTCCCTGACTATACACCCCCTTAGAACGAGTATGATGCTTCAATTATCTCATATCTCAATTATGCAAATAGGTTAATTCTGGCGTGTCATTCATTAACTGAATTCCTATAAAATAATCTATTCTATCAAATTACTTTTTTTCAATGATGATCCTCGGCTAGATCCCATGGATTAGTAATAGATACCCAACTCATTTTATTACTCCGTTTCATGAATTATTCTCAGCTGAATTTCATGAATTAGTAATAAAACTGATAGGGCATCTGTGCCACCACTGAGTAAGCCCCGAGAAAATGGTGCGAGTGTATTTAGCAATAATGCAGCACCCGAATACACGAACGAGTATTCAAATATATGGACAAACGAGGAAACTTGTGCAAAATAGGGAGGAAAATAATATCAATAAAATAATAAAGAGGCACCTAAGGGGACCGGGCCCACCGGCCGGCCGGTCCCGCACCTCTTTCCATTATTTTATATTATTTTGTTATTTTTTCCTCATCTCATGAAGACTCTTTCATTTGAGCAAACTCCCTCGTTTGAGCAAAACTCTTAGTTTCTCCATATTTTCCTTCAAACGATGAAAAATAGGGAAAGGTGTTACGGGACCGGGCCACCTAGCCGTCCGGACATGCCCTAGCCGTGACCGTTCCCACACCTTACAATTCCTTATTTTCTCATATTATTATTTCCTTCATCTCATGAAACTTCATCGTTTTAGCAAAAACCTAGTTTTTCAATATTTTCTCAAATATTGCTCAAACCATGAAAAAGCCAAAAAGTCAAATGGTCACATGACCGACTAGGCTTCTCACGTCAAAAATTAAAATATTATTATTTTAATATTCTCGAAATACTGGTCACACGAGAAAAGTTCTACTTGCTCATTCGAGCAAAATTGAGAGTTTAAGTCAAGATCAAACTCTTCTGAAAATCCAAAATATTGCTCAAACGCGCACCAGAAAATACCAAAACTCTCAAGACTGAGACACGGACACTATGGTGACATGGGAATGCCACCTTGACCGACCAAGGTTGTCCCTTAGGCTTGCAAGGAGCCGGTCCCACACTCTTTCGTAATTTTGACCTAATTAGCTCTCAACAGTTCATATTGGGTCCAAACTCTTTCCTACCAACTTAGAATTTGCTCAATCAACCACAGCTGGTCCCACGACCACCAAGGGCTGGTCCCATGACCCCTTGGTCAGTCCCTCATCTCTCCATAATTAGGTTTTATTACCTAACGCTCAGACGAGCACTGTTTTAATAAATGATTAAACCAGCGTTTGATCATCCTTTCACCAACTGGTAAACAAAGGACTTTGGTGTATGCTCACTCGGGAACCTGCCCGCTACATGGTCGGTCATCATCCCATGTAGCCGGTCTCTCCTACACTCAGTGACTTATTTTCAATAAATCATCAATTGATCAACAATCGATCAGAATTAGGGTTTCGAACTGAATGCTCTGCAAATCATAATTCTGAGCAAGTTCAAACACTAATAATTATATGTTGATCTACCAATCAACATATTGATTAATTATGTAATATTCGGTCCAACTACTAATATTTATTTGGTCATGCTACCAATAATTCATCAAATAAGCAATATTTGCTCAGACGAGGAATATTGATTCAACTATCAATATTTAGTAATTCATCAAATGAGCAATATTTTATCATAATAGAAATATTTGCTCAGACGAGGAATATTGATTCAACTGTCAATATTCAGTAATTCATCAAATGAGCAATATTTGCTCAGACGAGGAATATTGATTCAACTATCAATATTCAGTAATTCATCAAATGAGCAATATTTGCTCAGACGAGGAATATTGATTCAACTATCAATATTCAACAATTCATTAAATGAGCAATATTTGCTCAGACGAGGAATATTGATTCAACTATCAATATTCAGTAATTCAACAATTCATCAGACGAGCAATATTTGCTCAGACTATCAATATTCATCACGTTGATCCAGTTATCAACATTTATTCGAGAACTATACGTTCCAGCAGACATGTTCAATCCATGAATCATAAAGCATTCAGCAATCATGCTCGACTGAACGATACTTAGACTCATCGTCTAATCAAGTCAACAACCGACTAATTAAATACATGTCTGCCTTGCAGACTCCACAAATCATGAGACATCAATCATGTCACATGGGGGGATATTAATTAGGGTTTTGGTTTGGCGGCCTATGGCACGTGTGTTCATCCACGATGATAAATGTGAGTAAGTCGTGCAAGCGATTGAGGAAGTCAGCAAAGTAGTGGGTGGACGACCAACCGAGTCTCCGCACGACATGGAACTGGTTAAACCACGATCTCCCACTTTCCCACCCTTTCACTCAAACAACCGTCACACTTACTGGAGATCAATGTGTCCATGTTCTAGTAATATAAATAAGTTCTCTGAATTCATGATTAACAGAACAATATACGGGAATTACCACAACAATTCTCATCTGAACAATCACTCTCAACAGAGCGGAATTCAAACTTATTCGAACCCAGCAGTTCATTTGCAGAAACCCATAACACATTCATAATCCTTGATCACCATTGATCTCACACACTTCTCAGCTTCCCTCCTACAGATCAACCCTCTTCCCTCTTTGTGGCCGAATTGACTATGGAACGGCCATTTCTTGGTTTAGGCCGGAGTCCTACAGATTGATCTCTCGAACTAAAAGCACTCTCGTGCAGTGCATCTGTTTGAGGTTAGGAATTTTGCTCGGTTGGGGAGTCTCCGTCCCCAAGGTCGTCTCTCCACTTCCTAAAAAACCAGCAAATCATTTTTCCCCATCAATAGGCCTGGAAGAAGGAAATTCATCTTAACATTATATCTTCAAGCTTGAGGGGCATCTATGTCATGTCTACAGATATTATCCACTCCAAAACTTGTCACATCCATTTTATGTATGGTGAACCTAATAGTAGTCTAAGACAAGACTTCTGGGAACAACAATGTCAACTGTCTCAAGCTCCTTTAGATGAACCAGTTTTTTTTATAGGTGATTCTAATGCTCTATTAGGAACCGAGGATAAGAATGGTGGTCTAGAAGTTGATGACTCTGATTTTTCAAACCTTAGGAACTTTTGTTTTATGTTCAACTTACATGATCCTGGTTTTTCCAGTCCCAGATTTACTTGATCTAATATGCAACAGGGTCATGATCTAATTCTTGAAATATTAGATAGATGTCTTATTAACCAGTCTGCTGAGGTTTTATGTCCTAAACTTTGTGTAAACAATCTACGAAGAGACTCTTCTGATCACTGCCCCATGCATATAGATTTCAATTATGAGGATGTTTGTATGCCTAGACCTTTCCATTTCATGGCTATGTGGATTGAAGATCCTACTCGCAGAGACATTATTGCCAACTCTTGGTCTGTTAATGTTGTGGGTTCCCCTGCCTATAAGCTAAAAGCTAAGCTTTTAAGTACTAAGAGAGGTCTTAGGGATTGGAATAAATCTTATTTTGGTAATATTCAAACTAATATATCTACCATCAGAAAAGATTTAGCTGATGTTCAGATTTCAAATCCAACTGACTCTAGCACTACTTCCAGACTTAAGGTTAGATTGGAATACCTTTATAATTTAGAGGAACTTTATTGGAAGGATAAATCTAGAGAGGTATGGCTCATGGAAGGTGACAGAATTTCACCCTATTTCCATAGAGTTACTCTCTCCAGGAGGAAAAGAAATGCCATTAGTTGGATTAAGGATTCCTCAAATACTATTCTAACTGATAGAGATAGTATTGGAACTTCCTTTATTAATTATTCCAAAAACCTTTATTCCTCCCACCCTCAACAATTTCAAGATGAAATCCTTCTTGATCTCCCTGTTAAATTTACTGCTGAGGATAACTCCCTCCTAAACTTGCCTCTTACCTCTGAAGAAATTAAGAATGTTGTCTTTCAAATGGGGGAAAAAAAGGCTCCTGGCCCTGATGGTTTTATAGGCCTTTTCTATCAAAAACATTGGGATATTGTTGGTGAGGCTGTTATAGACATGACTCAAACCTGCTTTAGAACTGGGCATATTGCTAAAGTCTTTAACCATACCAATATTGCTCTTATCCCTAAGGTTCCTCTTGCTGAACTTGTTTCTCAGTATAGACCAATAGGGCTTTGCAACTATATTTACAAAATTCTTTCAAAAACTCTTGCAAATAGACTTAAACCCTTCATGAACAACATAATTTCCCAAAACCAAAGTGCCTTTATTCCTAAGAGGAGTATCTCTGACAATACTCTTCTAGCTAATGAGGCTATATTTGTTGTCAATCATAATGACAAAGTTGAAGGCATTGCTGCCATTAAGCTTGACATGTCTAAAGCTTATGATAAGTTAGAATATGGTCTTTTCTTGAAAGTGTGTTAACTAGAATGGGGTTTTCTAACCACTGGATTAAACTCATAAATTAGTGTGTTTCTACAGTTTCCTACATTGTCCTCCTCAATGGTAGCCCTACTGGGTTTTTTCAACCTGAAAGAGGTCTGAGACAGGAGGATCCTCTATCCCCCTATATCTATATTATTTGTTATGAAGCTCTTTCTTCTTACATTGACAGTCTTTAAAAAAAAAAAGGAATTTTGGAAGGTATCAAAGTGTGCAAAGATGCTCCAGAAATGACACATCTGTTGTTTGCTGATGATTCCCTTTTGTTTTCTAAAGCTACTGTTAAAAAAAATCAAATTATCAAAGACTATCTTCAAAAATATTGTCTGACCTCTGGCTAAGAAATCAATTTTGACAAGTCTGGTATCTTATTTAGTAGGAAAATTCCTGAACATAGGAAAGCTCAGCTTGCAAACATTCTAGAGATTAAGAGCGGGGATTTAGGAGAAAAATATCTTGGCAGTCCTACTGTGTTTCAAGCCTCAAAAATTCAAACCCATATGGGTATTCTTCAAGCTGTGGATGCCATAATTTCTATCTGGCTACATAAGCTCCTGTCTCAAGCTGCTAGAACTACTTTAATTAAACACATTGGTCAAGCCATTCCCTTTTTTCAAATGCGAGATTTCCTCATCCCTAAACATCTCTGTAAACGAATGGATTCCCACCTCTGTAAATTTTGGTGGGGAGAGACTTTAGATCCTAAGGATAGGAAACTTCATCTGCTGGGGTGGGACATTCTGTGCTCCCCAAAGGCAGAAGGTGGTCTGGGATTTAGGAAGGCTGAATTAAATAACTTAGCTATGCTAGATAGGAATACTTGGAGAATTATTGAAACCCAAATGGTATGCTAGCCTCTGTTCTTAAAGCCAAATACTTTCCTAGAAATGATTTCTTGAATGCCAAGTGCACTAGCAAGTGCTCTTGGACTTGGAAGTGTTTGCATGCTATAAAAGAAATTATTAAGCCTTTTATCTCTTGGATTGTTGGGGATGGTCAATTAATTGACCCCTGGTGTGACAAATGGATCCCTTCAATAGGTACTGCTACACCTAATCCTTTAGTTCCACCTGATCCTAATATCAAAGTCTCTTACTTTATTGATCATTCTACTAGAACCTGGAATATTTCTAGATTAAACACTCATTTTGATAATGCTTATGTTAAAAAGATTATCACTATTCCCTTAAGCCAGTTATGCACTCCTGACAGGAGGGCTTGGGAACTTTCAAATAATTGTAAGTTTTCTTCTAAATCTGCCTACATGGGAATCAGAGGGCTTAGGCCCCCCCCCTGTAAAAATCTTTGGATGCGTATTTGGAAGATTAGGGTTCCTTACAGAATCCAAGTCTTCACATAAAAAGCTGCTAGAAATGCTTTACCTGCTAGAACAGTTTTGCATACTAGAATGCTCATGCATAATGTTTATTGTGATAGGTGCAATGATCCTCATGAGTCCATAATACATGCTTTCGTCCTCTGTCCTTTTGCTAGCTGTGTCTGGTTTCTCTCTGATTTTTGTGTCAACACTCAATTTTTTCAAAATAAGTCCTTCATTGATTGACTAATGTTTTGGTTAACTGACCCTGTGTCTAGACTACCTGATGAGGCTCAGTGCCTCTTTGTTACTATCCTGTGGTCTCTCTGGACTAGTAAAAATAATATGTTTTTCCAAAATCTAAAAGAAACCCATATAACTGTCTTATAAAGGGCTAGAGCCATGCTTCTAACTAGAAAACCCTGTTTTACTCTCTCCCATTACCCATGTTAGTCTCTGTGATAAATGGATGCCCCCCTCTTTTGGCTGGATAAAGTGTAATACTGATGGTGCCTATGATGACATTACTGGAGCTAATGATGTAGGGTATGTGATGAGGGATTTCTCTAGCAAAGCCTCCTTTTGTGCTTTCCTGGTTTTTGAAGTAAAGTCTGCTGAAGAAGCTGAAGCCAAAGCTATTTGGGCAGTCGTAAAGAAAGTCCTGGAACAGAAGTTAACTCACATTATTGTTGAAAGTGACGCGAAAAATCTTATTGATCAATTTTTTAGCTGGCTTGTTTGATAGAGATTCTCGAACGGATGTTATTTTTAAAGACATTCAGTTTTTTTCTTCTAAATTAGTGGCTTGTATTTTTAACTTTCAACCTCGTGTTTGTAATGTTGTGGCTCATGAGCTAGCTCAATGGGCAAAAACAAACAATGCCTCCATGTACTGGTTTGTGTCTCCTGTTTGGTTACTACCAACAGTTGAGGGGATCATTAGCCTTTCTGAAGGCCTTTATCTATAAAAGAAATAAAAAAGTAATAAATAAATAGGAAACGTTGAACTTGTTCCAGTGTGCTCTTCAACTTCGGTACACCGACTTTATTTCATTTTTTTGCTTTGTTTTTGTAACACCGACGTTTTATATACCGAATTTATTTCCCGCTGACAAGCTTCTCAAGGAAGCTAGTAAAAGCCACTATCCGCCCCCCAACTCTTGAGCTCCTGTTTGGGTTTCTAGGTTTTCCTTTTAATTTTTCTCTAAATACTGAATCTCTCCTTCGTAATGACAATCCTAAATCCACAGGACGCCGAGAATCCCAGAAACAAGGTAGTCAGCTCTCTCTTTTGCTTGTTTTTCCATAAGGGGTTTTAAACCTTCTCTTTTGCTCGTTACTGGTTAAAATCCACAAAATGTTCAATTGATTACATGCTTATTTATATACAAATCTTATTTTATGAAGAAATAGTTGGTACTGACTACTGCTGTATCATCTAATAGATTAGGTTAACGAAAGAACAGAAAGAAAACGAAAGAGCTGAGGCTCGCCTTTATACTATTATCAAGGTACTATTCATTTTCGCCCTTCCCTTGTTATCAATGCCTAAATTTTAACTTATAATACGCTAATTCAGTCGATATGGTTGCTTCTAGGTTTCTCGAGACGAGGACTTTTGTCAACAAATTGGGAGGGATATCTATTTTGACCTTGTTGATCATGACAAAGTTTGCAGTTTTCGTATGCAGAAACGGATGTCTTTCAAACTTCTCGAGGTATTTTTTTTTTATGTTTACTTATTTGTATTCTTCCTATTGGCTGTTAAAATTACAGCTAGCTTCATAGTTTGTTTGTCTTCTGGGATATGGCGGTTTTCTTACTTGAAATTTTTCATAGGAGGGGGTTGCTAAAGAGCTCGGGGTACCTGTGCAATTTCAGCGTTTTTGGTTATGGGCAAAGCGTCAAAATCAATCTTACCGTCTAAACCGACCGTTAACACTCCATGAGGAGTCGAGATCTGTAATTTACTACGTAGCCATGAATATTTTGCTATGTACCATGGTTATTCTAACTGCTACAGCTGCATTGTCACGCTTGCGCTTTGAAATATTTTTATATGAATCACTTTGGAATTTTATGGTCTTAATGATGGACAGCCAAAACCCTTCACTGTATTTGAATCTCTAGATTCTTAAGTTTTAGTCTTCGTGCAAGTGAGATAAAAACACGGAGGAACCGGAGAATACACCACACAGGTTAACTACTGTTTTCTTTCAAAATGTAGGTTGGAAAGTTGAGAGAAGAACTTAAAACGGCTGAAAATGCGGATTTGAATTTGTTCCTGGAAGTAAACCGTGGGGAGGTAATTGTTTTTAGATATGATAATCAGTTTCCTGATTATGGACCTTGTATCGTTCAGTGTTCTCACTTATGTACAACTCTACAGGGATTACATCCTATTCCTCCACCTGACAGAACACCACAAGAAATACTCCTCTTCTTCAAGCTTTATGATGCGCAAAAAGAAAAATTGTTGTAGGAATCGAGGTTTGAGTTGCCATTTTTTTTATCAGATAAGATACAGACGTCGTTTGACTTTTGAAACACTTGTATTCTTTATAAGGTATGTGGGGAGACTTTTTGTGAAGGACAGATGTAAGCCTACGGAAATTCTTAAAAAGCTTAATGAGATGGCTGAATTCTCTCCAAATGAAGAAATCGAACTTTATGAGGTTGGTCCTTCTTTGGTATTTGGATTTACCCTGTAACTCTTGTTTGTGTGCTTAGTTTTTTGTTACTCATCTACCCTAAAATGTAAGTTTTAAATGTCTATAAATGCAAGCATCTGATTAGAACTCATCTTTTGATGTCAGGAAATAAAGTTTGAGCCCACAGTTATGTGTGAGCACATAGACAAGGAATTCACATTCCGCCATAGCCAGGTAATTCAGATGAAGTGCATGATTTACCGATGCAATTTGTTTTTTGTTTTTCTTATTGTTAATTTTTGTTTCAGTTTTTGGCTTACATTGCCTTTTTTCCTCTTCATCTTTCAGCTTGAGGATGGGGATATTATTTGTTTCCAGAAACCGCCTTGTGCCGATAGTATGACACGATGCCGTTATCCGGATGTTCCTTCTTTTCTAGAATACGTTCTTAATCGTCGGGTATATGTGACTCACATTTTCTGACAATGTTTTAATGTAGATGGTATGAATTTGACTAACAATACCATGACAAAGATAATTAACATAGCTGAAGAAGCTTGAGTATATTTGATACAATAATTGAAAACATTGTTTATTCTGCTTTGTTAGGTTGTACATTTCCAATCTCTGGAGAAACCAAAGGAAGATGATTTCTTTCTAGAGCTGTAAATACTTTCATGTTCCGAAATTCTATTGCTGTCTTATTTTTAAAAAATGTTTTTCTTTCTTGCAGTAATTTATGTGCCTTCTTTTTCTAATTTAAATGATTAAGGTCGAAGGTTTTAACTTATGATAATGTCACGGAAAGAGTCGCTCAGCATCTTGGTTTGGATGACCCAACCAAAATCAGACTTACTCCTCACAACTGTTACTCGCAGCAACCTAAAGCCCAAGCCATTAAGTACCAAGGTTTTGACCACTTGTCTGAGGTGTTGATTCACCACAATCAGGTAATGTATCACTCTGGACCTAGCTTTCTATGGCTTGCTCGATCTAATCAACTAGAGTAACAATTAAATTTGAGTGCGTGGCTGAAACTTCCTTGAAGGATTTTCCCTCGACAGATATCCAATATTTTGTATTACGAAGTCTTGGACATCCCTCTGCCAGTGTTGCAAGGTTTAAAAACTCTGAATGTTTCTTTTCATGATGCAAAAAAAGATGTGAGTAAGCATATTCGACATTGATAAGTTAGTCTGCATCGTGTTCAGGCTGTGATATTAATAACAACTGATTTAATTTGTGTGCAGACTGTCATTCACAGAATTAGACTTCCAAACAAAAGTACAGTAGGTGATGTGATCAATGATCTGAAGACGAAGGTAACTTCTTTGTTTGGACCAATAAAGATTTTGCTTTTATTGATTTATTTTCAGAATTATGTTTTAGACCACAGAATAATCCCTATTATTTTCTGATTTGGAAATTTATTTCTGGCTGAACTTTTTGAAGGTTGAGCTGTCTCATCCAAATGCGGAACTCAGATTGCTTAAAGTGTTCAACCACATGATCCATAAGGTATCATATCTATCATTTGAGTTTGTTAGTTACAATCAGGATAAAGGTACATATTTATTCGACTTGGCTAGTTCATCTGTTTTATTCACCGATTAGTGTTATCTTTGTCCAACTGCTTGGTTGGACTAAAGTAGAATTCTTCAAAATGGGTTTCGTTGGAACTTCATTTGTTAGATTGCAACTCTTATGAGACACTATTGACCTTTTTGAAGGTAGGAGACCTTTAAAGTGTACGAGGACTTCGGTTCCCTAGTCATGCAGTTGAGGCCCAACCGACCAAGTTATGTTCATTTTGATGGGACAGGATCAGTTCATTCTCTGATTTATTGAATTTTTACTTTGCACTTATAACCTTGCAGGTTTTTCCACTTAGTGAAAAGATCGAGAACATAAAAGATCAGTACTTTACACTACGTGCAGAGGAGGCAAGTCAATTTCTGTATTGCAGCAAATTCTGCAATTTAAGTTTTGGTCACATAATTTATTTATTTTTGATCGGCAGTGATCAGTTCGTTGTTTTGATTGTCTTCTAAAATATTGTGCAATCTAGTGAAGTCCAACATCTAATTTATTTTTTCTCTATTTTTTTCCTGTTTTTATTCTTACAGATTCTAGAGGAGGAGAAGAACTTGGGTCCCCGGGATTGCTTGGTTCATGTGTATCACTTCACAAAAGATGCATCTCAGACCCAAAAGGTATGTTGTATTTTCAATAGAAATTCATCAAAATTTGCATGGAAAGCATGACTTGTTTCAATATCATTTTTGTGTGGTTCAACTACAGGTAAAGAATTTCGGGAAACCATTTTTATTGACCATCCATGAAGGAGAGACATTAGCTGAAGTAAAGTTGCGCATCAGGAAGAAATTGAATGTTCCTGACGAGGAATTTGCGGAGGTATGTTCCTCACTTAGTTGTTTTCGTGGTTTAGAATCTATTCTACCATAGAGGAATCACATTACATAGTGACATTGCATGTAACTTTACAAGAACATGTAAATTATTGTCAATTAGTATATATTCAGCTGAAATTCGCTTGTATTAACGCGTTTTTTTTTAATCAGTGGAAGTTTGCAATTTTATCTTTGGGTCAGTCTGATTACCTTAGGGACCTGGAGATAGTATCCAATCGTTTTCTGGTGTGTCTGGTTATCCTTTTCTTTTCTTTTCTTTTTATTTACAACCTTTCTTCTGTTATTTGCATCGACCTAACCTGCAATGATGACTCATATCAGGGAAGAGATATTTTTGGAGCTTCGGACCAGTACCTTGGCTTGGAGCATTCCGACAGTTCTCGGTAGAGAGCTTATCCAACCAATCAGGTAGCACATAACATTGAGTTTTCAAATTATCATTCATCTATGAGTGACTACATCTTGCGCTTTTCACCTTGTTCCCTTGATGCTCTCCTTTTTTCTTTATTTTCTGCTGCAACTGTACAATTGATCATTTTCTTATCATTTTTTAATTCAATTGATCATTTTCTTATCATTTTTTTATTTTATTTTTTTTCTTCCTAGATTCCTCTTCCAACTCTCTCAGTCCTTTTGATCAGCCAAATGTCATCTCTTTGTCCACGACTTTGACCTCTTCTTTCCATGACAGCGCGTCACCGTGACATGATGTTGCATTATAATTCCTCTTTTATGCTCTTCTTTAGTAATTTGTACTTTGTATTGCTGCAGGAATAAGATGAGTAAATTGTTCCACATTCAGAGAAAACATAAGACGTGGGAAAATGTTTCGGGTATGGATAAGTAGGATTAGGCTGTTGCACTCAGAGAACCAAATGTATCTGTGGACAGAGGTAGATGTCTACTGTTTCAAGGTTTGCTGTAGGGGTATGTATTGACTGTGTTAGTACATTTTAGTTTCTTCCTTTGTTGGCAGTTTTGTATTCCTTAAAACACTTTCTTACTATCCTAGCTATCTTTTCGACGCATTACTTTTGCTTCATACATTGCAAATTATCTAATCATCACATCACATTATATTGTTACAAGCGAAACACATTCAGGCCAAGTTTTGGGTGTAATTCCAAAACGTTGAATTGAGTAGTAAAGAACAAGAGATCAATCTTGCAAACATTTAACTAAAAAAGAGAGAACTTGAGATAATGCATGTTTTTAAGATTAAGATGGTATCAATTGTCACATACCTAAGTTAATTCTTCTCGTCTCCCACGGTACAACCGGTCCCAACCAATGTAGTTAATATCGTGTATCAATATCATATCGGCCAGGTCCGAAATACCTATACAAAAGATAATATCGGTTTTTATCGGTGATACATCATTATTAAGACTAGAATTTTTAAATATTCATAAATGTTTCAATTTAAAAAAATTGGTTAATTCTCACGATCAAAAGCTTCACAGTACAAATTCAATCACATTCCACTTTTTATCCCATATTTACTACTTCTATTTCAGATGACCATGTCGTTGCTACTAACCTGAATCAATGATGTAGAAAATAAAAGCGTCATAGTTGTTTCAAGGATAAGAAACTCATTTATAAAAATGAAATAGTTGGAAATTTCTTTACTGAATTGATTGAGTTTTCAAAGGTACAAAAGAAGGAGATTATTAGGAGGAAGGGTATTGCTTACATATTTTGAGATCAATATAATGTATTCTACCAAATTACCCTTACCGATATTATCAGAATATCGGTAAACCCGATATATCGGTTTGTACCGGGCGATATGAGCGTTTTTATCGTTCACTCCTTGTATCGGCGATATTTTACATATCGTGAAGGTTTTTCCCGATAACGATGAAAACCTAAATATCAGCCGATACAACCGATTGACTACCTTGGTCCCAACAATGAAGCGCAAAGATTGCGCGATACTGAAGTCAGTGGCCTGGCCAATGGAGCTGCATAATCCGACGATGAAGCGCCAAGATGGCCGAGACAAGAAAGGCTACTTAGCACATGCAATACTATGCGATAGTGTTGCATGTCCTTGATTCAGAGTTGGCCCAACTCAAGGAAGAAATCAGGGATGCAATGCAAGTCATGGGACTTTGGCATTGGCCCAGGCTTGGCCAATGCATATGCAACAGTGGCATTGCCAAATGCGCCATTGATGACTATTGCTCGGCAAAAGAATGCAAGTGATGCACTTAACGTATGAAGCTGAGCCAAACAGCAGATCAAGACATGATAGGCATGACTTTACTTAGATGTTGGCATCAAATGATTTAAGTGCATGGCCGAGATAATTGTAGCGTTAAGTTGGCTGCACATTGGCTCGGGCCAAGTTAAGTGTAGCGCGATGTTGGCTGGATGCTGGCCAAAGCTGTCAGTTGCGAGTTGGATGTGCATCACACGAATGCCAGAGCAAGGAGTTGGTTGGAGATGGTTATCAAGTGGCTTTATTGGCGAAGCCTAACCAACAAGAACAGATGTGGCATCATTTGGCTTGACAATGAAAAATGTGGCAGTTGAAAAGCAGATTGGCGGTTAGGGAAACTACTTATGGACATGTGGTTGTCCATTGGCTTGTGCACTTGTTGGCACACCATTTTGGCTACGTAACTACTGTATAAATAGTGCAAGAGGCATTAGAAATCAGTAGGAGGGAGTAGGCTACATAGTTTGTAGAGTTAGTCTCATGTTTGAGAGAATAAGACATCACCAAGAGGGTGATGGCATGTTTTGGTCCATGTGATGGACAAGTTTCGTAATCTTCCTTTAGTGCAATAAAATGGGTTCGTTGCAGTATATCTTTGTGTTCATTGTGTTGCTTATTTGTGGGAGAGTGTCAAATGGAATTGATGCATGGCAAACCTTAATGCTTATGGGGGCATGAAGAGTTAGAGAGAAAGAAGAAAAACTTCCGTTGTGTATTTCCTAAAGAGTGAAGGCAGATGCATACTTTGATGCAAGTATGCAAGGATGAGTACTTGTGGGTGAAGTTGATTCACTGGACCACAGAGTATTGCCGGTCATGTCCCGTAATAATTTTAGGCCGTTAAATGGGCATGTGACACACAAGGTAGTTCACGATCAACGCTAGCAAGTGAAAGCCATGTAATAAAGAATTTTTTGAACTTATCCTTCGGGAACTACCTAGTCTGCATATCTGTCAAAATGGTAATTCAAGTTCTTTCAGGTCAAGCATTATGGTGAGGGATTTCCCTTAGCTATAGCTTATTTAAAGCTAAAGGAAATGGGTCTAAAGCCAACCTCACTATGGCGATGTGGCATCCCTAAGTTATACTACATGGAAACTCAATTTTCGTGTAAATAGTGCCAAACGGATACTGAGTATCCGTATAGGAAAAATAAGAAAGAGTAAAAGTAAATAAAAATAGTGAAAAAAAGAAATAATATTAACGTAAAATAAGGAAAACCAGAAACGGATACTGAGTATCTGTTGAATATTAGACGGAAACTGAGTTTCTAAAGTAAAAAAACAAACGGAAACCTAGTTTCCATGTGATTTATCTATGCTACAAACCTCATCAGATGTGATCAACTTTAAAGTATAGCTAAGGGATATCGTTATGTTTAAGCTACACGGAAGACCATGGTAGTTGGATTTCACTATAATTAAGCTATAGCGAAGCGAAATCGCTCACCATAGTGCTCGGCCTAAGTGCAAATATCCTCTAATGTCTCTGGTTTTCGAAGAGTCTCCCCATCTTTCAACAGGTAACCAAGTAAATAGCGAACAAACCCCGTCAAAGAAAAATGAGAAACAATCTCACTTTGTGAGCCTACACAATTTATAATTTCCTTTGTTTTGTAAGAATATACGTAACTTTTTTGAAACGGACAAAATTGAATATTACGTACGTAACTTTGTGAGCCTATTTTTCACGGGACTTGTTAACTTGTGCATCCATACACAAGTTAAAGACTAATAATTGGATACTTTTCTTTTGGTAGAAGTAAAATACAATATATACTGCAGAGAGATAGCGTGTATATAATTATCTATCTCTACTTTACTACTATATTCTTCCACTAACTTAATAATATACTTTTTTATTCACTCTCTTTCTCTCTCGATTAATCTATTTCCAATTTATATTTAATAATAATTATATCTATTTATTTTCATTTACCAAATAAATAGTTAAATTTGCTTTAAAGAAAATATATATCAGTGTACAATAAAATTGGATAATTATCCAAATTAAATTAAGCTAAATTGAAAATTAAGCTTCACCGTTACATTATAAGATAAGGTTATGGTAAATCATTATAGATATGGAGATCTCTTATTTAAGTAAGTTTTATTTACTAATTTACTTATTTTATTAAGTACTTCACGCATGGATTAGATATTAGTGGTATGTTTACATGATTTGGATTTGTTTATAACTGCTATTGATTCTTATTTTGTTATTGTATATATGACTGAGATTTTATATTAAACGACCATTGTTTATAAATGATAAATGGAATTTTTGTCATATGGAGCGGTAGTGGCTTGTCTTTATTTTTACTTTCAGTGTCAGGAGCAAGATGGATGGTCCATAAAGACAATTTTTTGGATTTGAATGAACCGCCAATACCCAAATTCAAGTTTATAGGTTATACCCACTGATGTATATTTTCTGTAAAGGGGATTTAACCAGCTAGTTGATAATTGAAAATAACAGGAGGTAGTCATGTGAGAATTATATCGACTTTCATAGAACTTTTATTTGAGTGACTCCTAGAAATTCTCAAAAAAACTAGAAACTTCAAGTTATGAGAGTATTTTAGAGAGTCTTTCTGACTTATAGATACAATTTTAGTGAATTTGTAAAGAGTTTTTGTGATTTGTGGAGATAAAAAAATGTATAATATATAACCAAAATTTCAAAATATCTTTCTATTATGCATGTTACATTGTTAACAAACGTACCATGAATAGCTAATAGTGTCCACTGACAAGAATTGATTTTTATGATATACAAATCTCAATTCACTAACCCTCTACAAATCACATCTTTTTCTAGCCAATAAAAAAAAATCATGTCTGTTTCGAATAACTCGTTATATATATATGTTTCGTTATAATTTTTTGCTATAAGGCATCTATATGTAATGTATGATAGATAATTAGTATGTTAATTTAATGTACTTGCAAAAGTATAGATTAGTTTAAAAGTCTCCCAAAATATCACATATTTTGGAGAGACTTTAGCCATGCCTAATCACTTAAAAGTCTCCCAAAGTCCCCGAAATTACAAATCCATAACTTTAAAGTCCATTCCAATAACATGAGCATTTGAATGAGTTTTTAGAAGTCTTTAACCAATAACAAAAAGTTGTTGGGAATCTGAGAAACTTAAATAAAGTCATTGTGAACTAGCGAGGGTGTTTAAGACTCAACAAAGTCTCTAACGAATAACATGAGATTTAAGGTCTCTCTAAAACTCTTTGTAATTCTCAATTCACTAACAGGAGGTTAGTCAATTGAGATTTATGGAGAAGTTGAAAGAATTTTAGAGACTTTTCAAATCTCTTGTTAGTCAATAGAGAGTCTTTCAAAATCTCAAGCAATCTATGTTATTGGATCGTGACTTTCTTAAAGCCTTCAAAATTTTCTGTTATTGGATTTGGAATTTGAAATCAACGATTTATGGTTTTGAGAGACCTGTAGAGAATTTTATCACAAAATATACCATAAAAGGCTAAAACAATATCTCTCCAAAATAGGTGATATTTTGAGAGACTTTTTTCTTTCTTTTTTCTTTAAGGATTGAAAACAGTAACCACATTAAAAAATTGAAGAAAAAAAATGCTATCTTCCAAAACCAAATAAGTTCACGGGGGATTCAAATCCGCTATGTTTGTCTCATTTTAATTTTTTATTGGCAAAATGGTTACAATTTCTATTATCCATGCATGGACTAATACATTTCCATTGAATTATTCATATATTCATTGTGTACAAAAATAAATATACTGCTTGTTTTACGTGTGTATGGTGAAATTCATATATGTTTTTTTGTCTTTATGAATCACCGTAATTCCTAGAAAATCATTCAAAGAGTCTCCCAAAATATCTAAACTCACAGAAAGTCGCCCAAAATCTTTTGAATAAAAAGTCTCTCAATGTCTCTACTAATCCCAATTTGTTGTAGGGCTTGTAGCCCATGGATGTGCGGCCCAATATAGTGTCTAGGGTCTTCTTCCTACTTGTATATAAAGGAATATATGGATGTAACACAGTTGATTTCTGATCAATAGAAACTTTCCTCTGCCTCTTTATCTTCCTTATATTTCCACTGCAAAACGTTATCAACACGATGCTCAACCGTTGCCGCAAATAACGACAAGAAAAAGAAAGAGGATTATTAGCGAATGGGTTATATACTTCTATCAAATTTTTTTTTATTCAATCAGATCCATTAAACAAAAAAAGTTGTTCAAAAAGAAAAGAGGTTTGGATTTACATCAAGGAAATTATGCAATCATCGTCAAGCTAAGAGATCTCTGTTCTTGTCCGCCGCTGGGAAATCTCCAAACATAAAAACAAAAAAACCCCGGAAGGAAACATGTTCCTGTTCACCTATGAGAAAAGCGAAAAAAAAAAAGGGAAAGGAAATCCCGTCCCAGATGTCCGATTCTGATCTGTTCCGACCCATCTGTCCGATTCTGAACTGTTCCGACCCAGCTGTCAGATTCTGAACTGTTCCGACCTTGTTCAAACTTGTATCATGTTCCGGTCTGGTTTTGGGTTGTGCGCGACCAAGGTTGTTCTGGTTCTGTGTATATACGGCGGAACCAAAGTCTGAGGTATGTAACTATAACGTGGATTTTTTTTTTAATGGAATACTTGCTATGCTTATTTTTTTTTTTTTAGAACATGCCTAGTTTTGTTTATTTTTGTCCTAAGTCCACAATATATAAACGGTCAATTTAAATTATGATATTGGCTATAGTTGAATGGTGTCTTTTGTTCAATTGGTTGTACCAACTCGATTCCAGTGTATTCGTTTGAGGTTTAGAAGTACTTGAACACCATGATTGCGTACATGATATTTTCTCCCCAAATTTGAATGTTCTGTAGGATGTAATCCACTTGCTCGACTATTAAAGAGTCGGTATCAAAAGATACGTTGCAAATATAATCACATGTATCCCAATTTTTGTTGAAGAACTCACAAAAGGTGATATGAGTCAGAAAATTTCCATTTCTATACTTCATCCATGATACTAACAAACCAGTATATGTTGAAGTATGACAACAAGAGAACTATCTTTAGTAATCTATTCAATCTAAAGTAATTGGTTGACATGTATAGTGAGATTCTTTTGGCCTGTTGAGATAAAGAAATTTCTCAAAATAAGCTAAATGTAGCAAAATTGAAAATGAAAAGAACCCCAAAGTAACGAGGGTTAGACGTACCGAATCATATAAAGCATGTGAAAAGGGACATATATCATGAGACAAAGATGTATCTTTTCTCCCGGTAGTAATGACACCAAAGTACAGGTATCAAATGAATATGGGATGAAGCTAAGATGTAATTCTAGCTCTCATCAAAGAGTCGGGAATGAATCTTCTTACCAGTATTGGTACAAGCAATGCAATGCGAGTACCATAGTGCAACCAATTTCCATGGAAATGTCATACTTTAGAAATCAACTTTAATGACAAGAAGAACTTTGCCTGGCCAATTGATTATTTATTTGAATTAGATCCAATGTCCGCGCTTATGGAATGAAAAGTATATCATTTCCACGAGACATAAATTCTCTATAGCACTTGAGATATATCCCGGATGAAAAATATATCATCCCCCCTGAAACGTAACATATATTCAATCTAAAGTACCTGAGTTGAATCTCACTTTTGTTACTAATAAGGCCACACCACTTATTTAATATCTCAAGACTAAATGTCTAACAGATAGTGGTTTCCCTCCCACCATCTTAAGGAATTTAAACTAGTTGTTGAACTATTTCCTTATAATGTGACTACAAGGATTGGATCATCGAGCGCAGCATTGCTCAAAAAAATTTTGTTTTCAAGATAGAACAAAGATGTCACAAAATCTCTTCATGTACCGAGAGATAATCACACCTTGTTAAATTCCAAAGTAACCCATGCAAATGAATATCATGTGGAACCTCACAATGATGAGAACGTAATTGATTGCATCTTTTATAGTCTCTAATATACTTGGAAGGAAACATATTTTAGAGAAACTAATGAGTCAATTTAGTGAAATGTAAATCACTATAGTATTAATTTGAATTATTGAATCCATATTGACTCCGACGATGAAATGTTTGAAATTGACTCATACAGAATTTGACATAACCATAAAGGCACTTTGGTTGTGACATGATGTTTCGTTTTGAAAGGACTCATACGTACATCACTGTGTTTGAGTGGACGAAACAACGGGAAAAAGATTGATAGAATGCGAAGTAACGGCATATCTCTCAATAAGTGTTTTCTAAAGTACTAGATGCACAATCCCCTCCCCCTCCCATTATGCTTTTTAGTAAGAGAGCATATTACTCATTTTACAAAGTCTTCAGTAAAACAGGATCAAGACCATCCTAAGATGCAAATGGTAAACAATCCATATTACAAAGATAACAAGGTGAAGTTTAGAAAAGTATTCATGCAGAATGCCGAACATTAAAGTGACTTATGGCTCTGGTGAATGTTTTGACATTTTGGACTAGTAATAGTTCCCAAGAAATTTGCGTTTAAAAACTACTAGCACATATTTTACATTTAAGGGATCACCACTCATTGTAAATGCTAGCGAGTGTACATCAAAAGGACTTGATGGTTATTGCATGTTTAATAGGATCAATGCAGAGCATCCTATACCTCATGGTCTCGCAAAGGCTATCATTAAAGGTTACAGATGATGTCTAAGGAATAGGTTATGCGTACCAACCTACCTTTTATTGCTTTGGGGATATGCAATATTAACGCATCTTTACTTAATTCATTTTAGAACCCAATATTAGTCAACCTTTAATGCGTACCAGTTGGTAACTGGATATAAGCCTGACATTCGTGTTCTTACGCATTTTTTGGTTGAACTATATATGTGCCATTACGAGTCCACATCGTACTATGATGGGTCACGAAAACGATTAAGTAATTTTGTTGGATATTTACTCTCAATAATTATCCGTATTTTAAAACCTTTGGCAGGAGATCTCTTACCGCTAGATTTGCGGGTTATCACTTTAATGAGACAATCTTCCCGTCGTTAGGGGGAGATAAGAAAAAGTATTTTCTAAGGGAACGACAAGAATTGTCGTGGTGTGTTATGAAAAGACAAAGGTACCCAAATATACCTCAATCTAAAACTTTTCCACCTATAAGCCCTTTTCCGAAAGTGATTGTCTATGGACTGAGTCGAGACAATACAACTAATCGGTTCACACTTTGTGTGATCGTCTATGGATACGAGATCGAGACAATACAACAACGAAGTATGTTTACTTGATAATAGGTTCGGACTTAACCAAACTCTAGGGATTGTCTATTAAGTAAAATAGGAATTAACGTTTGTGCGATTTACTTTAAATTATAATAAACACAATTATAATTGCGGAAAATAAAAGTAAATGACACAGCAAGATTTTGTTAACGAGGAAACCGCAAATGCATAAAAACCCCGGGACCTAGTACAGAATTGAATACTCTCATAATTAAGCCGCTATACAAAATCAAACCAACTTCGTATAGTTGAGACCAAGCAACTAAACCTATAGTTCACCTAGTTTCCTCAGTATACCTGCGCCTCCAACTTGTTAATAATAAGTCACGCACTTGGAACAATTCCTTTGGTTCGTATTCCAAACAGTAAAGGAACAACAAATCTGTTCGGTAACAACTCTTTCCAAATAACATGATTTGAGTCTGACAAAGGCTCTTCCGTTTAACCAATAAACTCCTTTGTCGGGTCCTTAGATCAATCTCTCAACAACTACCGAAGTAATTGTTAGACTATGCAATCAATATTATTAATCACAAATAAGTATATTGATGCCGATCTACTCAACTAATCAATCCAATCTATCACAAAGATAAACCGATTATAGTTGGATCCCTTTTCATGCGAAACAAGTATTGTGCACACCAAATATTATGAACCCAAAAAGTCTTTTTGTCTTCAAATCTTCTTTAATCTTCAATCAGCACCTTCACACAATTAACTTGAATCTCTTGTGATCAATCACACATAGAACGGAGTCTGTTAACGTTGGATCATCACAAGACGTCTTTAGAACTACAAACAGTCTAAGGATCCCCGTCGAAACTTCGATCTAGTTTGAGTGAATCTTATATCCGAAGAGAATATTCTCAAGCATAAACAAACTAGGTGCAATCAAAGTTCAACAA
Source organism: Papaver atlanticum (assembly GCA_023531105.1). Lineage (NCBI taxonomy): Eukaryota > Viridiplantae > Streptophyta > Magnoliopsida > Ranunculales > Papaveraceae > Papaver > Papaver atlanticum. Next base: position 7,217,787 of record JAJJMB010008334.1, read on the forward strand.
CCGTTAGTCAATCAAATCAATCGAAAACTAATAATAAACCGCAATTATCTAGTTTCCCACCAACGGTACTAATAGAGCTTCTCAATCCCAAAGAAGTCTTTAAACTGAGCGGTCGTAAGAGATTTCTCCTAATTAGGTTACTTTCCTCTCCGAATAGGCGGCTCCACCAGTAACAACACAACTAGGTAGTTTTGCTGGCTCTGAGGATTAGTTTGCTAGAAATGCAAACTTCAATATTTATAGACAAGGAAGTTTGGACACCAAGGAATTTCCAAAACCGAATATTCTCAAAGATATGCAATAAACACAAAATCGGTTTTCATAATTCCTCGAAATGCACTGTCCAAATATTGACCGAAATCCCAATAGAAAAATCTATAATCAGTAAATGCACATTACTAATTATTATTTTCTAGAGATATGCATTTAATTGCTGGAGATTAAATAGCATATAAAAACTAAGAAACCTTAAATAAAAGATTCTCAATTTATTTCGATCCTGGGATTCTCCTTTAGCTATTAAGGAATATCTTTGAACAATTAATGATAAGAGTTACTGCACATGTTCAAAGTATGTCGACATCTTTTACTTTGTAAGTCCCTTTTCATACCTACAATCTTGGAAACGATTTGCCACACTTCCAAACAAGTTTAGAATTGGTTCATCTGAATTCCAAGAACTATGTGATTGATTATCCTATCGAATCACTAATTATGGGTTTCTCGGTTCTAACAAAACAAGTTCGGTTCTACCTCTATGTGAGTACTGTGCATAGTCACGCTAGTTACCGAAATTCGGTTGACTAGGTACTAGGATCGGTTCCCCACAACTTATGGTAACTACATGTATTCGGTTGCACATGTCCATAGGATCGGTTCCCCCAAACAAACTTGTTGCACATGTTCATAGGATCGGTTCCCCCATCTACTAAAAACGTGTTTCACCTCTTACAAGGATCGATTCCCTCTTGCAAATTTGTTGCACCTCTTACTAGGATCGGTTCCCCAATGACTAGATAAAAGTTGTTATTTACAAGGCATCGATCATACCATCTTGAGTGATTACTTAAGATCGGTTTCACTAATAAAAGTCATACCAATACATAAGTCGGGCCTTGTAAATAGTTTTACCAAGATACATAAACAAGTTTATGAGCGGTTATACTAAACACACATATTGGTAATTCAAAATAGATTTGCAATGAATAACAATACCAATAAGTCTAGCGATTTCCCTTTCGATTCACAAAACAAGTTTATGAACTTACTTCCTTTAAACGAATGTAAAACATTGTTTCCTAGGATGAAATCTTCACTCATACCCATACATAATCACAATAGCATTCATATGAGCATGTCGATGTCTTATATACAAAGTTTAATGGTTAAGTAATAAACCTCGTATTGTATTCCTTAATACTATGTCTAACTAGAGTTTCATACACAGCTTCGCAGTTATGTTTTCAATATGCACGACTTGAAAGATACGTTAGGGAAAGAAACAGTTCAAGTCAATATTACTAACCTCAATAGGAAGGATGATGTTGTCGTTGTAGCTCCATACTTCTTCACATTCTTCAAGTCTTCATGTAATACTTATAAGTTTCATATCCTAACACTTTCAAGCTAACCTATACGAAGTTGACTCCAGTATGTAATCAAGCGACTCTTTAAATGAGTTTTGATTCACTAAAATATGACAACCAAACTTGACATACCAACGCTTGGTGGGTTCAACCGAGCTATGCTCTAACATGTTCCCACTGTGTCTCATATTGATTCTTGTACTCCACAAATGTAAATGTGAAGTGAAAGAATAATCGATTTTCATAATGTACATTGATGTCGCTAAAGTGATGAGATCACACATACCAACTGCAAACCTACCTGCAAGGTTAGAAATCCCCAATAAGGGATATACACCGTAGACTAAGGTGTTGCAACTACACTTAGTGGAAGTGTGGTTGAGGTCGTGGCTCCATAAAGGAAGTTGGAGAGACCACTTGGTTCTCATCAATCCCCACCTAGAAAGGAATTAGGTGAGTAAGGCACAACTTATTTATATCATCAAAAATCATCTCATAAGATTGTCTCTTAATATGTCCATGAATCAAACTGGAGGACGCTCCGAAGTTTAATGATTCCAGAGAACAATGACATCCCAGGTGGATTATGAGAATGCGCATGAGTCAATGGAAAGATCATGCGAGCATATTGATGATTAATTTCATATACAATTGCTTAAGGAAATAGAGCAAGATGAGATCGAACCAAGCTCCTTTTTTTCTTAATGTCAACGAAGAGCATATTTGGCCTATACAATCCAGGTAGAACTTGGTTCTTTGACAAATATACAGGTATTTGGTGTGGTGGTGCTAACCAACCAAGTGTAAAGCCTATTGAACATACATGATTAATTTTTCACAAATCATAATGAGAAGAAAGTAGTCTTAAAGTATACAGACTCGCCTTGTGGCGCGAGGTTTCTCACAAAGCCATGGAATTGTTCTCTTGTAATAAACGTTATAGCTTTCCGCTACTTAGTTAGCTTGGTAATTTCAAAAGGACTTGAAATGCAACATATGTGTGTGGTTGTTACGTATCTCTAAAAGAATCAAGAGATACTAGATATTTACAAAAGTACTTGATAGCCTTTTGTTGCCCAAATCAATTTACTCTAAGCCACAGAGTGCGTTTACATTCAGATAGAACGCTCACTTATAGATTGAAGCAATCAAGCGGATATGGTATACCCGTTTAAGTGGCTATTTGATTTGGAGGGGATAGACAAGTAAGTTATTTTTCCTTGCTTATTCCCAAGAAATTTCATGATTTCGAATTGTAGCTATCTACGTAGATGGTATAGACATGATGGGTACTCTTTATGTAATAAGAGACCTTAAAAGCTATTTGAAATATGAATTTGAGATGAAAAATCTGGGGAAAGCTCGACCGAATACTGAGCTTGTGGTACATTATTTCACCAGTTTGCATATTTCTAAAGTTGTCAGGAAATTTAACAAAGACATGCATCCTGATAGCACTCCCATGATTAGTTGAGGTTCAAATATAAGTAAGAGAACATTTCGTCTAAAGGAAGATGACGAAGATGTGTTGGGAGATGAAATTTCCATATCTAAGTATAATAGACGCATTTTTGTACTTAGTATAATAATGTACTCGATTAAATTCTACATCCTCAGGGAACTTGTTAGCTAGATATAGCTCGGCGCCAACGCAACATCATTGGAATGTTATAATGAATGTAATCATGTACTTAAAAGTAACCATTGACATAAATTTATTTTATCCCTACAAGGACATAAAAAGGAATGCTAATGAAAGTGCAATCCAAAAGTTGTTGATTATGAAGGAACGATAATCTCTTCTCCAACAAAAGTAATTAGGGGGAGATATGGTAGACTATTTTCTAAGTCATTATCGGTATTCAGTTTTGAAAAGTACATGACTAAAGGAACTGTCTGGAACAACTCTGAAAGTAATCAGGGGGAGATGCTGACATCAGGGGGAGGATCCAAGGATATGATGTCGACATATTTTACTTTGAAATTGAAGCTGTGTTGTACTCTTTTTCCCTTCGATCGAGAATAGTTTTTCCCAAAGGGTTTTGTTACTCGACAAGGTTTTTAGCGTTACAACACTAAAAACATCAATTATGTTGAACGTTGAAGACATAAAGATCGCGTTGATATTACTGAAAATATCTGGATCAAAGAAATGAAACACGATAGTCTGTTAAGTAACGTAACTTCCAGAATCAACAACATGGTCTTATAAACATTCAAGTCACCAAAGTAAAGTGTGATAAACTCCTTTTTGACTGCATTAGACTGATGAAAATTGTCTGACATCATGGGGAGCATCTAATGGTGTGTTGAACTATTTTCCTTCACCGAGGTTGCTTTTTCCCACAGGATTTTTTTACTCTGCAAGGTTTTTAATGATACAACAACAAACACCAGGAATGTAATTTCCCAACTAAGGCTATTTGTCTTTCCCACGAGGATTTTCTGCCTTAGGAGTTGTGAAGCAACTAGTCAACTTCAACGAAGCAAAGTGATCATCTGCAACGGATCACCTTTACTCACGTTGTACTCTTTTTCCTTGTCAAGGTTTTAATGAGGAAACATATTCGAGTCCAACTATGTTCTAAGTTTGCTGAATATTTTACTCTTTTTCTTTAGTTCAGGTTTTGTCCCTCTGGGTTTTTCCTGACGAAGTTTTAACGAGGCAATTAACTTAGACTAGTCGTTCCTTGAAGATCGTATTGCATGTGATGAACTACATGTAACGTACGAGATAACATGTGAAGTACCACATGTGAAGAGTTGTACCAAGGTTTTGTCCCACTGGGTTTTTCCTTGTCAAAGTTTTAACGAGGCAATTGATTTCGGCCAAGTCATCATGGAGAGGACGACATTTGAAGAACTATATTCGAAGCACTAAATGTGAAGCACCGCATATGAAGTTCTACTGGACCGCACAAGGGGGAGTGTTGTAGGGCTTGTAGCCCATGGATGTGCGGTCCAATATAGTGTTTAGGGTCTTCTTCCTACTTGTATATAAAGGAATATATGGATGTAACACAGTTGATTTCTGATCAATAGAAACTTTCCTCTGCCTCTTTATCTTCCTTATATTTCCACTGCAAAACAATTGACTAACCCCCTATAATTCCCTATAAATAAATAAGTTTAATAATTATTATTAAATAAAAATTGGAAATAGATTAATTAGGAGAGAAAGCGAAGGAATAAAAAAGTTTTCCCTCTGTCTTTTTTTATCCGTCCTTTATTCTATTTTGGTTTGTCTTTTTATGTTTAACATATTTTCTCATTAGATTATCAAATATACCCGTAGTTTTTAATAATTATAAAGTCATTTTCTATATAAACCCAATCCAAAATCTTAAATAGTATCTCCGTATATAAAGAAGTAAATCTATTTAACATATCTTTCATGTTAATCTTCATTTCCTTTTTATATAAATTTTTTTTTTTGCTATAATATACCTAATACAGGAGTACATTACGTGATCTTATAATCTAACCAAAATTAGATTGATAATATAACCAAAATTAGTGGGAAGATATTTTTTTTTACCTCCCTTTAAAAATTTCCAAAGATAATAAAATTTCCGTTGTATGTTTTATTCTATATATATTACACATGTTAGTTTTAATTTTGATAATAATCTAGCATTTAATAAGGTTAGTCATGACATTTCATCCTCTCTCCTTAATATTTTGACTTAGTCAAAGTGAACAGATAAAAAAAGACGTAGGAAGTATTTAATTAAGTTAGTGAAAGGGTACCGTAGTAAAGTGGTGATGGATTATTATATACCCACACTATCTCTCCGCATTATATATTGTATTTTACTTCTACCCATAAAAAAGTATCCACAAACAACCTCCGAACATCAGTCAATATAAACCCGGGAAGAAACACAATATCATATTTACCTTATAGCAGCTAGAGAAAACCGGTGTTTCAAATGGTATGTATGTTAAAAAACCAGTGGTCAGTTTGAGTACTATGGTCAAGTAGACACCCTATCCACATCCTCTTAAAATAATTTTTATGACTTTGGATGAACCGATATCTATTTCGGGACACAAATCCGAAGGCTGTATCTACTTCCCCCTTTGCTTTTTCAGTCACTCTTTTCTAGATATCTACTAGTCTCTCACGAGTCCAACTTTGTGCACACTCCTTTAAAGAGTGTGCACAGAACAAATTGATTCTATTGGATACTCTTAACCAATAGTTAACTATATAACAAAATCATTTTTTATTTTTATTTTCATTTAATTATAATCTGAAAAGGAAACAAATATATGTATCATATCAAATCCTTCCTAAAACCACATATTTTTAAATAAATAAATTCGTATTGATGCATTGCATTTAATGTCAGATGTTTCATTACCAACATATGGTTCTGAATTGTAACCATTATCATAAGTAGCATTCTAATCCAAGGAATCAGTAACGTCAAAATCAATACTTATTAGTTAATTCATATTATCAAAAATAGAAAAATCATTGTTGATGTCTTGAAGAAGAAAAAAAAAGTAATCAAAAATTGATTAAGAAAACGTAGTTGATATTTCATCTCTCTGACATTTTATTTAAAAAATCTAAATAATCTTTGGCGTGTATTTGATTGGCTTCTACATATCACATCGAAACCACTTAGTAATATTTCAATTGGAATTAATATGATGCATTAATCAACTGTTGATTTCAATAGCAATACTTTATTAATTTGTTAATAGCACGATGATCAACTCATCATCGCATTTTTGATCTAACCAAAATATACATGATCAGTTGAAAACAATATACCAATAAAACTATTTAATTTTCGTTACAAAGTTGTTACAACTATTTTCTTTTCCTAAATCACTATATTTTAGGAGATGTTAGATATGATATATTTATTTTTCCTATTTTAAGTTTAAAACAAAATTTGAAATTGAATAAAAAACCCAACTTATTAATTAGAAACGATTTGTTTTAGAATACCCAATAGGATTAAAAAAAATTTGTGCACACTCTTTAAAGGAGTGTGCACAAAATTGGACTCGTCTCTCACTATCACATCTCGAACTGACTCAATTTATATTATTTTGTGAACTTTTTATTTTGTGATTCATTCATCCTTCAAAAACCTCTGTTACTCCATAGTACACATCTCAAACCTTTTTTTTTTTTGACTCTTAAAAGGTTGAAATTTTATTCAAAAGGAAAAACAAATACAAGATGAGAGGCGCCTAAGCGTAACAAGAAGAAAAAGAGCATAAGAAAAAGGAAAAAGTAGAGGATCACCTCTAAACTATTATCAAGGAATTTGCCTTCACCCTTCCCTTGTATTAATGCTGAATTTTTATCTATACCATATTAACTCATTCAGTGTGGTTGCTTTAGGTTGATCGAAATGAAGACCTTTTTGAACAGATTGGGAGAGATATCTATCTTGATCTTGTTGATCACGACAAAAGTTTCTGTATCAAGAAAAAGATGCGTTTTAACCTAGTCAAGTGATGAACTAATATTAGATATTTTCTAAAAAGAGATTTCAGAATTACAGGTTGGATATTAGTTGGAAATATGAAAACCGAAGTTAGGTAATTTGTTGTAAATCTTGAGAATCTTTCGGTTTTAGAGTTTCCTTGTTGTCCAAACAACCTTGGTGTATAAATACTAAAGTTTGTTCTTCTTGCTTGTATTACTTGTAATACTATACCGGAGAGCAAAGTACCCTAATTAGGCGAAATTTCTTACATCCGCTCATTTAAAAACTTATTTGGGATCAAGAAGATCTAGCAAGTACCGTTGGTGGGAAACTAGACAAGAGCATTGTTCTTGTTATTTTTTTATAATTTTTTGGTCTTTGGAGAGTAGGATTATGCTCTTGCACAAGGAGAAGCTAATGTACTCATACAAAGATAGAAGTATACTTCTTCAAGGTTTGGTCTTCGGATAATCACGTAAGTCTTTGTATGAAAATCACGTAAGTCTTTATGAAAATATGTTAAGCACGACCTTGGAAAACTCTTCAAACGATATTCATTATCTTACAAAAATTCTTAATCACCGCAAGAATGTTTTGATGGAGTTTCGGTCCACACTCAATGAGATATCTTCGTATACGGAAAATTTTATTTTTTGGTAAATAAATAATGTTATATATTATTTAGTTCGAAACCATAACAAAGCACCGAAAAAATCAAGTACGTCTATTTCCGATGAAAAAACTTGCACGACAGAGGAAGATACTCCATGTCCAGAAAGATGTTTGTATGAAGGTTGTGATCTTATTAGGAATATAAATTGAATAATGTATTCAAGAACAATGTTCCGTACTTTTCAAAGTGGTGAAGAGTTTTTGAGATATGTTGCTGAAGATATCAAGCAAACTCTTGATTATCAAAAGAGTAAAGAAAAAGATGCATCAATAAGATTCGGTTCTTATTTTATGTATTTTCTATGAATAGACTAATCTTGTTGATTCATGTCAATATTTATGTAAATTTTATTCAAACTATCAACAAATACGAATGCTTAAATTTTTATTTTAAATTCTTTATGTCATTCTTTTGATAGTTACAGTTGCATTGCTTGTACCGATTTTATAACTCTTTGTTTTGCTTTCGGATTATGAGATTTATTTTCGATTTTTTAACCGTAATGTTTCTTTATCATAGTATGTTTATCTAGTATGATTATGTGACTGTTTGATTTAGCAGATTTCAGAACATTTTAGGGTTGCTTTGTCAAATAATCATAAGTAGATATTGATTTAAACTTATGTGTGAAGTCACAATTATACTATTATCAACTTATGTTTCATAAGTTGTGTATTTAGTATACATATGAGTTTCAGTTTTAGCTTTTTCTGGTAAAAGTTGTCTCTTTTAATTATTCTTTTGTTTTGCAGGGAATAACAAAACAACGGGAAAAAGTTATAAACTGGCACTCAAACATCATATGTGGGGTGAGTCGTTATATGGAAATCGAGGGAAGAATTATTTTGCTAATCTCTTTCCTGATATGAAAACTTGATAAGTTATTGTTGATGGTGGTTTTTAGTTCAGGGTTAAAACCGTAAACTCCATATTCATGTGCCTTTATTCTGCAAGGAAGTAGAGCCGTTAAAATCCAATGAGTGCATATGCCTCTCTGCTTACATATGTGTAGCTATATTTTTAAATGTTGCCCGACCGAATTCAGAAAATATATGTATACTTACATGATTTGTATTTACTGCGTAATTCAGTATCTACATGTACGAAATTTATTGGAATAATATTGGTGCATGTTGCAACAATCCCACGCTCCTAGATGAATTATTCGCTAGTATAGAGCTAATGAGTATTTACTTTATGATGTGTTCCCAGCTGAACCCTTAATGATGACATGACATGACGATTAATGATTCACTCTTAGTTGAGTATCATGAATCTCCCGAAGTGTCTGAATTAAGATATGCATGAAAATACCTGCGCAAGTTGTGTCAACAAGACTAGAGTTCCGCTACTTGCAAGAGTAAAAAACTAATAATTTTGTACTAACATACAAAATTCACCTAAATTAATTAATTTTGTGCCAATTCACAAAATTCAATTTTTTAACCTAATTTTGTGTCGACTCACAAAATTAGATTTTTGTCCTAAAAATGGAGCAAGCAAGATATCCCGATCCCTATTGGTCGATATTAAACTTAGGCAAACTAGGAAACTGGCCCATCATAGAGCCAGTAGGAGTAAAATCCGAACAAAAGTGAAAAAAATAAATAAAAGGGGAAAACTGTGACTGATTAGGTCAGTCACGGATAGGGCACGACCGCGCCACTTGGCTGGCCGGTTTTCCCTAGCTCACGCCCCCCATGGCCAATCGGCCCTGCTCCATATTAGCCACCGCGCGCTCCTTTTTCCCATCGACCAATCATATCGCTTCTACGCTACAAGCTCCGCTTTAAATTGAAGATGGAAGTAGACTGGTCGATGAGTTTAATTTCTTAAGAAAATAGATCTTGGCCGCCCAACTCAGTCGCAAATTGATCACGACCACACAACTTGGCCGGCAGCTAACCCTATTTCTTACAAGCTTGGAAAATAGGATTCCGTTATGATGACCGGCCACCCACCTATCTCCTCGACCAATCACATCACTCCTAGCCTACCTGCTTCGTTCTAAATTGTTGGCCAAAGTAGGCTAGTCGAGCTGCTTCTTTATATAAGAAATTAAATCTAAACCGTCCAAGTCAGACACAGAACGATCACGGCCACACGACTTGGCCGGTCAATTTAACGAGCTTGGCTCTCTCCCAACATTACTGAGCAAGCTCCATAATAGCTACCTGCGGGCCTTCTGTTATTTCATCCAATCAGGTCGCTCCTAGCTTACATGCTTTGCTATGAATCATCGTTTAAAGTGGACTAGTCACGCTTCCCATAAGGGTCTTAATTGGGTTAAACGATAACCAAAAACTTCCGTAAATCATCTTAACCATCCAAGTTGACCGGCTGATTTGACCGGCTTAGATTAGTTTGAGCCAACCAAGAAGGTGCCATGATGACTACCGGTCATCCCCCCTCCTATGAGTAATGACTACCCCATTTCCGATCTGCTCGAACAACTCCCGAAAGTCGATCAAACAAGGACGGTCACGCCTCTTTTAAGACCGTGAGAACCCCGACTAACTCGAGCAGGCTCCATATAACGATACTTTACATGTATCGATTATTTTTGAGCTGCTTGCTTGAAAACGATGCTTTACATGCATCGTTTACAAATGGTATTTTATGGATATCGATCTCATAAATAATTTAATAAATTAAATTATTTAGTTAACCTAAAAGCACCATATGCTATTTTTTGAGTACTAACTCACGGCAAGTCTCACTCATAAAGCTTGGCTTGCCACTTATGACCACCTGCTGCCTAGATTGCGTGTGATTGGTCGAAGTAATTCTTTACTTGTATATTTTACATACAAGGCTCATGGTGTATGTTAGTTGTTGGATAATCAAGCGCTCATTCTTCCACTACTCATGACCACTTCCTACATGTCACGATGATTGGCCCACTCAACAACTACTACGCATCCCATTATTAGTTGTAACGGGACTAGCTCCTTATCATGTGGACTTTACCGTACAAACAGGCACGACTAAGAGCCACTCTCTACGAAAAAAACTCGAGACATCAAACATGTCACAAACTGGGGGATGTTCATCAGGGTATTGGTCTGGCGGTTTATCGCACAACACGCCCATTATGAGAAAGTGTCAGGAAAGGCGGACAGTTGAAAAAAAAAGTAGAGGAGTAGTGGATGTAAAACCGACCAGTCTTCCCTTCACAACAGGGACATGTTCTAATAACTTTTACACGATCTCCATCTCTCCATTATTAAACTACATCCACTTCCTAATGAGATCAGGGTGTTCGACTATGACTTACTATAAATATATTTTCAATATATTCTAATAAAAAACAAGTTTTTCATAACACACGTATCCAGAGAATATAGAGAACTTACAACTACCATTTCACGAGCAAGTTCCATTTTCTGAAACAAGTCATAAACAGTCACACCTTATGGAGCCTGTCTCTCCGATCTTAACACCTTCTTTGCTTCCCTCCCTAAGATCAACCCTTCTCCTTCATTTTGCGACCGAAGCAAGACTTGAACGGCCATTTTTTGGTTTAGGCCAGAATTGTACAGATTGATCTCTCAAATCTAAAGTACTCCTGTGTAGTACATTTGTTTAGGGTCTAGACTCATTTCTCATCGACACACCCAATTTACCATTTTCAGCGGAATCAGTTTTTACACTACTACAAATTGGCGACCACAGTGGGAGATTAATCTCTCGGTTGCAAAGTCAATTTCCCAATTTTCTCAATTTCATTTTCAATTTCCTCAATTTCTCAAGATGGTTGATCTTAGGAATGGTTCATAAACCCTCAATCACAATTTTACTTCTCCTAATGCCGACGATACCTCACATATTATTCCTGAACTCGTTCTTTCATTTCAAACCCTTGTTGAGGCTATGGATTCTCAATATTCAATAACTATTCGCGATCTGATGAAAATCTTGAATGATATTGTTAGGAATCAAGCTATTATTATCAAGACGCAGGAAGAAGTATTCACACTTTTGAAAGTCCTCACGGATCAACTATCGAAGGAACCAACATGTGTTCATTATGCGGGAAACGCTACCAACAATTCATTTTGGATCAATACTGATGGTAGTAGTCCTTTTTCCAAGTCTCACATCGACTAAAGTACGGTCGCGTTCCCTACGCCTCTAGAACCACGCCGGATTCTGGGCACTTGATTCCCTTAGTTGATCTCACCCACAACTAAGAGTTGCTACGACCGAAATTCGAAGACTTATAAACAAATCTATATCCCACAGATATGTCTATTCTTTATTCGGTTTTTGTTCCGTCTTTTGGTAAATCAAGGTGAACAAGAACCAATTGAAATCCGGTCTTATACTCCCGAAGAGCAGCCTAGAAATATCAATCACCTCACAATAACCCAAATGATTAACAAAAAAAGTTATTGCGGAATCACAAGAGTCCGAGACGAAGAACTGTTGTGATTACTTATTATATCTTACCTATCGGAGATAAATCTCGGGCAAATCTTAGAAAAGATAGTACTCAACATGATGGAACAAGTAAGATAATAATACGCATCTATAAAGAAAATAGTTGGATCTGGCTTCACGAATCCCAAATGAAGTCTTCAAGTCGTTAACCTAATACGGTTTTGGAAAAACCTAGGTTAAAGGAGAATCTACTCTAGTTTGCAACTAGGACACATGAAAGTGTCGGGATTAGGTTTTCCAGTTGCTAGGGTTCTCCCTTATATAGTATTTCAAATCAGGGTTGCTTACAATCAAAGCTAAGATAGCTTAGTTACAAAGCATTCAATATTCATCGTTAGATGAAATCCTGATTTAAGATTCAAGCTAAGTCTGCTTAATAATAAAGCAATTAATCTCCACCGTTAGATGGTCTTATCTTGTTACACACAAATGAAATATACCTTCATTTAGATATGGGTAACCGTACCTAAACGTGTATATTGAGTTGGCTCAATAATAGTTAACCGAAGTTAGCCATATGAACACTTTTGTCTTAACCATATTCATCTAACAATTCTAGATCAAATATGATGATCAATCAATTATGAAAGATAATCAAATGAATCTAATTGTGCTTCAAATAGAGTTGTTCAATGGTTCACTATCTCACAGAAATATATATGAAGAAATTGAAGCAAAATCGGATTGATTCGTAATCGTACGAAGTACTTATACAAGAATCAATTCATTAACATTAAGCCATGGTTTGCAAACATTGCATTCCTTAATTCATAAATGTTTTAGTTCATGAGTATGAGAATCATACATGACCGATTTTAGAACTTAACCACTGAGTTCGCTAACCAGGTACACGAACAGTAGCTCCGGACCTTGGCTTGTCCAGCCGTTCGCAAACCCGGTTTGCAAACATCCGTCCCGGACCTAACTCAGGTGAAACTGTTCGCATACTAGGTACGCAAACAAGGTTCCCGGACCTTCACAGGTAAAACCGTTTGCATACTAGGTACGCAAACAAGGTTCCCAGACCCGAATTATACCAATATAGTTCGCATACTAGGTATGCATACCGTGTTGTATCCAGATATAGGTAATTGTTCTAAACTCCCATTTCAATCATTGAAACATCCTTAGAAGACGAAAATGACTGTCTCACACAAACCATTAGCTTCAAGTAAATTCCAAGTGATCGAATGATCAATACGAAACTTTCCAAGTCGACATCAAATGATCATCACATGATCATATTTTGACTTTACATTTAGTTTCCAACAAATAGATTGTTTCCAACTAAACTCGTCAAGAATGCGATGAACATAGTTAAAGAAAAAAGATTCCAACACATATTTCGAGAAATAGATAAGCGACATAAACTCAGCTCGAAATATCAAATGTGTATAATATAAAAGTTTATATAGCTATACGACTTAGTCTCAATAGGAGATAGAATAGAATACACTTATGAGTGATAGATGAGTTTAAGTCTCCACATACCTTTTGTTGATGAAGTTCCTCCAAGCTCCTCATTAGATCTTCATCTTCAATTGGTGAACGCCTTGAAGTTTAAACTCAACTACACATTCAATCCTAATCCGAGACATAGCTATAAGTAGACTAGAAATCAAGTATATAGTTTTGATCAACTAAACTTGACAAACAAGATTGAGATAGAAATGCTTGCGAGTTCGACCGAGCAGTGCTCTAACAGTAAGCATTGCTTGCTTGAGCCTGTTAAATGCAGTTGTGGCAGCTGGTCTCCAGTGAAAGGAAATCTTCTTAAGTAAGTCAGTTAAAGGCTTACTAATAAGTCTATAGCCTTGAACAAATTTTCTATAATATCCAGTAAGACCAAGAAATTCCATAAGCTCCTTGATAGTTGTTGGAAGTGGTCATAGCTGCATGCAAGAGATCTTGTTAGGATCTGCATAGACTCCTTTAGCTGTGATAATATGACCCGAGTACTCCAAGGAAGATTGGCCACTTTGGAAAAAAGCTGATGTTGCCTTAATAAGGAGAAAGTGTGTCTGAGATGCTCCAAATGCTCAGTCATGTTGGAGCTGTAGACCAAAATATCATCAAAGAGGACCAATATATATTTCCTCAAAACTGGCTGAAAAACTTCATTCATTAATGCCTAAAAGGTGGCTTGAGCATTTGTAAGCCCAAAGGGCATTCCTTTGAATTCATAATGGTCATGGTGAGTCCTAAAGGCTGTTTTGTGAGTGTCTGAATCCAACACCCTGATTTGAAAGTAACCATTTCTCAAATCAAGCCTTGAGAAAACAGATTTTCCTTTGAATTCATCTAGCAACTCTTCAATAATAGGTATAGGAAACTTGTTTTTGATAGTGATATTATTCAGTTTCCTATAATCTACACAGAATCTCCAAGAGTCATCCTTCTTCTTGACCAAGAGAATAGGAGATGAAAATAGGCTGCGACTAGCTAGGCTTAATAATGCCAAAGTGAAGCATGTCTTGAACAAGATTTTTAACCACTCCTTTCTGAATATAAGGGCATCTGTAAGCTCTTTGGTTGACAGGCACAGAGTTAGGCACTAAAGGAATAGTATGGTTTAAAGTCATTTTTGGTGGTAACTGAGTGGGTTCTTGAAAAATATCCTGAAATTCTTGTAATAAGGAAAGAAAAATGGCAGGGGTTGTGGGTTGAGAGATAAATGGAGAAATAGAAAATAGGTGGCCTACAACACCATGAAAATTGGTAGAATTCTTTTTTCTTACTACCTCACTACTCATCATTAACATTGAAGGGTTAGTTGTAGTACCTTGAAGGGTGATTTTCTTGTTGTGGTGTTTGAAGGAGATATTCAACTTAGCAAAGTTGAACATAACATCTCCCAATGTCTTGATCCAATCAGCACCAAAACAAATGTCACATCCACCCAATGGAAAAACCCTGATATCTTCTACAAACTTGTGACCTTGCATGCTCCATTGGAGTTGTGTACAAATACCAGTACTAACAATTTTTTTCCTCATTAGCAACAGTAACTAGCATAGGGGAAGTAGGTGTAATGTCACACTGAAGTGACTGAGCAAATTTACTATCAATGAAACTGGTAGTACTCTCTGTATCAATAAGGATAAAAACTTGATGCTTGTGAAGAGTATTGGGGATTCTAATTGTATCTCCAGTAGCATTGCCTGTGAGAGCATGAAGAGAGATCTCAACATCAGATTGCACTGGTGATTCTACAGCCTCTTCAAAAACTTCCTCCTCTTCCTCATTGTCTTGGGACTCAGCTGGATCCACTTGTAGCATAAAAATATTTTGTTTACCCTTACAAAAATGGCAAGGCCTGTAGACATCATCACAATTGTAATATAGCCATTGAGCTCTCCTTTTGTTCATCTCCTCTTGTGTAAGTCTTTTTATTGTAGAGATTGGTGGAGTTGACTTTTGTAAAGGAGTGAAAAGGGACTTTGGAGTGAGAGGAGATGATTTTGGTGAAGTGAGAATTGGTTTAGGAGGAAAATTTTAATTGGAGTAAGGTTTACTTGTGTTGAATGAGCTAGTGAATGATTTGGTAAAAGGATTAGTGGTTGTGGTTGCTGCATTAATTTTTTGTTCTTGAAGTTCTGCTAGAGAAAAAACATCATCTAATGTTTTTGGGTAAAACATGGAAACAGATTTACCTATTTCATCCTTTAACCCACTGAGAAAACTCATGACAAAGTAAGATTCATCCAGTGATTGGCTCATTTTAAGCATTAAGGCTTTCAATGACTCAAATGCTTCATAATAGTCGTCAACAGTGGAATTCTGAATTAGTTTATTAAAGCTACCAACAAAGTTTTCTTCAATAGGGTTTTCAAATCTAGCACATAAGTGTTGAGATAAATCATGCCAAGTAATTTGATGCCTATTGACTTGAAAATTTAAAAACCATTTTTCAGCCTTACCTTCTAGATAAATGGCTGCAATATCCATTTTTTTGTATTCCTTTACATTGTTGAGCTGTAAGTAGCGTTCACTTTTCTGGATCCATCCCCTAGGATTATCACCATCAAACCTTGGAAAGTCCAGTTTAATTAGGTATGTGATGTGGTTGATAATTAAAACCAGGTGGTGTATGATGAAGAAAATTACGATCACCTTCAGCTTCATTATGAGAACCACTAGCTCGGTCATGTGTATGTTGAACTGGATGAGGTTGATCTAGTTTCTTCATGAGTAAATCAAATTTAATAGCTAGATCAATTGATATTGCAGCGACTTCAGACTGCAATTTAGTAATGGCGACTGTGTTATCATCAACCTTATCTTGAACTTATTTCAGAGTCATGGTAAATATAAAAAATAAAAAATGGATTTGGAGTGGCTCTGATTCCAATTGTTGTGATATGATCACAACAAGACAGCCTGGGAAGGTAAAAAATGGAAGAAATGAAGGAATAAATCTCAAATCCTCAAAGGATTGAGCCAAATCTGGTTCATAAGAACACAACCAGAGGGTTTTTATTTCAACAAATTCAGATAGTTAGAGAAGAAGACGGCTTCTCTTACAATAAATAAAAATGATTAACCCTGCCCGTTTATTAATTTATTCCCTTGGAAAAATAAAATATATCTTGAGTTAAAAAAAAATACTTCACGGGATAAAAGAAAAAAATATCTTGAGTGAAAGAAAAATACTTCACGGGTAAAAAATATCTTAAGTGAAAAAAATACTTCACGGGTAAAAAAGAATATATCTTTATTTTACGGGTAGAAAAATATTTAAAAAAATCTAACCATGAACCATAAGCATATTTTTATTCATCAATACGTACTTTTCTCTACAAAACATTTAGGACCATGCAATGCATGGGCGCAACAACTGTATATATCCCAAATTTTATTTGGTACCCAAAAATTACACCCACAATAAAACATACATATTTTCTGCTAATATCTGGGCCCGTGCAGAGCATGGGCGTCATACCTGTTAGAGCATAGCTCGGTTGAACTCACCAAGCGTTGGTTTGTCAAGTTTGGTTGTCATATTTTAGTATCAAAAATCATCTAGAGTCACTTGATTAAATACTAGAGTCAACTTCGTTTAGGTTAGACTAGAAAGTCTAGGAATGTTGAGACATACAAGTATTACTCCGAAGACCTGAAGAATGAGAAGAAGTAACGAACTACAATGACGACACCATCCTTCCACTTGAGGTTAGTAATATTGACTTGAACTGTTTCATTTCTAACGTATCTTTCAAGTCGTGCTATATTGAAAACATAACTGCGCAGCTGTATATACTATACATATTGTATAATACTCTAGTGACATGATCATAATAGTATAATCATAGTATTAAGGAACTAGTATAACTCTTATCTTTTGAACTTCGTAGATATGACATCGACATAATCATGTATATAGTGTTATGATTATGTGAATGGGTTATGGTGAAGATTTCATCCTAGGAAACAATGTTTTACATTTGTTTAAAGGAAGTACATTCATGAACTTGTTTCGTGAATTGAAAGGGAAATCAATAGGATTATTGGTCCGGCTATTCCTTGCAAATCTTTGGATGACCAATATGTGTGAGTTAGTAGAACCGGTCTTAACTCAGGTTATGTATCTTGGTATAACTAATCACAATGCCTAGACTTATGATTTGGTATGACCGGTTTTGATAATTGGTGTAACCGATCATAAGTGTTGTGACCGATCCTTGTAATTGGTGTAACCGGTCCTGGTAAATCACAAGTAATACCATGTGTTGATGGAACCGATCCTTGTAACTGGTGTAACCGATCCTAGTGACTGGTGTGACTGATCACAAGTATTTCCATATTTATGTATAACTGATCCTAGTGATTGGTAGAACCAACTGAACCCATGTATGTGATTTGGTATTTGATCAATCACATAGTAGTCTTGGAAAACATGCGAACCAATTCTAAACTTTTTTGGAAGTGTGGTATAACCGATTCCAAGAATGCATCCATGTAAATATGAAATAAAGATTTGTAGTGAAAAGATGTCAACATACTTTGAACACGAGCAGTAACTCTTATCATTTATTGTTCAAAGATATTCCTTGGTACTCGAGGTGATCATGTGCCGAAATAAATTAAGAATCTTTTAATTAAGGTTTTTGGTTTTATATGCTTTAATTACCAGCAATTAATGCATATCTCTAGAGAATAAAAATTAGTAATGTGCATTTACTAATTGGAGATTTTCTATTGAGAGATTTCAGAAATATTGGAAAAGCATTTATTGGAATTATGAAAACCGAATTTTGCCGTTCATTGCATATCTTGAGAATACTTTAGGTTTTGGAAATTCCTTGGAGTCCAAACATCCTTGGTCTATAAATACCTAAGGTTTCATTTCTAGCAAACTATCCTAAGAACCAGGCAAACTTCATTTCTTGTTAATTCTGTTGGAGCCGTCTATTTGGAGAGGAAAGTATCATAATTAGGTACAATCTCTTACAACCGGTCATTTATAGACTTTTGTGGGATCAAGAAGCTCTACGAGTACCGTTGGTGGGAAACTAGATAATTGCAGTGTTATTAGTTTTCAATTGATTTGATTGACTAACGGTTGTTGAAACTTTGATTGCACCTAGTTTGTTTATGCTTGAGAATCTTCTTTTTTGATATAAGAATCTCACTTAAACTAGATCAGAGTATCGACGGGATATTTAGAACTGTTATTAGATCTAAAGACATCTTGTGATAATCCATTGTTAACAGACTCCGTTCTATGCGTGATTGATCACAAGAGATTCAAGTGGTGTTGTGCAGGTTTTGATGATAAAAGAAGATTTGAAGACGGAGAAGATTTCTTAGTTTTCGTATCTTGTGAATTGTGTGCACAAACCTTGATCGGCTGGGATCCAACTAGAATCAGTTTATCTTTGATAGATCTGATTGATTAGTTGCGTGAGATTGGCATTCTTTATATTTCTCTTTGAGATTTATATTGATTGTGTGCGAATCTATACTTGACTATTTCGGTAGTTAAAGTTAGATTGATCTAACCAGACAAAGGAGTTTATTATATTAAACATAAGAGCCTTTGTCAACGGCTCATCTAAATCTTGTAGCAAGATTGATTAGAGTGGTTACCAAACAGATTCTTCCTTTGTTGTTTTGAATACGATCCAAAGGACTTGTTATTCACGTGCGTGACTCTAGAAGTCGAAGGCGCTGGGATACTGAGGGAACTAAGTAGCTATGGGTAGTCTGCTTGGTCTCAACTATACGAAGTTGGTATTATATTTTGTATAGCGGCTTAATTCTGAGAGTATTCAAAACTGGACTAGGTCCCGGGGTTTTTCTGCATTTTTGGTTTCCTCGTTAACAAAATCTTGTTGTGTCTTTTACTTTGATTTCCGCATTATAATTGTTTATTATAATAAAGTAAAATACACATATACGTTAACTCCGCATTACTTTGAGTTTGGTTATTACCAAACCTATTATCAAGTAACACACTTTGTTGTTGTATTGTCTCGATCTTGTATCAATCACACAAGTTATCTTGTTATTGTATTGTCTCGATCTCGTATCCATAGACAATCACACGAAGCGTGAACCGAATTGTCGTATTGTCTCGACTCTGTCCATAGATGATCATATTCGGTAGAGGATAGGTTGAAACAAAAAGTTTGTGATGTATTTGGGTACCCTCATTTTTTCAACACCTAGCTAATTTCGAATTTCATGTGGTGGTAAATTGGGTTTTAGTTTGAAAAAAGTTACCACTTGAAAAAAAGAAAAATAGTTGGGCAATTTACATTGAGTTTTGATGTTTGTTTCTTTTTAGTTTCAGTTGGGGTTTCTTCATCTTTGAGATTCACTTGGACAATTGAGAACTTCTCTAGGCGAAAACATTACTCTGATATTTTTAGGGTCGGTGGTTATAAATGGTATGTCCACATATTTTGTTTCCATTTTTGTATTTGATTTGATTTTGTTTCTCTATTTGTTATTTTTTATCGTTTTTGCTTAATCCTGATGATCATTTACATTACTGCCATCAGGCGTATGAAAATTTCTCCCAGGGGAAACAATGTAGATCACCTGTCGGAGTACCTTGACATCGCGGACTCAGCTTTGCCATATGCGTGGAGAAAGTATGCAGTGTTCAGTTTGGCAATTGTCAGTCAAATCCATGACAACTACACAGTGAAAAAAGGTTTCTTTGTTGTTTATGCATGTTTTTTGTCTGTAATTTTATAGCCAAGGGTTTCATATTTTAGGAAAGGTTGGGATACTCTTGGGTGTTTGTCGTTGTAGCCCATGGTGGATAAATCAATTATTATTATAATTTATATGTCTGCTTAGATTTTCCTCGTAATTTGACCTAAACACCCGAATAGTGTTTTCATTTCACATATAAGTTCAGTACTTAAGTTTGGTCTCTGCTCCATCTTTTACCACAAGAAACATGTACACATCTCATAGTTGGGTATCTGTGCACTTGTAATCTAATAATTCATCCCTTCTGCATTCTATAAACACCCAAATGGTACTCATAAATGGTATTTGAAGCAGAGGTTGTTGTTTGTGATCACATTGTTTGTTCGGAAGTCGATGTCATTGCCAGAGACACAAACTGAACAAAATGGAAAAATAAATGAACCATGAAATGAGAGTTGTTAAACCCTTGGTAGGAGTAAAATTAGAGAATCAAGTGCCAGAGCCGTCGCCAACTGTTGAAAACTTGATTCTGGTTGACCAGTCCTGTGTAACGACTGCATCTTTTTTTACCACACCATCTAATCGAGTTGTCTGCAGAAATAATTAACACGTGGGCGGAGAAACTAAAGTTGGCTGAAAGTCTTGATTTCGAATGCCTTCAAGAGCGCATCGAAACCGTGAAAAAAGATTTCCATGGGATGCAAAATCTTGTAAGGGGCAACGTCAATCTTTATTGAAACAACTCCCTGCTTTTAAAGCCCCAAATTTGTAGTTACAAAAACTTCTGGAGCATAACTGAAGCTTCAAAAAATCTCAACGTTAGACACTGCACAAAAGATTTTTTGACATTTGAATGATAAGAGAATATGTGTTTGTGTCTTTAGATAACAGATTTTTCACTTTTTTCACAAAACTTGACAAATGATGATAGAAAGAGTCCTAGCTTCACCCAAAAAGGCTAACTTAACCAAAATATATAACAACAACTAATCTCATCCAACGACTTCAATCGCCTTTGGGATAGTAAATGGATGCTTCTCTCTTCATACTTTCGCCTCTCCTTGATCAAGAGGCTCATTTTTGTTTTCAAAGCAGCAATTTTCTATTCCGACTCCTCCAAGGCATTCTTCGCTGCAATGGACTTGTGCGTTTCTGCCCGTAATAGTTCATCCTACTCGATAAATGCAGCCTCCAGATTTTCTTTTTCAATGGAATCTTTTTTACATCCTCTGACCACTTATGAACCCTCTGAATGTTGAATTCAACTTTCTCAGATTAGAAAAGCGTTTTTTATTTATCTCCCAAAACTCGATAATCTTGGAAGTCAGATTAGAAAAGCGACAGTAATGCAAATGAACAATACTATCTGTGATATTGTCATAGCTATTTTTTTAATGACATGTATTGTTGAATTTGTTGGATGACATATATTGTTGTTGTAATGAGTTTATCAATGGCTATTTTATACTTTTGCCATATATTCGCCAAATAATTGCTAATGAATTCAGATCTTGTTTATGAGCACTGGAGTTGCATTATGAAATGCAGCGAAGCCAATTAACCTCTTAGATGCAATTTGCAGTAGAAATCTGGCAATTGGCAAACATATTTGAATATTCTGCTACTGTTAAATATAATTTACATAACAATATTTTTAGAGGAACAATGTTTTTTTTTGACAAATACCCTACAACAATGTTTTTGACAAATACCCAACTATTTGACATCTGCTAAGTCTAACGTGTCAACAGGAAAATTATAGATAATCTCCCATGTGTGACAAGGCAGAGGACTAATATAGTCTTTGGTGCAGATTACAACAAATTTCCTGTGAGAGCATTGCTCGGTTGAACCCACCAAGAGTTGGTATATTAAAATTGGTTGTCATATTTTAGTATGAAAACTCAATTAGAGTCTCTTGATTAAGATTACTAGAGACAAATTCGTTTAGGTTAGACTAGCAAGTCTAGGAATGTTGAGATATACAAGTATTACTCCGAAGACCTGAAGAACGTGAAGATGTAACGACTACAACGAAGACATCATCCTTCCATTTGAGGTTAATAATACTGACTTGACTTGTTTCCATTCCTATTGTTTCTTTCAAGTCGTTTAAGATTGAACACATAACATGCGAGGTTATATATATGATGCTCTAGTATTAGACTTGGTCATATTAGTACGATCAAAGTGTTAAGGAAGTATATTGAATTACGAAGTATAATGTTTATCTTTTGAACTTCGTAAATACAACATCAACATAATCTATGTAACTTGTTACTTGATTGTGTATTGGATATAGGTGTGATTTCATCCTAGGAAACTATGTTTTTATTACATTGGTTTAAGGAAGTATATATGCGAACTTGTTTCGTAATCTAAAGGAAATCAATAGGTGTTTTGGTCCGGTTTTATATGAAGAACTATTGGATGACCAATTCGAACCTAAGGAGGGAATTTAGGTAGAACTATCTTAACTTATGTTTAGAGTATAGGTAGAACCGATCCCTACTTATCTTGGGATACTTGGTAAAACCGATCCTAGCTTTTGTTAGTAGTTTTGGTAGAACCGATCCTTACCTATATTGGAGTCGTG
This sequence comes from Papaver atlanticum, assembly GCA_023531105.1. Taxonomy (NCBI): domain Eukaryota; kingdom Viridiplantae; phylum Streptophyta; class Magnoliopsida; order Ranunculales; family Papaveraceae; genus Papaver; species Papaver atlanticum. Next base: position 7,240,707 of record JAJJMB010008334.1, read on the forward strand.
GAAGAACCGATCCTAGCCAATGTTGGGAGTCATGGTAGAACCGGTCCCAAGAGCAAAACTGATTTTCAATATTCACATATTACTTTAGGGTTTTGTGTGAGTTTGGAATTAGGGTTTGCTAGATAGGAAAGTTCTACATGTTGACATAATTGGACATGTACATAATTCTTATCATTTATTTTTCAAAGATATTCCTTGATACTCAAGGTGATCCCAAACCAAAATATTGGAGAATTTTTAATTAAGATTTTTCGAATTATATATTTTTGATTTTCTAGCAATCAAAACATATCTCTAGAAAAACTATGTTAGTTAAGTATTAAACTAATATTAGATATTTCTAAAGAGATTTCATAATTACAGGTTGGATATTAGTTGGAAATATGAAAACCAAAATTAGGTACTTTATTGCTTATCTTGAGAATCTTTCGGTTTTGGAATTTCCTTGTTGTCTAAACAACCTTGGTCTATAAATAGTGAAGTTAGCAACCGTCAGTCAATCAAATCAATAATCAAAAACTAAAATAACAATGCAATTATCTAGTTTCCCACCAACGGTAATTTCTAGAGCTTCTTGATCCCACAGAAGTCTTTAAACAAGCAGACATTACAAATTTCACCTAATTAGGGTACTTTCCTCTCCGGTATAGTATTACAAGAAATACTAGTAGTTGGTTCCAACAGAGACAACAAAAAGATGAAGTTTTCTTGGCTAAGGATAGTTTGAAAGAATGACAAACTGATTGCACCTAGTTTGATTATTCTTGAGAGCATTCCCTTCTGACATAAGTTCACTCAAACTAGATCAAAGTATCGACGGGATCTTCAGAACTGTTATTAGATCTGAAGACAACTTGTGATCATCCATTGTTAACAGACTCCGTTCTGCGTGTGATTGATAATAAGTGGAATCAAGTTTTGTGTGCAGGTACAATTGAAGATTTGAAGACAAGAGGATTTTTCTGATTGATTTTCGCATCTCGTGATATTTGTGCACACATCTTGATCAACTTGGATCTGACTAAGATCATATTTATCTTTGGTATATTTAATCATATAGTCGTATAGATTGACAACTATCATTTGGTGGTATTCTTTAGTATCTGAATCTAATAGTTGTGATTCTAGATCTAATTATTCGGATCTTGATTGATCTTACCCGATAAAGGAGTTTAATTGTTTAAACGGAAGAGCCTTTGTCAAAACTCAACATATCTTTCTTAAAAGATTATTGGAGTTTTTTTGGGGTAAAAACTGATTCTGATGGAAATGGTAAATTTGGGTGTGCCGCCGAGAAACGAATCTAAACCCTAAACAAATGCACTGCACGGGAGTAATTTAGATTCGAGAAATCAATCTGTACAATCCTGGCCTAAACCAAGAAATGGCCGTTCCAGTCTTGCTTCGGTCACAAAATGAATGAGAAGGGTTGATCTTAAGGAGGGAAGTGAAGAAGGTGTTGAGATCAGAATGGTTAACTCTGAAGGTGTGGTTGTTTATGACTTGTATCAGAATGTGGAACTTACTTGTGGAATGTAAGCTATAAGTTCTTGGTGTTTTCTGGATACTTGTGTTGATAACCCTTGTCGGTTAAAATAGGTTGAAAACCTATTTATATAAGTCATAATTGAATGCACCCTGATCTCTTAGGAAGTGGGAGTAGTTGGGTGATGGAGAAGTGGGACCGTATGAAAATGTTGAAAACCACGTCTTTCAATGAGGGAAGATGGGTTGGTGTACACCCACTACTTCTCTGCTTCCACTAACTGTCCGCCTTTCCTGACACTTTCTCATAATGAGCGTGTTGCATTCCGCACGCTGTAAACCGCAAGACCAATACCCTGATGAACATCCCTCAGTTTGTGACACGTTTGATGTCTCGAGTATTTTCGTGGAAAATATGTAGCAAGTTGCTAAGTGGGTCTTGCTTGCAAGACTTAGCTATTTTGACCAATCACGCGCAAGCTAGGCGGAGGGTGGTCATATATTACAAGTCAAGCCAACCATGAGACTTGCCGCAAGAAATAGCATGTAATGCTTCTTAGGTCAAATAATTAAATTATTTGTGAAATCGATATTTATTGAATATCGCTTGTAATCGATGCATATAAAGCATCGCTTTTAAGCAAGCAGCTCAAAATAATCGAAGCTCATGAAGCATCGTTATATAAAGCTTGTTTAAATTAGTTTCGAAGCTTAACATCTTAAAAAGAGCATGACCGGCCATCTTCAGGGGGCTGTCAGGATCTATTCTCGAATGCCGAAGGTAGGCCGGTCGGTCCTTATAGGAGAGTGATAGCTGGTAGCCATTCTAGCATCTTATCGGTCGGGCCAAGTTAGATCTAGACCACTTAAATTAGCTATCCAAATTGAATGACTGAGATGATTTGCGGCAGTTAATGGCTGCCGTTGAATCTATAAAAAATTTGCGTGACTAGCCACCTTTGGGCACCCGTTTGGGAGCCGTATAGGCAAGCTGCGGCTTGGCCGATCGTTCCTCATGGAAGGGGAATGGCTGGTGATCACGGCGTCACCCTGTAGGATGCCTGAAATTAGATCTAGGCCATTCAATTAGGCTAGCGAAGTTGAACGGTCGAGATGGTATGTGGCAGTTGTGTTCTGCCGCATGGCCAATTCATTTTGGGAAAACGATTTTAGCGTTTAACTACGAGTCAGGAGTTGTTCGATCATCCGGCGTAGTAGCCGGGTCGCTGGTGAGTCCATCCATACCTTATCCGTCGGCTAGGATTATATCTAGGCCGGCCAATTAGGCCGGCGAAGTTAGACGCTCATGATTGATTTAAGACTGCCATATGCAGTCTTAATACTATTGAATCTTTTTTATCCGCGCGGCTGGGATATTTTGGTCGGCGATCAAGGCTGTTGCCGACGTGCAATAAAAATTCCGATTGGTTGGAATGATGATGGGTCTGTCAGTGAGCGCAGCCGTATCTTGTTGGTCGCCTAAGATTAGATCTGGGCCGATCGATTCGGCTAGCGAAGTTGGACGGCCAAGATCGTTTTGCGGCAGCAATGTACTGCTGCTTAACATAAATTAGGGTTTTGTAACTCACGCGGCTAACCAAATTTGGGTAATCGTTTGGTGGCTCCGCTTGCGAGTGGGAAGGATTCTGATTGGCTTAAGCATTAGTGGGCCCACCGGTGTGCCTCATGATGCTTGTCTGGTCGCGTCAGGGAGCGGCTAAGCTTGATAAACCAGATGGCGAAAACGTGTGGCTGTGATCGTTTTGAGTCTGACATGGGCAGCCTATGTCCAATTCCTTAAGGAATTAAGTGCGTTGACCGAAAGTGCATGTGGCGCTTTTAAAGCAATCTGATTGGTCGATGGGAAAGGGGGTCGGTAGGAAGCAACATGGAGCGTGGCCAGACGTCCACATGTGGCGCCTGCTGAAGCCAATCGATCGGCCAAGTGGCGCGTCCACGCCTACTTTTGTCGCTGCTCTTACTTGTCGCGGTTCCTCTTTACTTCTTGTTTTCTGATTTTTGGTAGGATCTTGCTCCTCCATGATGAATCAATTTCCTAGTTTTCCTAGGTTTAGTTTCGACCAATAGGGTTCGAACTATCGCCCAGGGCTCAAAAAACCTAATTTTTGCAAATTAATAAAATTAGGTTAAAGAATTGAATTTTTCGGATTGTCGCAAAATCAGTCAATTTTGGTGAATTTTGCATACTGATACAAAAAAATCACTAATTTAATATCAAATGACAGCATAACTTTGCGTGCCTCTGATTGAGTACTTCCACACGCATCTTAATCTTGACACTTCGGGAGATTCATACTACTCGGCTGGGAGCGAGCATTAGTCGTCATGTCATGTCAGTATTAAGAGTTCAATTGGGGAACATGGCATAGAATAAATACTCAAAAATTTACAGAATATTTGGGATCGTTGCTACACGCACCATTCTGGATAAATTTCATATAAATATACTGAATTGCTCAATACATATGTAAATAAAGAGGCCTGGGCACCCATCACTTTTAAATGGCTCAATCTTCTTTGCAGAATGATGGCGCATTAAATACAGAGTTTTATAATTTTAGCCCTAAACTAAAAACCACCATCAACATTAAGTCAACTGCTTAGTACGTAACAGTGACATTGTTGTGGGGGTAAGCATTAGATGGTGACAGACGAGGAAAAAAATCGAAAAGGCGAGACATGTAGAGGTTACCAGGAAAAGTTTGATTGACCTTTGGCAACAGGTCCGTGCGGCTGGTGGTCTTCGTACCGGCGCGCTTCTAGTTCGGCCATGGAGCGTTGGTGCCGCGGGCCCAGATGCCTTTCTCCATGCATGGTCCAAAAGGAAACCCTCCTTCTGTTCGAACTCTGGAAACTCCATTCGTAAAAAAGGGGTATCGACCCTCTTCCGTTTTTGTTGCTCGTCTGGTTCCGTGCTTTCGTTTGCAGCAGCCGGCTCTCCTGTTCATCACTGTCAGCAGATGCATCACGAGCATGTCAATCGTCAGTGGCAAGGTAAGTACATCTTATTCTTTCTTCTTCTTTTGCAAGTATGAAATTTAGTTGTACGTATAACTTTCACGGTTTTGAAATTTCATCAAATCTTGAGTGAACTCCATCGATCCTTTCCGAAGTGTGTAATAAGGTTCTGTCTCCAGAAGAACAAGTGTCTAGCCTCTCCAGTGGATTTCAAAATTTGCCAAACTCCATTGCGCTCAATTGTAAGAGGCCTTGACTTTAAGTTGTTTGGTGTCTGGACCTTCTGATTGCGATGATGATATGCTTGAAATGCTTGTATGGGAAAAATCTTCCGGAGCCATTGAGAGAAGTAGAAAAACTGAGAGGCGTTCCTTTGCCGACGTGCTACTATCAAGTCTTCAAGGACTTCGTTCCAAGCCACATCCTTTGAACCATCTTCTGAATCTTGGATTGTTGTATGGAATTGGATGCGATGAGCAGTCCCCAGTTACACTTCTGTTTGGTTGCTAGAGATATATTTTTGAGTCGTCTTGGGAATATAATGCGGTCTTGTAAGGAGGTGTAGATGCGTACTAGATCCGATGGCGTGGCCAGATATGTGAAAATATCTCTGCGGCGTACTTTTGGAGTCTTTGATGCACGTGTACGGCTTCATGTTGAGAAATTCTTGCGGCTCGTAAAGCTTTGACAGTGATGATGCTGATATCAGGAATTATCTGGTTGAGGGACGTGAATGCATGCGGTGCTGGCAGTCCCCATGTGTAATTATCTTGATCCTTTTTCTCCTGAAAGATGTACTTCTATTGCATTTGCTGGTAAGGTGGTTGACGAATTGATGAAAGCGGCAATCTTTTGGATCCGTCATTTGTTAATCAATGGGAGGGAGCCGCACTTGATAGACATGCATCGTATCCAAACTTCTGGCATCCCATGCACCCCTTCCATAGGAAATTGGAAATCTAGAGACACCGAATATGACTTTTTCGGCTGAGGTGGCAGACATGATGCGGTTGGTCTGTGTGGCTTGCTGAGGCGTTGAAGCGGCTTCGGCTTCTGGAGAGGACATTAAAGCGGATTCTGGAGAGAACGTTGAAGCGGCTTCTGGAGAGAACGTTGAAGCGGCTTCTGGAGAGAACTCCAGTGAGGGTGCCATTAACCCTTGATTTCGAAAAACGAGTTCTTCCCATTCTTATGAGGCGATACGATATGGTAGATGGGAAGACGGTACACAAATAGTATTGGTCGGCAAGTCATGTTTTCTCCTCATGGGAAAGAATACCGCTTCTATAATAACATCTCAACGCATGCAATGCTGGCAACGGAAATTCGAAATAGGGGAAATAACAATAATGGTTAAGTATTCGACCAACCTTATGTTTGATTTCCCTTGCAAATTACATGCTTCTTAAAGATTTTTGGCGCGCCAACTAGACATGTATGAGCATGAACGTCGTTTCTGAAGAAGTAGTTGTGCGCTGCTTTCTAGTTTTGTGAAAGGGTTCCAAATATCCGAAATTCGTAGACTGAAAAGAACAAGATTCCTTCTATGGATTCCTCGAGACTGTCTCAGGGCTTGAATTCAAAATAGGTTGCTTTTCAGGGCATGAAAGACATCTTCTCTAAAAGGGATGTACTGCTGCTGGAAAATTTCCCTTGAGTATTTTGTCCCTCCTTTTTCCTTTGCATATTCCCCCTTTGAGTATGTTCTAGAAGATAAGAGATGCTTCCTATGTAGTTCGATTTTCTGGCTTTGAGCTAGTAGGTAATTGTGTTTTGAGGGTTTTGAATTTATTCGAGGTTTTGTTTTGAAATGATCCAAGGGCAATGAAAAGGAATAATACTTCAATTAACTGATAAACTGAAATCCTAATTATGTATGCAAGACGGTGCAATCATTTTTGGAGGAATTAAAATATTGCATGAAAAGGGAAATGCTAAAGGAAACTCTAGGGAAAAGACGACATGATATTTTAGGTATTGAAAAGTTTGAGCCATCTGGCGTGCATTACTACACCTTCTAGTTTGTCAGTATTGATGAGTTTGCAATAACCTCCCAAGATAACTTCTTCTACCATATGCGGATCGTCTTTTCCTTCTGCGGAATCGGGCGAAGTAGGTTGAGCAGCAATCCTTACTACAATATCCCCAAATTGAAACGGGTTTGGGAGTTGCGTCGCTACTTGATTCTTAGATTCCTTATCTTTGACTGAGACAGCTTCTAAATCCTTGATAAAATACTTGAAAGGACCAGCATCCCATTTACATCTCCTTGTGGAAGTTGGGTTGATAACGAGTCCCCAAGCTTTGGCGGAAGGAGGAGTGACTGGTTGCAAAAACGGTTGTTCAATAAGACTTATTTGTGTCCGGAATCTGCGAACAAATGCTGATGTGCTCTCTCCAGGCAGTTGCGTCACATTCGCAAGTTGTTGATACGGGAACAAATAATCTTCAGGATTGGATGGCTTGTTGGAAACCCTTTCAGGTATAGACAGTGGCAAAAGATATACTCCCAGCTTCAATTTGTTGTCGTGTATCCATGAGCGCTCCAGGACCATATCATAATATGGGTAATCCTTAACTATATGAAATTTGGCGTGTGTTAGAGCATCTCCCACTATGATTTCGAGATTAATGTACCCGTAAGCATCTTTGGACTCTCTTTCTGAGTTTTTGATTATGGTTGGATAGTGAACGTGAAAATGCGGGGTACAACAACCACACCCAACAATTCGTTTGGCAATCTAAGAGGACTTACTCCAATATACTTTCTAGAGAATAAACTAGACAGTCAGACTCGATTCTAGAGAAAAGTATATCAAAGAGTTTATATCTTTGTTTCACAATGTAATAAGCAAATCAAACAGATAGAAATCCGTGAGCCTGATTATTATGTGAAACAACTTGAACGGTACCACAGACCAATGTTCAAGTGTCAATCAATTTAAATCAACAACCAAAGGTTGGATTATCTAATTGATTGATCTTAACGCACAACCTGTGATATTTCAATTATAAAAAAAAATATAATGCGGAAAAGAAATAACACAGACACCATAATTTTGTTAACGAGGAAACCGCAAATGCAGAAAAACCCCAGGACCTAGTCCAGTTTGAACACCACACTATATTAAGCCATTACAGACACTAGCCTACTACCAATGAACTTCGGACTGGACTATAGTTGAACCCTAATCAATCTCACACTGATTCAAGGTACAGTTGTGTTCCTTACGTCTCTGATCCCAGCAGGATACTACGCACTTGATTCCCTTAGCTGATCTCACCCACAACTAAGAGGTTCTACGACCCAAAGTCGAAGACTTGATAAACAAATCTGTCTCACACAGAAAAGTCTATAAAATGAATAAATATGTCTCCCATAGAAATACCCAAGAGTTTTTGTTCCGTCTTTTGATAAATCAAGGTGAACAGGAACCAATTGATAAACCAGACTTATATTCCCGAAGAACAGCCTAATATTATCAATCACCTCACAATAATCTAAATCTTATGATGGCGAAACTAGATATTGTGGAATCATAAACAATGAGACGAAGGTGTTTGTGATAACTTTTTATCTTGCCTATCAGAAATTAAATCTCGAGCAAATCTCAGAGAAGATAGTACTCAAACGATAGAATCGTGCAAGATCAGAACACACAACTACAAAAAAAAAATAGTTGGGTCTGGCTTTACAATCCAATGAAGTCTTTGAAGTCGTTCACCTACATGGTCTCGATAGAAACCTAAGGTTAAAGGAGAATCGACTCTAGTTGATGCAACTAGTAACACATAGGAGGTGTGGGGATTTGGTATCCCAGTTACAAGAGTTCTCCTTTATATAGTTTTCAAATCATGGTTTGCAATCCAAGTTACCTTGGTAAATAAGCATTCAATATTCACCGTTAGATGAAAAACCTGATTCAACCAAGCTAATATCTTTCAACCGTTAGATCGAACTTAGCTTGTTACACACAAATGAAATGTATCCTCATTTAGGTTTATGTAACCGTACCCAAACGTGTACACCATGTTGGCTCAACAATAGTTAACCGAAGTTAGCCATATGATTACTCTCCTATCAACCTTATTCATCTTAACCATAACTAGTTCAAATGATTCAAATGAAACTTGTTAAAGAGCCGTTCAATTATTATATTCTCATTGAAGTATACAAGAATACAATTGAAGAAAAATCAGTTTGATTCACTAGAATCAGTTCATGAACATTATAGCCACGGTTTGCAAAGATTGCATTCCTTATTTTATAAATGTTTAAGTTCATGTACAACCGATTTTAGAAAGCAACCAACTCAAGTATGCAAACGGGTATGCATACTTAAGTAGCCGGACCGAGTTTGGTTACGCCAGTACGCGTATGGGTGCGTATACCAATTCACACTTCCAAACTCCAGCATAAATTCACGGACGTGAGACTTCCGCAAGTATGTGTATGGGTACGCATACTTCAGGTTCCCGGTTTTGGACTTACACACAAATGTGAGAACACACTATGTTTATATCCAAACATGTTTAATTGATTCTAAACTCTTTATTTCAATCATTGAAACTTTCTTAGAGGATGACAATAGCCGTTTTCACACACTATTAGCATCAAAGCAATTTTCAAGATATTGAAATAATCATAATGAAATATTCCAAGTCTACACCAAATGATTGTATCACACAAACCATGTAAGATGTTACTCGGCAATTTTCACATGGTCATATTCTGACATTTGTCAAGAATATAAGATGAACCTGGTCGAAGCGAAAGCTTGCCAACACATATTTCGAGAAATATGTAAGCGAGATAAACTCAACTCGAAATCTCAAATGTGTATAGTAGAAAACTATATCGTAATACGACTTATGTCTCAATATAGGATATAGAGTAGAAATAGACTTTCCAAGTGATAGATGAGTTTCAGTCTCCACATACTTTTTGTTAATGAAGTTCCACAAGATCCCCTTAGTAGTTCTTCGTATTCAAATGATGAACGCCGTGAAGTCTAAAGCTCAACTACACGATCTATGTCCTAGTCCGAGACATCTATAAATAGGCTAGAAATCAAGACTTATAGTTTTGATCACTAATATTGACAAACATTCTTGAGATAGCAACGTATGCGAGTTCGACCGAGCAGTGCTCTAACGACCTCCCCCTTTGTCAATTTTAGTGACAAAACTATCAATACATATGGATTACAAAATAAATAAAACTTTGTATCTTCTCATCCAAATGCTTGATCTCCTTGGCATTTTCAACACGACTCGAAATCTTCGTCACTTCCAAGTACTCCATGATTCTAAACGTTTTCAACTCAGCATCATAGTTGTTTAATATCCGTAGAGATAACAATGAGAAAACAAGTGCTCTCAATCATTGTTATACAGTGTCATAGTATTATTACATAACATCAAAGTTCAATTGTATCACAACTTTGACAACAATACTATGGTGATTTGTATCACTCCCCCTTAGTCAATACTTCATATCGACATGAAAACCACTCCCCCTTACATAATGATCCGTAAACCATATGTATTTGTAGTATGAAACTACATATTAATTCTCCCCCTTTTTGTCAATATAAATTGGCAAAGGTACGAAAACTAGTGGGATCCTCATGAAATTTTCATAGAGAGACTTCATGACCAAAATAGAATAACATACCAACTTATTTAGATGCAATCATAAAGCCGAAGCTAAATGCATTCATCAAGGAGTTTATAAATATACAAGATAACCCCTATAATATTCCACAGCCGCACTCCCCGCAAAGATTTGGCAATAAAGCACAAGTTCAAAAAGAACTCTCCCCCATAATATGTCATTCCCGAAAGAACAACAAAGGCGACCTTGCTTTTACAAGAAAAGAAGGATTTCTAATGAACACAAGGATACTTAACAGAAACACATCTACGAGAAACAAATGCAAACATGAAACAACACTACTCTAGGAATTCCAAACTCAATTGGCCAATAGATCGAGATAAGTGCAGGGGCAAGAGTTATGGAAGACTAATGAACCAGAACAACACCAATAGACTGCCGTAAGTGTTGAAATGTGGCAGTGTCTAATGGTTTGGTGAGAATATCAGCCAATTGTTGTTCAGAAGGCACAAACTCCATAGTAATGATATTATTTTCATAAAGATCTCGAATAAAATGGTACCTGATGTCTATGTGGTTAGTCATTGAGTGCTCAACAGGATTCTCAGTGATACGAATCGTACTCGAGTTATCACAAAAGATTTTCATTATTCCAGAGTCAATTCCATAATACGCAAGCATTTGTTTCATCCATAGAAGCTGAGTACAACATGAACCTGCAGCAATATATTCTGCTTCACATGTTGAGAGAGACTATGAATTTTGTTTCTTGATATGCCAAGCCACAAGATTCAATCCTACATAGTAGAAACCCCCTGATGTACTCTTTCTGTCTTCCAAACATCCTGCCCAATCAACATCTGAATAGGCAGTAAGATCAGTGTTAGTATCAAAAGTGTAGGAAAGACCATACCCGGCAGTATGATTAATGTAGCGTATGATCCTTTTTGCAGCTGCAAGATGAGACTCCTTTGGATTCGCCTGAAACCTAGCACAGCAACCAACACTAAAAGCAATATCAGGTCTTGTGGCAGTGAGGTATAAAAGGCTTCCAATGATAGATCGATAAAGTTTTTGATCCATATTTACACCTTTCTCATCTCGATGTAGTTTACCAGTGGTAGGCATAGGAGTCAGTTTTGGAGTGGACTTATCAAGGCCGAATCTTGAAACAAGATCTTTGGCGTATTTCTCTTGAGATAAGTAAATTCCATCCTTGTGTTGTTAAATTTGTAAACCCAAAAAGAATTTTAATTCGCCAACATTGTTCATTTCAAACTCCTTACCAAGAGAGACTTGAAAGTCTTTTGCAAGTTTCTATGATGTTGATCCATAGATGATATCATCTACATAAACTTGAGCTATCACAACATCTTTCCCACTCCACTTGGTAAACAATGTTTTATCAGCTCCACCTCTCGAAAAACCTTTTCTAAGAAGAGATGTAGTTAGTTTTTCAAACCAGGCAAGAGGCGCTTGTTTTAACCCATATAATGCCTTATTGAGCTTAAGGACATGATCATGGAAATTGGTGTTTTCAAATCCCTTAGGTTGAGCGACATATACTTCTTCCTTTAAGTTTCCGTTTAGGAAAACGGATTTGATGTCCATTTGAAACAGCTTAACCTTAAGAAAACAAGCATGAGCTAATAACAGTCGAATGGACTCAAGGCGTGCCATAGGAGCAAAGGTTTCGTCAAAGTCGATTCCTTCAATCTGTGAGTATCCCTGAGCGATAAGTCTAGCTTTATTTCTTACAATAGTCCCAAACTCATCAGATTTGTTCTTGAATATCCATTTAGTACCAACAATATTGATATTGGGGGGACAAGGTGCGAGTTTCCATACTTTTTGTCTTTGAAATTGATTTAACTCTTCATGCATTGCATTCACCCAATGGGGATCACTAAGAGCTTCATCAATATTCCTTGGCTCTAGTTGTGATAGATAATAACCAAAATTGCAAATATTTTGAAGCTGTCCTCTAGTCTTTGCAGTAGACTCCCTACCTCCAATAATATTGTTGGTATTATGATTCCTTTGAACCCAGAGATGCCTTGGAGGAGCACGATCTTGTTCAACAGGAATAGCCTGACTAGAGCTTTTGTCCTCATCACTAGATACATCGGGATCAGCAACCGTTGGGACAACTTCTACTGATTCTGGAGTTTCTTTGATTTTCTCAATCGTCTCGGTTGGAGGCAATTCAGCAAGAGGGTTATCATGAAGAAAATTGCTTAGATCATCAATGATAACATTTGGAAATCCCATCATGACTTGGAATCTGAGATTAAACACTCGGAAACCACAACTATCAGATGCATAGCCAAGAAAAATACATTCATCGCTTTTTGAATCAAATTTCCCTTTCTGTTCACGATCCTTTAGAATATAACACTTACTGCCAAACACTCTAAGATAGTGTAAGTTGGGTTTCTTACCGTACCACAACTCATAGGGCGTGTTTAAGGTCTTTGACTGTAAATAAACACGATTGATCAAGTAGCAAGCTATAAAGACAGCCTCACCCCAAAACCTTAACGGTAAGTTTTTGTTATGGAGCATTACCTTTGCCATTTCCTAAATATTTCTATTCTTCCTTTCTGCCACACCATTTTCTTGTGGAGTAATAGGTGGTGAGTATTGTTGAATAATTCCCAAAGAGTCACAGTATTCAAATACTTTGGTGTCTTTGAATTCAGTACCACGACCGCTTCTATTTTTTTTAGTTTGCGACCCTGTTCATTCTGGATTCTATTAAAAATAATCTTGAACTCACTGAGTGTTTCATTCTTGTGAGCCAAAAATGCCACCCAAGTGAATCTGGTGTAATCATCCACCATGGCCAAAGCATACTTCTTTCCAGCCACTGTAGATTGTTGAATTGGGCCGAAAAGATCCATATGAATTAAATCAAGTGGAGCTTTGGTGAGGATATCTCGAGATGATTTGTGTGGAACTTTCGTTTGTTTACCCTTTTGACAGGCACCACATACACCTTCAACCTTAGCATTGATTTTGGGAACGCCTCTAACAAGTTCTTTGTTAATGACCTTAGTTAGAAGACGATAATTGATGTGACCAAAACGCTCATGCCAAAGGTGTGTAGATTCCACTTTAGTCAAATTGCAATAATTACTAAACTGAGTATCTAGAAGATAACAGTTATTTTTTCCATGTGATCCTTGAAAAATCACTTTTCCAGATTTGTCGACAATGTCACATCCTTTATCATTGAAGACAACCTTATTGCCTTTGTCACAGATTTGACTAACGGAAAGGAGATTAGCAGTCATACCTTTAACGTATACGACATCATGTATTTCAGGAACGCCAGGTAATTTGATCGTTCCCTTCTTGCTTATGTAGCAGCAACTTCCATCTCCAAAAGTTACTGGTCCACCATCAAAATCGCTTGAGTTGATAAACCAAGAGAGATCTACAGTCATATGCCTGCTACATCCACTATCAAGGAACCATTGAAAAGGTGATGTTGACTTTAGAGCAAAAGCTCCCATACTAGCACTACTAACCACATTCGGCTTTCTTGTTAGTATTGAATGTCTTTTAAGAGAAGACAAAAGTTGTACAGCTTTCTTATGAAGATTACCTGCAACTTTTAATCTTTTCTTGAAAGGAAAACAAACATATTGAAAGTGATTATGAGAACCACAAAACAATCATGTTCCAACATCCTTAACCTTGTTCGAAGAGTTCTGAGCACTATCAGGTTTCACAAAGCCTAGACTTCGCTTATCACCTGACTTACGGAAATTCTTCAAAGAAGAATTAGAGAAGTTATTTAAAACCATTGAAGATGACTTTACAGATTTCAAATCCTTAAGTTTTGCAATTTTTGTAGCAAGATCAGAATTGATCCGGATTTGTTCATCTAACTTCTTCTAGAAGTCAACTACCTCTTCAGCATACTCTCGAAGTTCAGAATTTTTGATATATACTTCGCAATGAAGACCATCAAAAAAAATTTATCAAACGATGTTTTTCGAGACAAAGAAAATTGATGAGTTTTTTTAATCAGGATTCTCAACCTTATCGATGGTTTCTAGAACACGCTCGATGTTGAGTTTATCCATTTCTGGTGAAGCATTTTCAGAGACAATATTGTCCATCATCAAATCGCTACAAACACAGAGTTATAAGGTCTTTAATGTGTTTGCCCGCTCTGATACCAATTGAAAATGCGGGAGTACAACAACCACACCCAATAATTCGTTTGGCAATCTGAGAGGACTTACTCCAATATATTTTCTAGAGAATCAACTAGACAGTCAGACTCAATCTAGAGAAAAGTATATCAAAGAGTTTATATCTCTGTTTCACAATGTAATCAGCAAATCAAACAGATAGAAATCCGCGAGTTTGATTATTATGTGAAATAACTTGAACGGTACCAAAGACCAATGTTCAAGTTTCAATCAATTTAAATCAACAACCAAAGGTTGGATTATCTAATTGATTGATCTTAACGCACAACCTATGATATTTCAATTATATAACAAAATATAATGCGGAAAAGAAATAACACAGACACCAGAATTTTGTTAACGATGAAACCGCAAATGCAGAAAAACCCCGGGACCTAGTCCAGTTTGAACACCTCACTGTATTAAGTTGCTACAGACACTAGCCTACTACCAATGAACTTCGGACTGGACTGTAATTGAACCTTAATCAATCTCACACTGATTCAAGGTACAGTTGCATTCCTTACGTCTCTGATCCCAGCAGGATACTACGCACTTGATTCCCTTAGCTTATCTCACCCACAACTAAAAGTTGCTACGACCCAAAGTCGAAGACTTGATAAACAAATCTGTCTCACACAGAAAAGTCTATAAAATGAATAAACTAGTCTCCCATAGAAATACCTAAGAGTTTTTGTTCCATCTTTTGATAAATCAAGGTGAACAGGAACCAATTGATAAACCGGACTTATATTCCCAAAGAACAGCCTAGTATTATCAATCACCTCACAATAATCTAAATAGTATGATGGCGAAACTAGATATTGTGGAATCACAAACGATGAGACGAAGGTGTTTGTGATTACTTTTTATCTTGCCAATCAGAGATTAAATCTCGAGCAAATCTTAGAGAAGATAGTACTCATACGATAGAATCGGGCAAGATCAGAACACGCAACTACAAAAAAAGTAGTTGGTTCTGGCTTCACAATCCCAATGAAGTCTTTGAAGTCGTTAACCTACTGGGTCTCGATAGAAACCTAAGGTTAAAGGAGAATCGACTCTAGTTGATGCAACTAGTAACACACATGAGGTGTGGGGATTTTGTTTCCCAGTTGCTAGAGTTCTCCTTTATATAGTTTTCAAATCAGGGTTTGCAATCCAAGTTACCTTGGTAACAAAGCATTCAATATTCACCGTTAGATGAAAAACCTGATTCAACCAAGCTAATATCTTTCAACCGTTAGATCGAACTTAGCTTGTTACCCACAAATGAAATGTACCCTCATTTAGGTTTATGTAACCGTACCCAAACTTGTACCCCATGTTGGCTCAACAATAGTTAATCGAAGTTAGCCATATGATTACTCTCATATCAACCTTATTCATCTTAACCATACCTAGTTCAAATGACTCAATGAAACTAGTTAAAGAGACGTTCAATTGCTATATTATCATAGAAGTATACAAGAACACAATTGAAGCAAAATCGGTTTGATTCACTCGAATCAGTTCATGAACATTATAGCCACGGTTTGCAAAGATTGCATTCCTTATTTTATAAATGTTTAAGTTCATGTACAACCGATTTTAGAAAGCAACCAACTCAAGTATGGAAACGGGTACGCATACTTAAGTAGCCGAACCGAGTTTGGTTACGCCAGTATGCGTACGGGTGCGCATACAAATTCACACTTCCAAACTCCAGCAGAAATTCACAGACGTGATACTTCCGCCAGTATGTGAACGGGTACGCATACTTCAGGTTCCCGATTTTGGACTTACACACAAATGTGAGAACACACTATGTTTACATCCAAACATGACTACTTGATTCTAAACTCTTTATTTCAATCATTGAAACTTTCTTAGAGGATGACAATAGCCGTTTTCACACACTATTAGCATCAAAGCAATTTTCAAGATATTGAAATAATCATAATGAAACATTCCAAGTCTATATCAAATGATTGTATCACACAAACCATGTAAGATGTTACTCAACAATTTTCACATGGTTATATTCTGACATTTGTCAAGAATATAAGATGAATCTGGTCGAAGCGAAAGCTTGCCAACACATATTTCGAGAAATATGTAAGTGAGATAAACTCAGCTCGAAATCTCAAATGTGTATAGTAGAAAACTATATCGTAATACGACTTATGTCTCAATATAGGAGATAGAGTAGAAATAGACTTTCCAAGTGATAGATGAGTTTCAGTCTTCACATACCTTTTGTTGATGAAGTTCCACAAGATCCCCTTAGTAGTTCTTCGTCTTCAAATGATGAACGTCGTGAAGCCTAAAGCTCAACTACACAATCTATGTCCTAGTCCGAGACATCTATAAATAGGCTAGAAATCAAGACTTATAGTTTTGATCACTAACATTGACAAACATGCTTTAGATAACAATGCATGTGAGTTCTACCAAGCAGTGCTCTAACAGAACGGCTTCCTGATTTGAAATCCTTGCAGCTCTCAGAGTCTTGACGGTTATAATGTTGAAGTCAGAGGCCGCGTCAATCAGCGTGCTGTCAAACTCGACATCTTTCAAGTGAGCAGTGGTTAGGAGTCCCCAGTTGCATCTATAAGTCGTGCTTTCAAGGAGAGGTTGGGGTTTGGGAACATCTTCCCTGGCTGGAAATAGCTGCTTGCCTGATACAATACGGTTGAGGGATGCAAATATGTCTTGACGCTGCGCCTTGGAGAAATACAGAATCTCACATAAACGCTCCATCATAGACTGTACGTTTTTGTGGACGGAGTCCCCAGAAATCATGAAGCTCCTAACGGGAAGAGGGTCTCTGTGAACTCCTTCGGTGCCTAATTGAAGTTCTCCTGCATCTACCTTTAATTTGTTGCTGTCACTAGTTGGGTGATTGACGAACCTATGGTAATGGAAATATTTTGGATTTGTCTTTTCTTCCTCGACTGGTGGACATCTGAGAGGAGGTAGCTTGATGGCGTCATCTTGAATCCACTCTTCCAAGAGTTTAATTACTTCCTCAATTGGAAATAGGAAGTTTGGAGCAGCATCTCCAGTTTCTTGTTGTTGTACAGGGGTCTTAGCCGCGGCCTTCCGGGGTGGAGTTATTTGATGCTCTGGTGCCGCACGTTTGGGTTGTTGTTCCGCTGCTGGAGCTTTCCTCTTTCCTCCTTCACCCACTACGCTTATAGAGGGACCGGTATTATATTTCTTGTTGATGAGGCGCATGTTTCCTCGAGTCTCGCGTGCATCTTAACTCCTGGATGGTCTAGTTCTTTCCAACAGTGCTGGTGCTGTTGTAGCCGACCGCTTAGCAGCTTCATGGAGTTCAGTGAATGTCTGGAAGCGCAGGTTCTCCAGTAAAGCGTGATAGATGGGAACCATACCGTTAATGCATGACTCCACCAACTGTTGTTCAGTCACATTTGGGTCGTGACAATCCAGTGCCTGAATCCTGAATCTCTTGACATGATCATTTGGGTGTTCATTGTTTCGTTGAAACATTCTTCCCAAGTCTGAGAAGGTGATTTGCTCAGACACGAAGAAATATTTCTTGTAGAAAGCGGTAACCATCTCACACCAGTTAGATATGATGTTTGGTGCAATGTTGTTGTACCATGTGTACGCTCTTCCGGTAAGTGACTTTGAAAATTCTTTCAGGCAGGGGACATGATTGTATTCGTGCTCTCCTAAGGATTCCATAAAACGAGAGATGTGTTCACGAGCGTTACCAGTGCCATTATAAAGGGAAAATTGAGGAGAAGAGTATCCTCTCGGGAGAGGAACTCTTTGCACATTAGGAGGATAAGGAGGTTGATGTTGGTGTAGGTCTACCGGGTTTTCTTTGCTTCGATTTTGGAGAAGTCGTTCCAGATCCTCACGTGTGATGAAATTGGATTGTTGATTCCTTTCCAATGGGCGTTCAGGAGAAACGTGAGCCTCTTCATCTATAAAGGTGCATCTCGCTGAAGTGCTTGCGTTGGGGGTGTTAAAAGTATTCCTTGTCAGCTCCATCAAGGGTTGACGTGACTCTTGCGGTAGCCGCTCCGTTAGTGTCTTGAGGAAAGTAAGTACCTCTTTCTGAGTTTTAGCCATGTCTCTTTGAGCTTTAGCGAGAACTTCTTGTCTTTCCATCAAATCAACAATGGTAATAGGGGGTTGGCTTCCTATGGCTCCTCCAGCCTATCGTCCCGATAGAGGAGTGGCAGTAGCTCTGGTAATAATTGGGGGTGTTACGCTCGAAGAAACATTGAGAAGGGTGGCAGCGGCTCTGGCTCTGGTGATAGGAGGTGTCACACTGGAGGGAATGTTTCCTGCTCCGCTGGTGTTGGTGGTAGAGGATGTAACACCACGAGACGCGTTGATTGTGCTGGTAGGCGGTACATTGGTGTCACCGGCAGGAATGTTGACGCCAGAGATGTTTTCAGCGCCAATAACATCGGGATTTGTTGCTGATCCAGACCTAAGATCCACCATCTTGATATTAGGAGGATTAAAATGAAAATCGAGAAATTAACTTCGCAATCGAGAGATTAATCTCTCACTGTGGTCGCCAGTTGTTTTGGGGTAAAAACTGATTCTGCTGGAAATGGTAAATTTGGGTGTGCCGTCGAGAAACGAATCTAAACCCTAAACAAATGCACTGCACGGGAGTACTTTAGATTCGAGATATCAAACTGTACAATCCTGGTCTAAACCAAGAAATGGTCGTTCCAGTCTTGCTCGGTCACAAAATGAAGGAGAAGGGTTGATATTAGGGAGGGAAGCGAAGAAGGTGTTGAGATCAGAATGGTTAACTTTGAAAGCGTGGTTGTTTATGACTTGTATCAGAATGTGGAACTTGCTTGTGGAATGTAAGCTATAAGTTCTTGGTGTTTTATGGATACTTGTATTGATAACCCTTGTCGGTTGAAATAGGTTGAAAACCTATTTATATAAGTCATAGTTGAACGCACCCTGCTCTCATAGGAGGTGGGAGTAGTTGAGTGATGGAGAAGTAGGACCATGTGAAAATGTTGAAAACCACGTCTTTTAATGAGGGAAGACGGGTTACACCCACTACTTCTCTGCTGCCACTAACTTTCCACCTTTCCTGACACTTTCTCATAATGAACGTGTTGCACGCCGAACGCTGTAAACCGCCAGACCAATACCCTGATAAACATCCCCCAGTTTGTGACACGTTTGATGTCTCGAGTATTTTCGTGGAAAATATGTGGCAAGTTGCTAAGTGGGTCTTGCTTGCAAGACTTAACTATTTTGACCAATCATGCGCAAGTTAGGCGGCGGGTGGTCATATGTTACAAGTCAAGCCAGCCATGAGACTTGCCGCAAGAAATAGCATGTAATGCTTCTTAGGATAAATAATTTAATTATTTGTGAAATCGATATTTATTGAATATCGTTTGTAATTGATGCATATAAAGCATCGCTTTTAAGCAAGCAGCTCAAAATAATCGATTCTCATGAAGCATCATTATATAAAGCTTGTTTAAATTAGTCGCGAAGCTTAACGTCTTAAAAAGAGCATGACCGGCCATCTTCAGGGGCTGCCAGGAGCTATTCTCGCATGCCGAAGGTAGGCTGGTCGGTTCTTATAGGAGAGTGATGCCTGGAAGCCATTCTAGCATCCTATCGTTCGGGCCAAGTTAGATCTAGACCACTTAAATTGGCTAGCCAAATTGAATGGCTGAGATTATTTGCGGAAGTTAATGGCTGCCATTGAATCTATACAAATTTCGCGTGACTAGCCACCTTTGGGCAACCGTTTGGGAGCCGTGTAGGCAAGCCGCGGCTTGTACGATCATTCCTCATGGAAGGGGAATTGCTGGTGATCACAGCGTCACCCTATTGGATGCTTGAAATTAGATCTAGGCCATCCAATTAGGCTAGCGAAGTTTGACGGCCGAGATGGTTTGCGGCAGTTGTGTTCTGCCGCTTGCCGTTATGATGGCCGCGTGGCCAACTCATTTTTGGCTAACGATTTTAGTGTTTAGCTACGAGTCGGGAGTTGTTTGATCAGCCGATGTAGTATCCAGGTCGTTGGTGAGTCCATCCATACCTTATCCGTTGGCTAGGATTATATCTAGGCCGGCCAAATAGGCCGGCGAAGTTGGACGCTCACAATTGATTTCAGACTGCCATATGCAGTCTTAATACTATTGAACCTTTTTTATCCGCGCGACTGGGATGTTTCGGTCGGCGATCAAGGTTGTTGCCGACGTGCCATAAGAATTCCGATCGGTTGGAATGATGATGGGTCCTTCAGTGAGCGCAACCGTATTTTGTTGGTCGCCTAAGATTAGATCTGGGCCGATCGATTCGGCTAACGAAGTTGGACGGCCAAGATCATTTTGTGGCAGCAATGTACTGCTGCTTAACATAAATTAGGGTTTTGTAACTCACGCGTCCAACCCACTTTGGGTAATCGTTTGGTGGCTCCGCTTGCGAGTGGGAGGGATTCCGATTGGTCTAAGCATTAGTGGGCCAACCGGTGTGCCTCATGATGCTTGTCTGGTCGCGTCAGGGAGCGGCTAAGCTCGATAAACCAGCCAGCCAAAATGTGTGGTTGTGATCGTTTTGAGATTTACATGGGCAGCCTATGTCCAATTTATTAAGGAATTAAGTGCGTCGACCGACCAACTTCCACTTTTAATTGAAAGTGCATGTGGCGCTTTTAAATCAATCTGATTGGTCGATGGGAAAGGGGGCCGGTAGGCAGCAACATGGAGTGTGGCCAGCCGGCCATAGGTGGCGCCTGCTGAAGCTAATCGATCGGCCAAGTGGCGTGGCCACGCCTCCTTTTGCCAATGCTCTTACTTGTCGCGATTCCTTTTTATTTCTTGTTTTCTGATTTTTGGTAGGATCTTTCTCCTCCATGATGGATCAATTTCCTAGTTTGCCTAGGTTTAGTTTCAACCAATAGGGTTCGAACTATCGCGCAGGGCGCAAAAAACCTAATTTTTGCAAATTGATAAAATTAGGTTAAAGAACTGAATTTTGCGGATTGCCGCAAAATCAATCAATTTTGGTGAATTTTGCATATTGATACAAAAAAATCACTAATTTAATATCAAAGGGCAGCATAACTTTGCGTGCCTATGATTGAGTACTTCCACACGCATCTTAATCCTGACACTTCGGGAGATTCATGCTACTCGGCTGGGAGCGAGCATTAGTCGTCATGTCATGTCAGTATTAAGAGTTCAACTGGGGAACATGGCATAGAATAAATACTCCGAAATTTACAGAATATTTTGGATCGTTGCTACACGTACCATTCTGGATAAAAATATACTGAATTGCTCAATACATATGTAAATAAAGAGGCATGGGCACTCATCACTTTTAAATGGCTCAATCTTCTTTGCAGAATGATGGCGCATTAAATACAGGGTTTTACAATTTTAGCCCCGAACTAAAAACCACCATCAACAGGAGTAGATACCAAACAACTTTGTTCTTTTACTATTTGGAAGACGATCAAAAGGGATTGAGTGCTAAAGAATTTACATTGGTAAAGCAACTTAAGATAGTGATTTATGTCTTGGGATTCATGTGCGTTGTCCAGACAGTTGTAGGCGCAGGGATATTGAGGGAACTAAGTAATTAGGGGTAGATTACTTGGTCTCAATTATATGATGTTGGCTTTGTTCTTTGTATAACAGCTTAATTCTGAGAGTATTCAAAACTGGACTAGGTCCCGGGGTTTTTCTGCATTTACGGTTTCCTTGTTAACAAAATCTTGTTGTGTCATTTACTTTACTTTCGCATTATAATTGTTTAGTTATAATAAAGTAAATAACACTTGTACGTTAATTTAAGACACTTGATAGTGATCTTATAGTATATCGGATTTATATCGTAATTATTATCAAGTGAATATCAAGTTGTCGTATTGTATCGACTTTGTCCGTAGAAGATCACTCAAGCTATCGGACTTATAGGTTGATACGAAAAGATTGTGGTGTACTTAGGTACCCTTGTCATTTCACTTACCATCTTTAGTAAATGAAACACCTGTAGCAGCATGCTTTGCCCATTGTACATGTACACGAGCTATGTTTAACAGAGACTACACTGTTAGTAGCTACTGGAAGTATGATGTGGGGACTATCATGGCTCCATATAACATATGAAATCCCAGCTTGACCTTCATCTATTTTACATGTCAACTCAGTTTGTGACAATGACCAGGCCTGGATCATCTGTCGCTTAAAAAGACTACATAATATGTACTCAGAATCACGAGCCCATTCAAAATAGTTTATCTTTTCCTTATATATCTAATTATGAAAACAGTTGCACAACCTGTATCAGAATGAAAGCGTCAGTACCCCTAACCTTAACCAACGAGTTTCGCATGTCAATGATACAGAGAGGTTTCGCATGTCAATGATACAAAGAGGTGGAATGGATAGTTAGTTCTGTTCTCCAGCAAAAATAGGGAGCAAAAAGAAAACACTCTTGTGTTATAAACTGAATTGTGTGAAGAGCAATTGTCGATTGCGTATTTTCATAGCATTAGTTATATGTGACGCATCCTTCAAATCTTGCAAACTGAAGAGGATTATCTCAAATATATCAACATTTTGAGAAATTCCAATGAACTAATTTACCAATCCATTTAGTTTTACAGATATCAGGAATTCTTGGATTTCATTATATAGCTTCAACCTAGATCTCACAAAAAGGCTCTGGTTTGCTAAAAGAAGTCATCCATCAAACCATAATATAGAGACGCTTCAATTATAACTAATATACTAAGAGGAAACCCACAAGACAAACCATAAGTGAAGTAGCTCACAGATACTAGGAAGTTATATTCACGTAACAAATTAGACAATGTGACTCTCGCCTAAAATCCATTGCAGGATGAACACAACAGAAACAAGAAAGGTGGTCGTAAGCTGCATGGTTAGAAAGTTAAGCAGATGCGCAGGAAACAACTCCATATCAAGGATTGGAAAATTGAACTTCCTTCTTACCAAGTACAATCAGCTTTTTGAGCATATCTCTGCAAAAAGAATGGTAGTAAAAATACTACAACAACCAATTGTTTGGTAGTGATTCTATTGGAATAGTCGTGTCCTACACAAACTAGTAGCTCCTATAAAACTAGACATACGAAACTGTCTCTATGACTGAAAAAGAACAAACAAACAAAAAATCGCCTGAATTTCATGTAACGAAAAGCTAGGGTAGAGGGAAGAGAACCCCTGCCAAGAAATTAAACTAAATTACATTATTCTGGAAGAAGAAAAGAAACTAGACTAACAGGGTCTAGTTTTCAGATCAGTCCAGCTTATAATATCAAAAAAAATTATACATTCCTCTTCGATGTGGTGAAGAACCCATCTGAAAAACAAAATTTTAATCCAAAATTTTGAATCCAGTTAATAGGAAGGAAAAAATGGATTTGAGGAGGGGGAAAATGGTCCGCATTTGAGGAGGGGAAAAAATGGTCCAATTATGATTAATATCAAGTCAAAATCAAACAATATGAAAGGAAATAACCAATTTTAATCTACCAAATCTTACCCAAGTGACAAAATGTTCGCTTCCTTTGCTATGAGAAAATTCAAAGCCAGTTTTTAATCTTCTTTACCTATCTTTTCCAAATTGGCACAAACCCACTATGGCTCAAGTGTGATCAAAATCAAAATCATATTGAATTCTAAGTTCATAACTTCCAATTTTTGGTTCATGATTTCCAACACCCGATGGAACTCAAACGATATCTTGATGGAAACTTTCAAGCTCAAATGACTCATTTGAAATCTCTTACCTAAATATAATAATCGGGTGAGTCTAAATATTAATTATGATTGATGTATCACATGAATGGTTTCGTTGCAATTGGTAGAAAACACATAATCCAACAGACACCAACATGATTAAGTTGGAATTGATATTGATATATTATACTAGTTATGAGTATAAACAATTGGGTTCTTGAAACACGATGGTTATGATGGAGGTGTCATCAATCTCTTCCCCTTTTCCCTCAGATAACTATGGAACTTAAATTCCATATATTACTATTCCCTGTTATTATAAAGAATTATTATTTCAATTCGATTACAATTTTGATGTCGCTTTTGCGAATTGCTTATTGGCTCTCCCATGGCCAGTAATTTTTTTTGGGTTCATACGAAATATGAAGGGTTTGATTGATTTTACGTTAGATTAAAGGATATAATTGACATTTCCGCATTTTTTGAAAAGTCAATCCTTCCCCCTAAATTATAATTCCCTCCTCAAATCCATTTTTTCCCTCCTATTAACATGAGTCAAAAAAATCATCTCTGTTCAGCTTATAATATCACAAATTCAAAACTAATTTCAATACTAGTTCCAGTCATTTTCACTTTTCTTCAAAGATGATCATGATTCATTCACAAATCCTATGTTTTATAAAGTCACTTTCATTAATAAAGCGTATTACACATACATAATGAAGATGAAGAAGAAGAAGTGATATTGAACTTAGTAAAAAAAGAGAGGAAAAAGATGATAAAAACTTCTTACTTGTTCGGTTGAAGAAGAAGAAGCCACCATTAGTTCTAGGGAAAAACACAGGGAAAAAAAGACTAAAAAATCCTAGAGCTTCTTTTTTCTTTCTTCTTATTCTTTTCTTAACTTCTCAACTTAGCCACTTTCTTCTCCCTGTGCAGGTGGTGCTGCAGATGATTCATCACCTCCCTTTCTAACCAACAGTTTCTTCTTCATCCTCTTCAAAATATTAAACTTTCAGATCTCATCTCTATCTGGTTTCCATCCCATCAAGCATTTATGATAAAACAAACCCTCGTAATCTTCAAAAACAATGTTACACCTAAGCATTTAAAGATACTGTTGTTTTTCATTTTCAACTGAAATAAAGAAAAAACAATTCACTTCCAAGTCTCTCACTTTTTCATTCTCACTCTTTATATGTAGCTCTCACTTTTTCTTTCTCACTCTTTAATTTCATGTAGATGCATGTATGATGAAGAGAGTTTATATAGGGTATGAAAAACCCTAATCTTGTTTTGTTTGATTTGCATGTCAACATCTCAAAAACAAATAAATAATACTAGCTTTATGCTACTACAGCTGGTCTCTACATCATAATAATAATGTTGGTTACATTTATACATTATTAACTTAAAAGTATCAATTCCAAACTGTCAAGAGTATTAAACACTACATCACACAAAAAATTGCCTCACTTATCTAAGAAAGAAGAAAGATTTGTTGATGAATGCAAATTATTTATCAAAACAAATACTTCATCTCAAATAATGTTGGTAATATGTATATTCTAACCACGGTAAACATCATATCAAAGATGAAGATTGTGCAACATTAACGTTTACCAGTCATAGCCATCACATTAATAATTCTTATTTATAAGATATTAATCCTTGTTTATTGTAATATATTAAGAGTATTATTTTATAATGATTAATATTTATCTATTTAACAAAGAAAATTAATATACATAGTTGGTTGGGAGCCTAGCAACAAGTTGCGCCCCAACTCCTTTTTTCATAGATATTATTTTATAATGATTAATAATATATTTGAAAACATAATAATTAATTTTTCATAGATGCTTTTGGTTTACTGTGCAGATTCTTAAACAAACATTTGAAAAGATAATATTTGAATCCTAATAGGTCTTTAAGATATTTGAAAAGATAATATTTGAATTCGAATAGGTCTTTATAATCTCAATATATTTATATTTATGGATTCTTATTCAAATAAGATGTAACTATGCAGAATCAATACAATTAGAGGCTATACCTATACAATATAATCCAGGTGATTGAGAAGATATTTGAATCTGAATATGTCTTTATAATCTCAATATGTTTATATTTTGGATTTTTAAACAAATAAAATGTAATTATGCGGAATCCATATGATTAGAGCATATACATATACAATAAGATCCAGGTCTTTATAATTTCAATATGTTTATATTTTGGATTCTTAAACAAATAAGATGTAATTGATATGATTAGATTCTATACATATACAATAAGGTCCAGGTCTTTATAATCCCAATATGTTTATATTTTGGATTCTTAAACAAAGAATATTTAAATCCGAATAGGTCTTTAAGATATTTGAAAAGACAATATTTGAATCTGAATAGGTCTTTATAATCTCAAAACGTTTATATTTTGGATTCTTAAACAAATAAGATGTAACTATGCAGAATTGATATGATTAGAGCATATACATATACAATAAGATCCGGGTGATTGATAAGCAAAGGCAAATGACATAATTGTAGGGTTTAAGATGATTAAATATACTGTATTTTTTTTTATCAGTGATGATTATTTATTGAATAACCCATAATCAGAATTTCAGGAAGCTTTTTAATGGATAGGTATCACATAATTCATATTGGTGTATCGAAACACTGTGTACAAAAAATCAATAACAGTAGGGTCATCTTTGACATTTAGACGACCTTGTGCGAAAGAGCTCGGAACGCCTTTGATACAAAAAAAAAAAATCAATAAAAATCAACTGATGAATTACGTGTCTTTTAACAAAAAAATTATCGAGGGCTCCTACTTGAGACTATCAAGGGCTCCTAATATAGATTGTAGTACGCATTTTTATAAGTGAACCAAACTTGTGCAGGGAAACAAAACAGTTAGATTTCGAGAGGGACAAACTAATGTGAAAACAATCAATATAAAAAAAAAACACGTCAACAGATTCAACATATAAGCAATGTCAACTGTTGAGGTAACATAGTAAAAAACATCAAGTAGCTTCCCAAAAAGATTCAAGAATAAATAATTCATTATGCCTGCATGTTAGAGCTCAAATTTTGGATTTATATAAAAAATAGACATTAAATCAAACAAGTAATCCAAATATTCAATCTATCTAGTGTATACACTCAATAAATCTCTTGTTTTATCCTTAACAGCTAACAACGTTGAAGTGATGAAGTTAAACTAAGCATAGATATAGATCAGTTTACAAATAAACATTATAATGCAAAGTCGCAAGTGGATAAATCTATAAAGGAACTAACCTGTTAAATCGTCAATAAATAAAGCGAGGCTTGGACTGTATTTTTCCTTCTATACCGATTTCAATTGTATTTGAGATGTCTTCTAGCATTTTCACTAAGTTTAAGTAAGGAGTTTTAACAAATTTCATCAAAATGAGAGAGTATCCAGTCATATTGTAGTATGATAATACTAAATAACATTTATTGTGCCTCTAAAACCCACTATAGATTAACATAATGGTACGCCTTCTGCTGGAGCACAAGAGGCCACCCTTAAAAACCGTCCCTGAATAAAAGTATAAAATAACCAAAAAACTGTGTGAAACAATCAAAGAAAATCAACCAGCAACAACTTATGAAGAA
This sequence comes from Papaver atlanticum, assembly GCA_023531105.1. Taxonomy (NCBI): domain Eukaryota; kingdom Viridiplantae; phylum Streptophyta; class Magnoliopsida; order Ranunculales; family Papaveraceae; genus Papaver; species Papaver atlanticum. Next base: position 7,268,377 of record JAJJMB010008334.1, read on the forward strand.
GATGTAAAAACAGATGAATTTTTGTTACAAAATTTAAATGGAAAGAATTAGTATGTAAAGTCGATTTGGAATGCAGTCGTAAGCACTGGAACTTAGGAGCAGTTTTTGACGTGGAGAAGAAAAAATAATTAGGGAAGGATAATCATGATCAATTGTGATTTCTTTTTAATCTAAGATATATTATATCTTGCAAGTTTAGTTAGTTAAGGTTAAGTAATCTGCACATGTGTCTAAATATTACAGGTTGAAAACACAGGGGGTACCAAAATACACCACCAACTTTTTCGTAGGCAATCTGTATGGACAAACTCAACACATCTCCGAGAGTTATATATATATATCTTGTTGTTGGAACGTTTATATAATTGAATCCGTGAACCTAACTATAAAGAGAGTTCTTGGACGGTACCAAAGACCAATATCCAAGGATCAATCAAGTCTTATCCAACAAACAAGGTCGGACCTATCTACTGTGATTGATCAACGCACAACCTGTAATATTTCAATTATAAAGATAAAAATATAATGCGGAAAAATAAATAACACAGACACCAGAAATTTTGTTAACGAGGAAACCGCAAATGCAGAAAAAATCCCGGGACCTTGTCCAGATTGAACACCAAACTGTATTAAGCCGCTACAGACACTAGCCTACTACTAATTAACTTCGATCTGGAATGTAGTTGAGCACGAACTATGTCTCCCACTGATTCAGGTACAGTCGCGCTCCTTACGCCTCTTGAATCCCAGCAGGACTACGCGCAATTGATTCCCTTAGACGCTCTCACACCAACTAAGAGTTGCTTCAACTCAATTGAAGACTTTAAGCTAAATCTGCCTCCCACATATTAAGCCTATGATTGATTTCTGATTTACAATCTAAACGGATGATCAGATCAAACAAAATATCCAGGTGATGGAAACCGATAGCAACTTGAAAAAAGTCTGGCTATCCTAAAAATCCGGACTTATGCAACCCGAAGTGAAGCCTAAATTATTATTCACCTCACAAGTATAAAACTTGCGGAATCAATAAAGTCTAAGACGAAGAGAACTTTGATGATTACTATCTATCTTGAGTTGGAGCAAGCTCACAAACAATCAAGATCAGAATACTCGAGATATCAAGATAAAAGATAAGTGGATCCGGCTTCACGAATCCCCATGAAGTCTTTGTAGTCGCTAAACCCTTAAAGGGTTTCTGGAGAGGATGACTCTAGATATAACTAGGACACACCAAAAAGTAGTATCAGGATTCAAAGATCCCAGTTGCCAAGAGTTCCCCTTATATAGACTTCAAAGCCTAGGTTGCTTTAGGTTTAAGCTAAGATAGGTTTGGAACCAAGAAAATAATATTCACCGTTAGATGAAAGCTTTGAATCTTATTCACATATACAAGATATACACTCTGGTTAGGTAAACCATAACCGAACCGTGTATAGAGACTATGTCCAACATGGTTATCCAAAACTAGCTGATTTGAACTTTAAAAGCTTAACACTCATTTTCATGTTCACTAAGACATTAATCTTGAGTGACAATCATGTGATCAAATGAGTCTAGTGTTAATTAGAGAATTGATCAAAATCAAATCATTTCATAGAAATAATTTAATTGCAATTGAATCATAATCGACATAGTTGGTAAATGTATAAGGTACAATTACTTGAATCGTTCGTGAGTCTGCTGAGTAACAGTAGGTGGACCGGTTTGTAAACTTATAACCAATAACCGAGTTCCGGAGTTGACAGAACTTTTTCCGTTTACGTACCGGTTTGCAAACTCAGGTGTAACTCGGAGTTCCGGAGTTGACAAAAGTTTTTCAATTCACGTAACGGTTTGCAAACTTAAGACTTTTACCGGTTCCGGAGTCCACAAAACTTTTTCAATTTACATACCTGTTTGGGTACTAAAATGGTTCTAGAACATAGAACTGTATTGGATCACATACTGGTTTGATTACTTTAACCCGGTTCCCTTACCACAGTTCTAAAATGGTTTGCATACGAATATGCATACCTATCCGAATCACGAAACAAACAGATTTTCCCATGATGTACATACGAATATGCATATCACACAAATATGAAAGTCAATATATAGATACTCCGCTACGTGTACAAGTACATGTAATACGGATTCAGACATATAACAGTTTTCTCAGTTTGTAAGACTGATAACACTGTCTTGTATTTCGAATATAGTAGTTCTATATTTCTCTAAATCAATTCGAAGCATTCCTGAATAACATCAATGACACATATCACTGTTTCAGGCTATTTTCGAATAATAAACTTGAATCATGATTTGGTTCTGAACAATAAATTATTCTCCACCGAAATTTGATCAAGTATGAACAAATGTTTATTAACCTTAGTCATTATATTTCGAGAAATTCGTAAACTAAATAATTAGTTCTCGACTCGAAATTCTTGTATATGCAAGCTAGTCTAGTTAGTCATGTGACAATCGTCTCAAGGATAGGAAGGTGAATATAACCTTAGAAATAGGTGGTTCAGTCTTCACTTACCTTTTGTTGATGAAGTTCTCCAAAAGCTTCGGTTGATTTTCGCCTTTAAACGGTAGAACGCAAATGATGACTGGTTCGTTTCTAAACCACATCTATCCTAGACCGAGACTTAACTAATTGTAGACTAGAAATCAAGATACAATTTTGACATCTAAATTTGACAACAAGCTTGATATAGCAACACTTGTGAGTTCAACCGAGCAATGCTCTAACACAGGTAGGCACATAGGATATCTGGGATAATTGGTATAGAGGATATGAGCCCGTGTAAAACCCTAGAAAATGAGTAAGGTATGACTCTGTTACAAAAAAATAGTACACTTGTCACTAATCCCTAACCCCACTTTTTGTACACTAGCTTCTTCTATATATAATATATTTTATCTCCCATTTGATTGACATGTTTCTTTGAGACAATGAATTAAAGAAATGACATCATTAGTTCTTAATGAAGTTTGACCCTTTGATCAAAATTCGTTGACTGCATGGGTCCAATGATTTACAGTGGTGTATAATGACCATATTATACTAACTTCAGCGCCTCATTCTCCTTCAATGCACTAATGACCAGTCTCGTGGGTATAATTCCTTTATACCCTTCCTATGATTTTGGGATATCTACATGGAGCATTCTAAAACCTCAGTGTTTAGGAACATAATTGGTGATACATATGTATACTTCGTAAAAACTTAGTGATCCCCATAGTCATCATGAGAGTACCCATCTTCGGCTTGGCCGCGTCAAGGGTTAACAAGAAGGTCTCGGGCGCAGTGCTAGCTGTGTTTGACCTCCTCGCTGAAGTCAAACATGATACTTCGAGAATTAGAGGATCCGAAAAATGCAAAATTTTCACTTAGTGCGCCTAAAATGTGTAGGGATTACATTGTGAGGAGTTACTTGAAAAACTTAATTAGGTCGCAATAACTCTTCTTTCACCAAAAGAAACAGAGAAAACCGGTTGTATAGAAATAATAATAACTCTCCTCTCTCACATGAAAAACTTTTATTCCCTACTTTAATAGAGGAGATTTTTTAGTAAGATTTTATTTTGCATAGTCATTTTCAAGTTTAGCAATGTGGTGATTAATTATTTATTTTCATTATTGTTTTTTCCTATTTAATTAGGTTTTTTTTCTCCCATATGAGTTGGTGTTTAGAGGGGCTTTTATTATATTGTTAATATGTTTTTTATACAGGTATAGCTGGGCCCCAATTCACTGGGAGGACCCAGCCAGCTGGGCCGGCCCTAAGGGTTTTGTTATTTGCAGATTTTGGCTAGTAACTGAAGGTGTTTCATTGCATCCTAAACGCGAACCGTGATCATCTGAGTTCGTGAATAGCCTAAAGGTATACGTACCTAATACGCAAACTGTGGCTCCCCGAATTCACGAAATGGATAATGGTGCTCTAACCGTTTTACATACCTACCCAGTACGAATTATCAGATGCTCATAGTGTTAGAGCACTGCTCGGTCGAACTCTCAAGCGTTGCTATCTCAAGCTTGTTTGTCAAGTTTAGGTGATCAAAACTATAAGTCTTGATTTCTAATCTACTTATAGATATATCTCGGATTAGGATAGAATGTGTAGTTGAGCTTTAGACTTCACGACGTTCATCGATTGAAGACGAAGATCTACTGAGGAGAGCTTGGAGGAACTTCATCAACAAAAGGTATGTGGAGACTTAAACTCATCTATCACTCAGAAATGTATTCTATTCTATCTCCTATTGAGACTAAGTCGTATAGCTATACATACTTTTACATTATACAGATTTGATATTTCGAGATGAGTTTAACTCGCTTATATCTTTCTCGAAATATGTGTTGGAAAGCATTTTGCTTTAACTACGTTCATCATTATTCTTGACGAGTTTAGTTGGAAACAATTTATTTGTTGGAAACTAAATTATGAGTGAAAAGATGATCATGTGAAAATCGCCATATAACATCTTACATGATTTGTGTGAGACAATCATTTGATGTAGACTCAGAATGTTTCGTACTGATCATTCGATCACTTGAAAATTACTTATAAGCTAATACTTTGTGTGAGACAGCTATTGTCGTCTTCTAAGGATGTTTCAATAATTGAAATGGGAGTTTAGAACAATTAACCATTGTCTGGATATAGCATAGTATGCATACCAGTATGCAAACTATTGTTGTATGATTTAGGTACGGAAACCAAGTTTGCATACCAGTATGCGACGGTTTTAACTGTTAAAGTCCGTGAACAAAGTATGCATACCAGTATGCGAATGGTTCTACCTGAGTTAGGTCCGGAACGACAGTATGCATACCGGTTTGAGAATTGTCGGACAAGACCAAAGTCCGGAACTTAAGTTTGCGTACCCGTTTGCAAACTGAGTTGGTTAAAGTTCTAAAATCGGTTAAGTATGATTTCATACTCATGAACAAATACATTTATAAATTAAGGAATGAAATCTTTGCAAACCGTGGCTAAAATGTTCATGAACTGATTCTTTTGAATCAATTCGATTTTGTTTCAATTGTGTCTTGTATACTTCTATGAGAATATAAACAATTGAACAACTTTACGAGTAACATAATTAGATTCATTTAATTATCATTTGATCTAGAAGTGTTACATGAATGTGGTTAATACAAAAGTGTTCATATGGCTAACTTCGGTTAACTGTTATTGAGCCAACTCAATATACACGTTTAGGTACGGTTACCCATATCTAAATGAAGGTATGTTTCATTTGTGTGTAACAAGCTAAGACCATCTGACGGTGGAGAGATATTGATTTGGTTTTAAGCAAACTTAACTTGAATCCTAAATCAAGATTTCATCTAATGGTGAATATAGATTGCTTTGTTTCAAAGCTATCAAACCCTGATTTGAAGACTATATAAGGGAGAACTCTAGCAACTGGAAAAATTAATCCCCACACCTCCTGTGTGATACTAGTTGCGACTAGAGTCGATTTTTCTTTAACCTAGGTTTTTTCCTAAAACCATTATAGGTTAACGACTTAAAGACTTCATTGGGATTCTGAAGCCAGACCCAACTATTTTCTTTGTAGTTGCATGTTCTGATCTTACTTGTTCTATCGTGTTGAGCACTATCTTCTCTAAGATTTGCTCGAGATTTATCTCCGATAGGTAAGATATAAAAAGTAATCACAAAGCTCTTCGTCTCATTCTTTGTGATTCCACAATAACTTGTTCTACTACCATATAGTTAAGTTATTGTGAGGTGATTGATATTTTTAGGATGTTCTTCGGGAATATAAGACCGGATTATCAATTGGTTCCTTTTCACCTTGATTTATCAAAAGACGGAACAAAACTTTGTAGGTATTTCCGTGGGAGACATATTTATCTATCAGAATATACTTTTCTGTGGGAGACATATTTTTTTATAAAGTCTTCGACTTTGGGTCGTAGCAACTCTTAGTTGTGGGTGAGATCATCTAAGGGAATCAAGTGCGTAGAGTCCTGCTGGGATTCAGAGGAGTAAGGAACACGATTGTACCTTAATCGGTGTGAGACTTGGTTAGGGCTAAACTACATTCCAGTCCGAAGTTAACTTGAAGTAGGGTAGTGTCTGTGGCGGATTAATACAGTGTGGTGTTCAAATCGGGACTAGGTCCCGGGGTTTTTCTGCATTTGCGGTTTCCTCGTTAACAAAACGTCTTGTGTTTGTGTTATTTCTTTTCCACATTATATTTTCTATATAATTGAAATAACACAGGTTGTGCGTAGTTCAATCAATTGGTAAATCCAACCTTTGGTTGTTTATTGAAATTGATTGACACTTGAACATTGGTGTTTGGTAACGCTCAAGTTGTTTCTCATATTAATCAGGCTCACGGATTCTATCTGTTTGATTTGCTGATTACATTGAGAAACCGGGATATAACTCTTGGATATGTTTCCTTGATTTAGTCTGACTATCTAGTTGATTCTCTTGGAATTATATTGGAGTTAGTCCATACATATTGCCGAACGAAATATTGGGTGTGGTGGTTAAACCCCCGCTTTTTCACATAGACTATTTTCACAAGTATTTTTAACACTGATACGACTCTCATAAAAACCTCTAAGACATCTTTGATCACTAAACACCTTGTATATGTATCATGATTCAAACCTTAAGTGTTGCTTAAAAGTTCGAATGACATATTTTCCAAGAAATATCATTATACATGGTTCTGGTACCCGGTCCATAATGTATATTATTCTATGTAATTTTCGGACATACTTCTCACATGCTTACATGATTTCCTACACGAGTTTCATTTAAACATATAAAATGTTTGCTTGAATTTTAAGCATCCCTCGGTCTTGGAGGTCTATAAATAGAAAGACTCAATCAACTGGGAAATTTAATCCATGACAATTCTATGTCTAGTTATTTGCTAGAGTCGTCCTCTATAAACTTTTTTTCCTATGAGAAATATAATTAGGTTACGCCTTAAAGACTTCACCTTAGGGATTCGTGAAGCCAGGTCTGACTATCTTTATTTTGATAGTTCGTGTATGTTGATCTTGTTCGATTTGTTATTATAGTTTTAATAATCTCTTTTAGGTACAAGATAGACATAAATTGCAAAGTTCTCTTCGTCTCAGACTTTGTGATTCCACAAGATAGATATTTAATTGGTTTAAGATTGTTCTTGTGAGGGGGTTAATAATTCAGGCTTATCTAACTGAGTGTAACTATTCCGTGTTTGTGAGGTTGCTAGCTTTGTCTATTGCACGCGGATTTCCAAGCCTTGATCTATTCGATCTAAAGGGAAATCAAGTAGGCTTTTTTGTTAGAGGCGGATTGGTATCAAAAGTATTCACTTAGGATGAAGAAACTCTTAGGCTGTAAAGGACATCAGCTAAGGGAATCAATTGCGTACACTCTTGTAGGGTTCAAGGGATGTAAGGAGCATCATTGTAGCTAAATTGCTTGGAGGGTGAATTCAGTCTCAACTACATTTTAGTCCAGATTCTTTTAGTACGCTAGTGTCTGTAGTGGCTTAATACAGTTCAGTGTTCAAATCTGGACGAGGTCCCGAGGTTTTTTTGTAGTTATTGTTTTCCTCGTTAACCAAACTTCTGGTCTGGTATCTTGTGTTTTTCCTTTTCCGCATTATATTGTTTTATCTTTATAACAGGAATAACACAAGTTCTGGTAGATAAGTCCATATTAATTGTTATCGAGTACGAAACCCATTCTTGTAGAATTCGTATCTTGAAAGATAGATAACAAGTTTCATACTTGACAAAATTCAGATTCCATTATTTGGGTACAACTTGATTGATCTTGAATATTAATTTTTGAGATCGTCCAAGTACTCTTTTACACAATCAGGTTCACGAATCTTAGAGTCTTGACTTTCTGATTGTGAAAAGATAGATATATAAAGTCTATATACATATTATCAAGGATCATTAAGTTGGTGTATTTGCAATTGTATAAGGTTTTGTCCATACAGGTTTCCGAACAAAAAAGTTGGCGGCGTACTTGGCACCCTCCTTTTCATATACCATTCTGTCTTATGAGACTATGTCATATGATTTTAATAGATTTAATATTTCAGGGAAAAAAATTAAGTGCAATCTTGTCTTGGTGAATTCTCAAAATATGATTCGAGCAATGGATGTTCGTAGATCCTTAAACTCAGGAAATATGTTTTGGTTAAACTATCGAATAAACTATTTTTGTTTCAAGTTTATCATTTGGAAATTGCCCAAGCAACAATGAATATTGTCTATTGCTATTGGGAATGCTTCAAATTTGAAGCAAAACTGATTTGCGTAAGGTACATACATTTGTATGTATTACCTAATCAGTCTGAATTCCACAAACAATAGAGGTTTGCAAACCCCTTACCTTTGAGTTAGGAATGGGGGTAGGTTCGCAAATCCATTTGGCAAACCCTTATGACATGACTTAGCGAATTGGAAAGGTTTGCAAACCTATACAATTTCTAGTTTGGCAGAAGGTCATGAATGGCTTACATGATTATGTTCGCTTTTGCTACAACTCTTATACACGCTTCCAAGACAACTTTATTCGCAAAATCACCTTGGGCTTGTGGATCATTGTTTAGTCTTGCATGTTATTGAATACCATTACTGCATGTAAATTCAAAGACTTACTTAGCCGCTATGGAATATTATTGTGCACAGTTCCAGAACCGGACCATAGTGCATATTTTTCTGTGTGATTTCAAGGAGGAATTTTCGCATGCTTATATGAATTCCTGATAATAATCTCATATAAATTGAGAAACTGTTTGCTTAATTCTCGATGAACCATAGCTTGAATTAAAAACTATCTGTAGCCTTGAAAATTTATAAACAGAAAGACTTTTACAACAAGATTTCTTAATCCCTGGCACTCTTGTGTCCTAGTTGTGAAGCTAGAGCCGTCCTATATAACCCGAGTATCTTTATGAAGCTGATTTTAGGTTACAACTTTGAAGACTTTATTTAGGGATTGGTGAAGCTCTATCAGACTATCTTTTTACCTGATAGTTCTTGTATTTGGATCTTATTCTACTGGTTCTTGAAGTTTGTGGACTTTAGATAATAAACAAGACAGATAAAACTCACAAAGTTCTCTTCGTCTCAGACCAAGGTAGTCAATATCGGTTTTAAAGGCCGATATTATAAGTTTTTATCGTGTATCCGAAAAAACCTTTACGATATTGGCCGACACAAGGAGTAAACGATAACAAACGCTTATATTGGCCGGTATAACCCGATATATCGGGTTCCCTGATACGCTGATAATATCGATAAGGGTAATTTGGTAGAATAAATTATTTAGATCTAAAAATTTGTAAACAAAACCCTTCCTACTAGTAATCTTCTTCTTTTGTACCCTTGAAAACTAAATCTATTCAGTAAAGATATTTCCAACTATTTTATTTATTAATGAGTTTTTTTATCTTTGAAACAACTATGGTTCTTTATTGTTCATTCTCTTTCTTCTAAAGGATTATCAAACGAGAATTCATTATAATTGACGCTTTTATCTACAACATCATTAATTCAGGTTAGTAGAACCGACAGGGTTATCTGAAATAGGAGCAGTAAATATGAGACAGAAAGCGGAATGTGATTGAATTTGTGTTATGAAGCTTTTGATCTTGAGAATTAATGCATCATATGGCACCAATTTTTTTAAATGGAAACATTTATAAATATTTTAAATTCTAGTCTTAACGATATACCATGGATAAAAACTGATATAATCTTTTGTATAGGTGTATTGGACCCGGGCGATACGATACGAATACACAATATTAACTACTTTATCTCAGACTTTGTTATTCCTCAAGATAGATTTCTAAACTTTTCTTTGACTTGTTTGGATTATTCTTGAGAGGTGGATAGTGATCTAGGCTTCTGTGCTAACAGAGCGTAAGTGTTCTGAATCTGTAAGGTTTTTTGGACTTTGTTTACTGTAAACAGATTTTCAAAACTAAATTGAAACATATCAAAGAGAAATCAAATAGCCTTGTCTGTTAAAGGAAGATATGTATCGAAAGCATTCACTTAGATCGAAGTAACTCTTAGGCTGTAAGGACCTCATCTAAGGGAATCAAGTGCGTAAAATCTTGTGAGGTTCAAGATACGTAAGGAACACGACTGCAGCTGAATTTCTTGGGGGGTAATTCGGCCTCAACTATATTCTCGTCCAAAGTCTGATAGTAGGCTAGTGTCTGTAGCAGTTTAATACAATGTGATGTTCAGAGCTCGACGAGGTCCTGGGTTTCTGCCAGTGCAGTTTTTCTCCTTAACAAAATTCTTTTGTGTTTACTTTTCCACATTAAAATTTATTATTTTGATTGTTAAAAGTACTACACATGTTTATACTCCTATCAAAACGAAAAATTTGGTGGTGTACTTGGTACCCTCTTTTTTTTCAATAATGTAATATAATTTACCAATGCGTTAGTACTGTCTATTATTGAGTCATTCTCAACGACTCTCTGGGTTCCATGTTCCTACCCACGGGGAGATTAGACAAGGAGAGTCGTTTCCTCCATATATCTTCATTTTATGCATCGAAACTCTCTCTCAGCTGAAAGTAACAATATGACTAGAGGTTCTAAAGTCAACGATAATTGTTTGTCTATTTCTCATCTTTTTCCGCTGGCGATGTTTTCTTTTTTCAAAAGCTTTTCCCTCTCAACTAAATATTTTCATAATGTTATTGACGTTTTCTCAACAGCGTGGGTTCAAGTTATGTATTTTGACAAGTTCAGGTTTTTACTAGTCCTAATATGCATCATAAGCATGTAAGAAAGCTAACTAAGTGTTTGAAAATGAAATTTATGTCTAAAATAGGAAAAATATTTTGGTGCACGGAGTTGAATCTATTTCATTCAACTTTCTTATAGAAAAAATTTCTTATAGACTTGCAAACTGGAAGAAAAAAAATTCTCTTAATGTGGCTGGTAAAATTGTTCTTAGCATGCGTTGTCTAATCAAGCTACTTATCATGTCTTGTTTTCTTCTCCCCATGAAAGTGACTTAAAGAATCGGTTCCATCCATAAATCTTTTTGGTGGCCAAAAAAAGATCTTAAGCATGATGCTTATTTCAGATCTTAGAATAATATTAGTTTTGGAGGTCTTGGATCTCGTAACTCCCATTGTCTTAATAATGCTATTATTTCAAAGTTGTGATGAAGACTGTTAAAGGACCTAGATCAATTTTTGGAAAAATTCTTCAAAGCCAAATATCCTTGACAAGCATCTTTCAAAAAATTGATAAATCTCTAATTTTTGACTCTTTTATATAGGAAGGTATAGTTAATATGGTTAATTTCCTTAAGCAGAATGTAACTACGAAGATTAATAATTATAAAGCTACTAATATATATATGGTTGTCCAATTGAATTTCAAGTTTGAAAACTAATTTGAAAACCTCTAATCTTTCTATGCAGTAGTTTGATATGGTTAGTGTACTCATTTATCATAAGAACAATGGGTGAAATATTTCTTTACTTAATATGCTTTTTGATCCCTTTAACTGTGAAGATGCTTTGCTATCTACAGTTAAATTTGAATGAAGAGGATCAATTTATGTGGTCTCATACTTGCAACGGAATATTCAATATTAAATCTGCTTATAAAATGTTAACTTTAGAAAGTAATATTGATGATTTCTCTTTATGGAGGAAAATCTGGTATTTGGAATGCCTTTCAAATATTAAGTTCTTTGTTTTGAAAATCTTATCTTCCATGCTCCTTGTGAATGTTGTTTTAGTTAAATATAATTCTTCAGTGATGTTCTTTATCTTCTTTGTAAGAGTTCTGAAGAATTTAGGCTTAATTTGTTTTTGCAATGACTCGTTATAATCTTATTTATGTAAATAGAAGAAGTTTGCTGAAACTGATTATGTGGCATCTTATGTGATAAGATTGAAACTCAACGTGTTTAGGATTTTTGTCCTCTTTTTTTTTTTTACTCTTTTTGTTAGGAGGAATCTTTCATGTTTATAATTTTCTTATTTGGTAATTAAAAAATTTCCTTTCCCCCCTCCCAAAAAAAGCCTAATATGTTATGCCCAATCTGATTAAGTAACTTAAATGTTATTTGGTTGTCAACATAAAGATGAATGTTCGTATTGAGAACATAAAGTAAATGTTCAACTGGTTACTTTGAAATCTACTTTTGGACTGAATCAAGAGTGTATATGTAAAAAGATGTTCAAAATTGGTGACAACTGCTCAATTCTCACCTCCTCTGCCGCCACCGTTCAGTCTTACTCCGTTTCTAATGTTAATTTTAGTCTTGGTGTTTAGGTGTTTCTTATTTGCATTGTTGTTTCAAAACTTAATTTTCGCTCTTTATGACTCTATTATAAGATCACTTGATTTCGTTGTATATTATAAAACATCTCAAGTTGTCCAACAGTTTATTAACAATATTGTATGTCATGTTGATATTAACAAATCAGTCAGGTTTTGGGAATATAATAATATATATCCAACTTGAAACTTGTTTTTCTCACTCATAGTCGGATGGAGAAGTTCTAAGAGCATATTCAATAGAGCATGAAAATATTATATTTTATGACATATAGGATCTTATATCCCCATTTAGCATAAATTCATCTCCAATAGCTGGGCCTAAAAACTAGGAGGAATAATATACTAATATGAAGGTGTTAAAAAAAAATTGAACTACACCTTCGAATTCACCTCCTTGTCATATTTTTATTAATTTTTATTTAATAATCATTTAAAGTAAAAATAAACGGTTTAGATTTTATCCGATGAGAGTTGTATCCTACATTATTGAAGACAGTTTATTATTTATGGGGTCCTATATTTTTTGACCTGTAAACCCTCCTAAATAAAGGTCTTGATATGACTTCCACCTAGATTTTTTTTATGGATCCTACATTTTCTACATGTGTAACCTTCGTAAATAAAGGTGTTAGAGTAATGCTCGGTTGAACCCACAAGTTTTGCTATCTCAAGCTTGTTGTCAATGTTAGATGATCAAAACTATATTTTGATTTTCAGTTTACTAAGTCAAGTCTTGGACTAGGTTAGAATTTGGCAGTTGAGTATCAGACATCACCCCCGGAAACTGAAGATTGACAAAGACAATTGGAGAACTTCTGTATTAGGTATGTGAAGACTGAACCAATTTACTCACTATCTTACCATTCTATTTGTGGAGACTATGTCGTACGACTTCTAGTAGATTTACAAAGAAGAAATTTCGAGACAAGCTTGTCTTGTTAAAAATCTCGAAGATGTTCAACGGTCCTTAACAATATCAGTTCAAAACAATTTATTTTTTGAGAATTAATTTGTGGATCAATTGAAAATTTTCCATGCAAATGATTTATCACTTGGGAATGTTTCAAGGGGTATTTAACGTTTGGTACCCAGCAAACGTCCAACACCTAGCTTTGGTACCCAACATTCGAAATATTATGGGTTGGTACCTTGACCATACGTTGACCGTCAACCACCATGCTTTGACATGACTCTTTATCATTTTCTTTTAATAAATATAATTTTAATACTAAAAAAATTAATTTTCCATATTTACCCTTCTCCACAACTCCATCTTCTACTTACTGTTTTAGATAGATTAGAAAATCCTAGCTTAATTAGTTAGCTTCCTTTCACTCTGCGGATATAAGATTACGTGAAACATAATGGGTTGGATTTCTTCCTCTTTATTCAACTCCTATAACCGATTGGATTCATTTTTTCATACTCAAATCTATCACCACCATTTTCCATCATGTCACCTTTTTTCTCCATCACAATCAAATCATTAAAACTGTAACCTAAAAGCCCCAATTTTTTCCCACCGTTATCAATCCCAACCCCAAATCCGTCTGCCCAAAATTCCCAAATTGTGAAATACGATTTATTTCAATCATGATTAATCATCTCCCATAAAACCCTAAAATTCAATATCAAATAAAAATCTGAGCCAAACCCAGAAAAGAATGCAATTATTGTGTTGAATGGATCACTTTCGGTGTAGATTTGATTACCTCTGCATCCATTTGCAAGCTCCATAGTATTATTGAAGAGCTGAAGTTGCTGCTGCATCTTTTTTCATTAAGATTTGATCTAAATTTTGGGAAATACCCAAAATCAGATGTTAACTTGTTATTTTGTTGTAATCATCATTACTTCAAAAAACCAGAAAATTAATAGTGATGCAGAGATTGTTTAACGGTGGTGATGATGGACGGTGGTGTACAAAGAACAGAGCTTTCAGTACTGTGTTGTTGCTGCTGTGGTGATGGGCGGCAATTTATAAACAAGTCTTTGTTGTTGCTGCTGCTCTGGTCATCAATATTATGTTGTTTCAGTTTATAGTGTTTTGTTAAATTTTGATCTCTATCGCTAAATCAATAGAAGTTTAGGGGTAAATGTGTAAAAGACTCTGTTATTATAATAATAAAAGAATGATAAAATAGAAAGTAAAAATTAACTAGGTCAAACCAAGAATTTAACGGTCAATGACAAGTCTAGGTCCCAATCCTTAATATTTCAAATGTTGGGTACCAAAGCTAGGTGTTGGACATTTGCTGGGTACCATTCGTTAAATAGCCCATGTTTCAAACATCAAAAGAGAGAAACTCAGAACTTCTGATATTTCTGCTCAGGATAGGTTGGCGAACCACTTCGCAAACCATAGATATCTGAGTTTTAGAAATATAGGGAAGGTTGGCGAACCAGTTCGCAGGATAGGTTGAAAATTTTCAATTAATTTGTGGATCAATTGAAAATTTTCCATGCAAATGATTTATCACGGTGGAATGTTTTAAACATCAAAAGAGAGAAACTCAAAACTTCTGATATTTTTGCTCAGGATAGGTTGGCGAACCACTTCGCAAACCATAGATATCTGAGTTTTATAAATATAGGGAAGGTTGGCGAACCAATTCGCAGACATTAAGTTTAGATTGGGACAGTTCACGAACCATGGTAAACTGAATTTTTAAGGTTCGTATATAAGGCTAGCAGTTGGCGAACCCGATTCACGAACCGTACGTGCTCGAAAGTCTTGTAGGGTAGCGAACCCGGTTCACGAACGGTAGCACCCTGACTTGTGAACAAGCCTTACGGTTCACGAACCGTTCCACCAACGGTCCGAGTAGACTTTAGCAGATTATCAAAGACTTCTTTTTTAAAATATGTTTAGATTGTTATGACTCTCTTAAATACTTTTAAGATTTCATTGATCACTTAAACACTTATGTGTGTGCATCATGATTAAATTCTTAGGTGTTTAAATGAACATCACATTGCTTATTATTCATATGGTATATTTTCCAAACCGAACAGTCATTATACACGGTTTCGTAACCGGATCATAATGTATATTCTTTTATTATATTTTCAAGATGTATTTCTCACATGTTTAATTAAACCCTAACCAGTGTTTCATCTAAACCGAGAAAGTGTTTGCTTGATTCTCAAGTTATCTTAGCTTGAGTTCTAAGCAACCCTCATTCTTGAAAACTATAAATAGAGATGCTCTTTCAACTGGTAAATTCAATCCCTGACACTAGCTGAGGCCAAGTTGCGCATCCAGAAGAAACTGAATGTTCCTGACGAGGAATTCGCAAATATATGTTCTCCACTTGGTTGTTTTCAAGGTTTAAGCTATTCTACTGTAATCACATTACATAATGACATTTCAAGTTATATTTTGCATGAACGTGTGAATTAATATGAATTATATAATCAACTGAAACTTGCATGTATTAACTTCGTTTAATAATTTTTATCAGTGGAAGTTCACAGTTTTATCCTTGGGTCAGCCCGGATTCCTTGGGGACCTGGACGTGGTGTCCAGATGTTTTCTTGTGTGTCTGGTTATCCTTCTCCTTTTCTATCGACCTTTTTCTTACGTTATTTGCATCGACCTAACCCGCAAAGATGATTCATCTCAGAGAAAAGATATTTCTGGAGCTTCAGACCAGTTCCTTGGCTTGGAGCATCCAGACAGTTCCATATAAAGAGCTTATCCAAGCAGTCATGCAATATATAAGTTAGGGAGAAAGATTTAAGATTCATGTTTGGGTTGCTAACTTGCTAATCGCTATTGAAGCGTGTTATAAATTTTAAAGGATTTACATTGGCAAAGTTGGTACATAGAAGCACACTTAAAGAGCATTTTGGTAAGTTAATATTTTTTTTACGCTTAAATTGTCCGCATGACTCTGCGGTGACTTATATATGGCTTGAATATCCCTTTTGGGTAGAGTTAAATACGGCTTTTGAATACCCTTTTGGGTAGAGTTAAAGATTCTGCGGGTAGACTCAAATATAGCTTTTGAATATCCTTTTGGGTAGAGTTAAAGACTCTGCGGTGACTTATATAGGTAAACCGATGTTCTTTTTTAATGCCTGCATTCTACTACACCACTTATTATGCGCCTAACCGGAGTGCCATTTTACTTGCACGATTAATCCAGATTTTTTCAGGGTACGCACGATTAATCCAGATTTTTTCAGGGTACACACAATTGCTAACAAAGGCCCCGCGCGTGCACTTAAAAACCCGGCGGTCAGTTTCAGGTTACGACAGTGTTGACTAGTCAACCTAACCATATCGACTTCCCGCTATTTTAAGTGTCACCGAACCGAGATATCTACCAAGTCTCTCGCTTCCGGAACCGAACTCTTTCTAGAGTTTGTTTCGAGTGTTCTTTTTTTTTTTTTTGATTTTGCGATTCATCCTTCATAAGACTTGTTAGTGCGTAGTACGCATCAAAATCTCTCTCGCTCTGGTTCTGTAACTAATGGCAACCCCAAATCGGCAACAGATAGAGAATCAAAGAAAGGTAAAGTCTCTCAATCTCTCGTGAGTCATCAACATAACGAGTTTTCAGACAGCAGTAACAATGTAGATTTCTGATTTTTCATTAATATTTGAAACATAATCAACAATCATAGACCTCATTGAAACCCTAGTTTCAACTTTCATGACAAAACAGAGAAAACCCTAATTTATGTCGTTGTCTTGAAAGAGTGAGATGGTCGAAACCATAAACAACTGTTTCTTGAGGGTTAGGATGCCTGGCGTATCTACTTTCTATGGTCTCTTGAAGAGTTTATGCTGACTTGAACTGATAATCATCTTACAGATTAGGTTGAAGAAAGAACAAGAAGACAATGAGCTTAAGAAGAAGGAAAAAGCAGAGGCTCATCTGTATACTATTATAAAGGTACTTGCCTTCACCCTTCTCTTGTTATAAATTTTTGATTTTGACTCACAATACTAACTCACTGAGTGTGGTAATTGTTGCTACTAGGTTGCTCGAAATGAGGACCTTTTTGAACAGATTGGGAGAGATATCTATCCAGAAACAGATGCCTTTTAACCTCTTCAAGGTATCTTCTTATTATATTCATTATTCACCAGTATTCTGAAACTTATGTTTACTTGTAATCTTCTTAACAATATAAAATTGTAGCTGGCTTCATAGTTTGTTTGTCTTCTGGGATATAGCGGTTTTCTTACTTGAAGTTGTTTGCAGGAGGAGGTTGCTAAAGAATTTGGTGTACCTGTGCAATTTCAGCGGTTTTGGTTATGGGCAAAGCGTCAAAATCATACTTATCGTCCAAACCGACCGTTAACGCCTCAAGAGGAGACACAATCTGTAACTACTTGGCCATAAATATTTGCCATTTTTCATGTATTTCCTTCTGCTGAAGTACTAACACGCTTGCTCTTTGAGTTTCTCATGACTCATGAGCCACTTCTTTATAAGACTAGATTCTAGATCTTCTAATCTCCATTATTCGACTGAGGCGAAACATGGAAAAACCCAGCGCACGGCTCATCATGTTTCATCTTGGATTGTAGGTTGGACAGTTGAGAGAAGTTCCAAATAAGGCTCACAATGCGGAACTAAAGTTATTCTTGGAAATAGAACTTGGGCCGGTAGTTGTTATATATAGAAAATTGATCTCTGGACTATTTAATTTAATTTGAGTTGTCCTCCTAAGTTGTTAGGATAACACATCAATCTGGTTTGGATCTATGCATTTTATTGTTCTATGTTCTGACATATGTACTACTCAACAGGAATCACATCCCATTCCTCCTCCTGATAGAACAAAAGAAGATATTCTTCTTTTTTTCAATGTATTGAGTTTTGAGTTGTCATATTTTTCATTTGGTCAGAATTATTATCCTTATGAGTTTTGAGAAACTCAAATGATATATCAGGTATGTGGGGAGACTCTTTGTGAAGGGTAGTGGCAAGCCCTTGGAAATTCTTAAAAAGCATAATGAGATGGCTGGGTTTTCTCCAGATGAAGAAATAGAACTTTATGAGGTTTGACCTTCTTTGAGATTTGGAGTGACTCAATAACTTGTTTCTGTATTTAGTTTTTTGTTCAGTAGTCTTCTACCCAGATATTGAAGCTTTAAATATACATTAATGCAAGCTTAGGGCTCATCTTCTGATGTCAGGAAATAAAGTTTGAGCCCACAGTTATGTGTGAGCACATAGACAAGAAGCTCACATTCCGTGCTAGCCAGGTAATGTAGCTGAAGAGCATAATCTCTACCTGTTGGGATGTTTTTATTTATTGTTTTTTATGATTCGTTTTTGCTTACTTGGATTGCCTTCTTTTGTTCAGCTTGAAGATGGAGACATTATTTGCTTCCAGAAGCCTGCTTCAGTTGATAGTATAACACTATGCCGCTATCCTGATGTTCCTTCTTTTCTGGAATATGTTCATAACCGTCAGGTATTTGTGACACACATTATTGTATGATCAGTAGTTGGATTAAATAACAGAATTGGTGGCAGGGAAATTGACACAGTAGAATGATCTTGAGTGTATTCATGAATTGTAACCTATTTTAAAGTCTTTATTGATTTTGGCGTGTTAGTTTGTGCATTTCCGATCTTTGGAGAAGCGAAAGGAAGATGATTTTTGTTTAGAGCTGTAAGTACTTCCATACCTAAAAAGTGTTCTGTGATTTATTTGTCTATTTGAGTTTCATTTCGCTTTTTTTTTTTTTTTTTTTTTTTTTTTTTTTT